>CM042862.1:16254264-16583103 GCA_023658055.1 Thaleichthys pacificus | reverse complement strand
TGGTGTCACTCAAATTCCAAGTTTTACACAAATCACAAAAATATGCTGACGCGCTGGCTGTCTTCGCAATCGCCATATCTTTATAACA
Organism: Thaleichthys pacificus; assembly: GCA_023658055.1. NCBI lineage: Eukaryota > Metazoa > Chordata > Actinopteri > Osmeriformes > Osmeridae > Thaleichthys > Thaleichthys pacificus. Next base: position 16,583,015 of record CM042862.1, on the reverse strand, counting down.
CTGCCCTCCTTCTGATTTTTGATGTAGAATTGACCCTGGTACGAAATTAAGAAAATACTCATCAAAGATCGACAACAGCTGACGCAATCGTCAACGGAGGCTGACGGGGCTCTCACGTAGCAAACCAATCCAAGTTTTTACAGCAACCTACATTAAAATCTCACCTTCTGGCTGTCTTCACAATAGTCATATCGTCATAACATTGCCCTCCTTCTGTGTTGTGGTGTAGAATTGACCGAACTATAAAAATACGAAAATACTAAACTACTATGACGCTAGCATGGCTGCCGCCTAGGCAGTCTCACGGGCGACCCGCACTCGCTCAAATTACAAAGACTTTCACAACCTAAATAAATAATCCGAGATGGCAGTTCCACTCGAAATTGCTTTCTCAACAAAACCCAATGGTTGGTAATTTTGGGGGTTGGCATTTTTCACTCATAATCCAAGCTCCAATTTGCGTGCTAGAACGTCTCTATCACGTTGTATCCATGCGTTGTTGCTAACGTGTGCTGACGTAGTGACGTAGGCTAGCACTGCTACCCTTCGTGGACAGAAGACACTTTTCGCCACAAAAACTTAAGCTCAGCCTAAACCGTGCAACGGAACGTAAATCCCAATAGAAGCAACGCAATCGAGACCAAGACGAAACTTTTGACACCTAGGTTGTCTATGTAGGCCAAATATTGACTGAGTTTTAGGGGTGGGAAAATAATAATAAAAAGAAGAAGATATATGTGAGAGAACAAAGGTTGTGCCCTTGCCGAAGGCAAAGCACACCCAATTATTATTATTATTATTAAAAGGCCGTAAATGCTTTGGTTTCGGAGAACCGGACCATGGCAGAAATTAAGAAGAAATGGTCCAATGTAAAACTCGAAATTAAGAAACGAGTGGTGGCGCATCGTAACAGCATGATTTCCTGAGTGATTTTGTCGTTCATTTGACACCCTCAAATTTGACAGAAGTTATAAAGTGGTGGCGGATTAAACAGTAGCCTATATAGAGCTAGCATTTCCCGTTTGGGTTTTGGCATTTTGATGTGATCATCCACATTAATGAAAAAAAAAAGAAGAAAAATGTGATTTGAATAGTCAACGTCATAGACGTATGACAGTAACTGTAGTGGAAACTTTTTTTATAATGTTTGGTGAGTTTCGCAATTCTTAATCCCTAATCTCTGCCATTACATACAATGAAACAAGAAGAGCTACATAATAAAAAACAGAGCTATTAATAAAATACATTTTTAAATTATTTATTTATTAAAAAATTAATAAAAAGTGTAAATTAGTGTTACTCATTAGTAAACATGGGGGGGGGGGACCCTCAGACTCCCCAGCAGATTTCATCCCCCCCAATGTTGACTCCATGGCTACGGCCTTGGTGCACTTAAATTAAGCCTCTATTATCCAACACTTGAACAAAATCAGGTGTTCCTAACAGATGTGAACTTTATTTCATTGACTGTGTACTGTGCACAATGACAAGAAAGTTTAATCTAATAATTGATAATGGTTCTTTATACAAGTACTCAACCATTTTGACCACATTGTACATTTATTCCTATTAGTTTCTTAAATCATTGACAACCAAACCTAACTATTTAAGAATGTTATCAAGAAGGAAGTTAATCTTAGGATGAATCCCAACTCATACAGTTGCATTGTCAGTTTAACCTTAGACTTTGAAGTGTAACAGTGGCCATGCAAAATCACAAATCCATACATCACTTCACGTAATGTATTACATTTTATGTATTATAATCTCAGATCCCAACACATTTCGTACCCCTTGTCCTGTATACACACCCAAAAATATAGACATGCATTCAGTGTGACACGAACAAACGCCTCACTCTGCCACAGACATGATCGCATATTCACCTCCTCATTGGCCCACCCCACAGCTTGTCTGAGAATCAGTCCCTGGTTCGGATGCCCCCCTGGAGCAACCTGTGGCTGGTGGGAGCCATGACTCTGTCCATGTCCCTGCACTTCATGATAATCTACGTGGACCCGCTGCCCGTGAGTCCACCCCTCCACCACTGTCTGCCTTCACCTTAAAACACCTATTCATCTTGAATGCTACCATTTGACAATTTCTAAAAATTTGGGGGGACTATTTCATACTCAAAACTGTAGGTAAATTATAATTGTAATGTAAATGTAATGTAATTTTGTCGTTTTTGCAATGCAATATCATTCATGTACATTGAGTGTCAAATTATAAAGTCACTCAAGATCTAAAAGACATGCTTCTAGCAATGATGAGGTAGCAAGAAGCCTGTAAGATGTGGAAGCAGGTGAAAAAGGGTATGAATATTTAGAACTAGCAGTCAGTGGCACTCTGCATTAGGTTAAATGGCATCACGGAGGATATGTCCAAGAATGCAGATGAAATGTCTCTATGAATTGAGGGTTTAGCACAGTAATTTTAGTTATCTTCCTTTGCAACATGTCTCTATTTTCCCTTAATGTACGCAATGATTAAGTCAATATGTGAAGTATGTTTACAGAGTTGAACAGGTCTATGTTTTTTGCTTCAGATGATCTTCAAGCTGACCCATTTGACTGTGGACCAATGGATCGTGGTGCTCAAGCTCTCCTTCCCTGTCATCCTAATTGATGAGGTTCTGAAGTTTGTGTCTCGCACATACCTGGAGGGTAAGGACAACACAAGCCAATACCAAATCCAGACACATCTATATAACTATATACACTATCAAATGTTGGAAATGGAAAGGATTCTTTTTTAACCTAAAACATGCAAGCAAGCACAAACACTGCTGTGTAATTTCCTTTACATTTGTCTTAATAACCCGCTTTCTATGTATTAATAATAACAACACATAATCATTGACCATTGTCTTGGTTTTCTCTCTCCTTTCCTACTTTCCAGACTAACAATTTTAACTTTTCCAGCAACAAAGTCAGGTATCTCAATGTGTTTATGTTGTACGGTTGTGAGTGTGTCCGTATCGGACTGTGTCATGTGTAGGCATTGTTGTTGATTGTTTGCTGGACTGTTTTGGTGATGTCTGTTTTTCAGTCTATATTACTATTGGATTCATGTCAGACTGCAAGCTCCCTGTCTGTCACTTACTACTGTTGAATTTTAGTTTCTGGAATTATCACTTCCTGTGAAGTACTAGTTTTTCCCTGGAGACAGTGTACAGCTGGTGACAAAACAGAATGTATTATGTCTGTAGGCCTATACATGTGGATGTTACTCGGTCTCCACGACTGCATATCATTTGTCAGATTATTGCAGCTATAAATGGTCTTCAGAGACAATATATTTTGAACTACAATATTATATACCTTAAATGGTATGATTAAGTGAAAAATCCATACATAAAACAAAAAAATACTGGTGTCAATTATTAGTCCATTTGAAATGCATTTTTGTTGCATTTCCCCTTCACAGAAAGAGATGATAATCTAGTGTCCAAGAAGTGGAACTGAGAGAAAGAGTGGAGGAAACTACATGGAGTGGTGGATCATTACACAGAACGAGTTGTTACTCATAGAACAGAGAAACATGAATAAAGCCAACAGAAAAGAGAAAAAAAAACATCGTCCTGTGTATGTATTCAAATGTAATTAATAGATTGACATTATTGACAGTTATTCAAACTATGATGACTATTCTTTCTAAATAAAAACATGTATTAAAGAAAACATGATAGCGAAGTGTTCTTTTTGGGTGCTAATATGGTATGGAAAATGTGTTAAATGTGATAAGAAGTCTGAAACTCTCCAGCCTTTCAGCACACACATTCACCAAAAAAGCCACAGCCAAAGTTTTTGTATGTTTATTCTTATATATTATGACATACATGAACAAAAGAAAATACCAAATACAACTATACATTCATGGTTTTCACATTTCTCATCCGTAGTTTGTAGACATTTTACAGTACAGAAGAAGGAATTATATAAAGTAGGAATGACATCAAGCCCCGGGATTAGTGACCAATAGATTGGAGTGATTGGAAATGAGTAATTAGTGTTACGGAACTGAAGCAAAACATGTAACTATTAAATCACTTAACCCTTGTGCTGCCTTCGGGTCACATGACCCAAAGGTTCACAACGAACCATCGTTGTGTTTACCCAATTTTACCCAACACAAAAACAAATAAATATAATTTTCTTTTAACCTTCGCAATGTGGGGGGTCTGAGACAGCCCGACGGTTAAAAGAAAATTCCTCACTTTGTGTTTGTATGCGGTAAAGTTGTCGCAATACAATGGTGGGTCACAATGACTGATGGGTCAGAATGACCCGAAGATGACACAAGGGTGAAGTCAATTGTTCATTGTGTCATGGAAGGATACATTGTTAGATGATAATTCATACTGGCTTTCTGGTAAAGCAGCACCCCATAATGCATACTTGCATAATGACAAATTCTCCTTCAGTTGTTTAATAATAGTTAAATGTCTGCAGACATTTATATTGATAGATAACTTTATTAGTATAGTATTATAATGATAACTAGTTATCGAGAAGGCAAGTGTATGCATTGTAGACCTACAAGGAGAAGTGAAACACTATATATTAAATCTGTATGAAATTGTTGTGCTTCTGATGGTAAATGTGGAGTGTTTCATACAAATACTTAAAAGGGTTACTAAAGACCTTTCAACCTAAGCCTGCCCCTTTATATTTTCCAAAAAAGAATTCTGGTTGTGGGTGTCTGTGAAATCAAACTGAAAGGTCAAACGATGTTGATGATTTCTTTCAGGTGCAATGTTTGCAAATCCTACTGCTTCCTCTCTCCAGTTGCATTCCATTCTCAGAAAGCATTCTGGCAGGAAGTGAGATGTGCACCGATACATGCCCTGTTCTGGCTGCCAAATCAATTTCCATACCATGATTGTTATGTCATAGCATGATGCTCCTGCATTTAAAGGTTAGCCTATACCTCGAGGAATTCGACATATCACAGTACTGTCTGAAGTACCCTCCCCTGAGACTTGACACTCCCCCCTCCCTGTGATAGGTTGAGTACCTCGACAAGGCACAGAAACATCACAAACTTAAAAGTTTTTAACTACTAAGGGCAAAAAGATCTTGAATTTATCAACAAATAATCAGACTTAACACTTCTGCAAAGATTTGTCAGTATCAAGACCAGGATTCATGAGTTTAGCCATGAGGGAGTATTAAACCATTAGGGGTTTCCTACAAAAAGAGGTTTGATGTTTAGTTACACTTAAGGTGACTTTAAGGAGTTATTAAATAGAAATATTAAGTTTGGTCCATAAACCTATTTTATACCGATAAAAAAGTTCCCATTGTTTTAAGATAACAACAAGTAGTGGCAGCAGTAGAAATATTCACTAGTAGTCACTCATTTCCAATAGTAAAAATGACGTGTGTGGCCTAGCTAGTAATTGTAATTGGTCACCCTTGGAATACTTTTTCTGTTGCTTTGGTTCTGTAGTGCCACTTTAATAGCCTCACATAGCATCTGTAGGTGAAGCTCCATCCTCAGAGAGACCCTCTCCCAATATCTGCCTAACTTGGTCCAGAGTTTCTGCCTGACGAATTAACTCCAACTTCACCTGCAAAAGATGGGTAACATGGAACAAAATACAACAAGACAATACACTTCTCTTACTTTACATTTCTGTTAAAGTATAGGACAAATCACGTCATACTATATTACGGTTATCTATATCTACACACACACACACAGTATATCTGACATGCTCTGGTGAAAAGGGGCCGTTGTTGGCATTCTGTATTAATTTATTTACAGTTCTTGCATATTACAAAAGTTAGTGTTGAAGAAGTCACTCAATTTAATAAATAACCTGTTTAGGATCACTAAATACTCATAATTTGTTCTTGTTTACCTAAACTTCCAGTTGAGTTGTGGGCGCGTCATGCAAGATGTGATATGATTTGCATCCCGGTGCAGCCGGCTAATTTTAGCGCAGATAGGGGGTCAATGGTCCACTAATGACCACCACGGCAAAAAACTGGTGATTTTCGTTGTTTTTATTCTTCCCCCCGATAGCTAAATTGCACGTCTGTTGATTCGATAGCTGCCCTTGCTCACGTTTGTATTTTAGGTGCATTATTATGCTGAAGTAGTTTTAATTAATAAATAGTGGGTTTATTGTTATTATTTGCTACAGAATACTTAGCCTATCAAGATCAAATGAAGCAGACAGTGTACATGCTTCAGAGTGGCCTACCTTAATCAATAGGCTAGGCTACTGACCATTTACAATAAGTAGTTACGTAAATTATTAATTGGCAGCATTTATGCCATTTAGTACATACGTTGTGAGTGTAAGGTGTCTTTAAGTAGCCTAACTTCATTGCTTTAGGGGAAATAGGACGAAAATATGTGCAATATTACATTAGCTATTAGACTACTACTAGAGGAAACACTGAACTTGGGAATCCTAGAGGAAACACTGAACATTCTCAAATTTCTTCTGAAATTCATCCTTTTATTTATTACTGTAACATTGGGACTCCAGGTCCCAGTGTGGATCTCGGGTTACGTATGAGCAGTGGCGCATTGTGGGCATTTCCATTTGATAAATCAAGTTGGTGGCCTATCTAGAACTTGAAGGACAGTTAATAGACAGTGAACATTATGTCATAACATAAGCAAACTCTACCCCTATTTTCCAACTCCATTCAGTAGGCTATATTTGTAGCGCAGTTCCCATAGAAGTCGATCAGCCTAATTATAGCTGTTCAAAGTGCGAGTCTTGAATCAAGTACCCTTAATAGATTACAAACAGACAGTCCACAAGGGTTGATCACATTTTTTAATTAACAGCCAAAATGACAATGATTCTACCAACAGGCCATTTACACTTAAACGTTTCTCCACCAACCCCAGTTTTTTTTGCTATTATGTTAACTATTATACAACGCTATGTTCCCTAAATTTACGATGTGAGTGTCTTTTTTAATCGTCCGTTCTGTCTGAGCCACCTTACATGTAGCTAGCTCGTAGCTCTACTATGCTATTTAGCTAGTGACTGTTTTAAAAAGCACCAAAATGAGACCCCCAAATAACTAGCTTAATATATTTGTCGTTTTGGAACTCACATTTTCTAATATGCTTGCTTGTCATGCTCTTTATGATACAGTAGGGTAGGCCTGACATAAGCTACGTATTTCACCATCCTACCAGCTGGCTCGCCAGATAGCTTATTCGCTAACCTGTTTTATGTACTCAGCGTGTAGGTGTCTGCCACTGAGGTGGTTGGCGAGGTTAGAAGTAAGTCTTGTACAACAAGGGAGGAAATACTGTTTTGTATCAACATTCAACATTTAGTCATTTAGCAGACGCCCTTATCCAGAGTGACTTACAGTAAGTAAGTCATTCCCCCCGATGCAAGTAGGGTGAAGTGCTTTGCCCAAGGACACAACGTCATCAAGCATGGCCGGCAACCTTCTGATTAATAGCCTGATTCCCTAACCTAGGGTGACCAGACGTCCTCTTTTACCCTGACATGTCCTCTTTTCGAGACAAAAATGTTTTGTCCGGCAGGGATTGCAAAATTGTCCGGGATGTTGCCTCGTCGGATAGTTGTGTTTCTCTGGGTCTTTCACAAACTATTATGCCCTTACAAGTTTTGGAAAGGGTATCTCCCTTACGTTCTACCTTCTTGCGCGAGCTCTGACTGTAGAGAGAACTATCATTTTGATCAGATAGTGCGGCATGCAATACACAACAAGCACCAGAACACCCCCCCACGCGACGAAGTGTCCTCTTTTTCACAAAATAAAATCTGGTCACCCTACCTAACCGCTCAGCCATGACATCAGACATCATTATGGGGTATTGTGTGTAAAATTATGAGGAAGAAATGTAATAAATTTTTGAATACGGCTGTAACATTACAACATGTGAAAAAAGTGAAGCACTGTGAATACTTTCCAGGTGCACTGTAACTTGAACATAAAGTAGAGTTAAGTAGCCAACTAGTATAAAATAACATGATGCAGTGTGTTTTCCTCCTATCCTTCCCAGTTTTTTTTGTCACCAGCCACACACAGGTGGACATGTGTGTGTGTGTGTCTATATATATATATATATATATATATATATATATATATATACACTGTATATATATAGACTGAACAGTAGAACAGACTGAACAGTAGAACTGTAAACAAATAAGATAACCACCATATTCATTGGTGCAGTTTCAGCTAGGCTCAATTAGGCTGCAGGTCTCAACGTATCAACATTTAGCAGGAAAGGGGCACCTGTAGTGACTGTGAGAGCTGAACAAAGTCCCTCTGCACCGTCTGGCTGGTGTCCACCTGTGTGCGGAGGCTGATGACCTGACTACGCAGCTCCAGACACTGCTGGTGCATGGCCGCCTAAGGGAGAGTAAACAGAGAAGGTGGGGGAGAGAGGTAGAGGGAATGAGAGGTGAAGGGGCAAAAAGAGAGAAAGAGAGGTAGAGAGGAAGAAAGAAGTGGAGAGAGAGAGAATAAGAGTGGTGAAAGCGATGTTGAAAGAGAGAAGGGAAGGAAAGGACAGAAAACATCGTTCAATCACTCCAAGTCACTGCTAATTCCACAGTTAAGAAAAACAGGCACCATGAACTGATGTTTTAAAAGTTACACTACAGTTTGTTTCTCTACAACACAACAAACTACCCCAGCAGGATCTCCGACAACAGCTCAAGCATAGGTGTTTTAGCCCGAAAGCTGTTCAGTGCTACCTTGTCATTGCTGAGGGCTTTGCTGTCTCCCTGCAGGTGTGAAAGCGCCACTTGGAGGCCCTGCAGCTCGGTGCGGCAAGCCTGGAGTTCCATCTGCAGCCTCTCCTTCTGGTACTGGATGTGCTCCGTCTCAGTCTTCAGGCTGGACAGCTGCACTGGAGGGTTCAAACATGACAACGAGAGGGCCAATCCTAAGGCAACCTTTCAAAGAATACTCATATTTTACCCTTTTTTATATATAAAAAACACCTCAATCCCTACACAATCAAACATAAGGATTAAGCTAACCTAACAAGCATTGTGGACAATCCCCAGTTAGTTTAACAGATAGTCAGTGGAACAGTAAAAGCAGAAGCGGCAGTGCTTTCGTGGACATTTCTTACAAGGTGCCCAAAGAGGCTTATCAAAAGTTAATTTCAAATTGACTTGGTCAATTCAACTTCAGACTTCCAAAAACAAAAAACTCACCTTCTAAAACTTCTATTGAAGGAATAGCAGGGAGGAGAGAAGAGAGAAGACAATCAATATTAACAATTATCAAGTACAGGCTATCAAAATGGAGAACTGTTGAAGGCGAAGGAAAGATGAGAACCAACCACTCTCCTCTGCCCTCGTGTCCAGCTGCTCTTTTAGGTTTACAATCTCAATGCGCAGACGTTCCTCACAGTGTGCCCCCTGAAGAGACACAAAAATCATGCATTTATCAAAACAAAATACAGTGAGATTATTTTTTTGATCCCCTGCTGATTTTGTACATTTGCCCACTGACGACACAAATAAATTATCAGTCTATAAGTTTAATGGTAGGTTTATTTGAACAGTGAGAGACAGAATAACAACAACAAAATCCAGAAAAACACGTCAAAATTGTTATAAATTGATTTGCATTTTAATGAGTGAAATAAGTATTTGACCCCTCTGCAAAACATGACTTAGTATTGGGTGGCAAAACCCTTGTTGGCAATCACAGAGGTCAGACGTTTCTTGTAGTTGGCCACCAGGTTTGCACACATCTCAGGAGGGATTTTGTCCCATTCCTCTTTGCATATCTTCTACAAGTCATTAAGGTTTTTTAGGCTGACGTTTGGCAACTCGAACTTTCAGCTCCCTCCAGATTTGCTTTCCCTCAGATTTTCTATGGGATTAAGGTCTGGAGACTGGCTAGGCCACTCCAGGACCTTAATGTGCTTCTTCTTGAGCCACTCCTTTGTTGCCTTGGCTTTGTGTTTTGGGTCATTGTCATGCTGAAATACCCATCCACGACTCATTTTCAATGCCCTGGCTGAGGGAAGGAGGTTCTCACCCAAGATTTGACGGTACATGGCCCCGTCCATCGTCCCTTTGATGCGGTCAAGTTGTCCTGTCCCCTTAACAGAAACACCCCCAAAGAATAATGTTTCCACCTCCATGTTTGACAGTGGGGATGGTGTTCTTGAGGTCATAGGCAGCATTCCTCCTCCTCCAAACACGGCGAGTTCAGTTGATGCCAAAGAGCTCGATTTTGGTCTCATCTGACCACAACACTTTGCCCCAGTTCTCCTCTGAATCATTCAGATGTTCATTGGCAAACTTAAGACAGGTCTGTAAATGTGCTTTCTTGAGCAGGGGGACCTTATTTTTTATTTTATTAAATTTATTTGACAGGGACAATGCAGATAAACATAGCTGTAGAGCAAAGTTTGCAGCCGATGTAATGCACATAGAGATTATAGCAAGTGCTTATTTTCAACTCCCGTCCCTGGATGGGCCTTTTTACAATAACACACAATATACAGTTTTAAAAATCCAAAATGAAAAAAGTACAAAAGTTCAAACATTTACAATGGGTACAGTTTTGGTTTGTTTTCAGCCATGCCTTAAGATTAGAGGTGAACATTTTAAACTCAGAAATGTTCTTAATCTCTGTGGGCAGTGAGTTCCACAGTTTACAAGCCCTGTAAGAAAAGGCTGACAGAAAGGCTAAACCTCTTGTCACTCTACTGCTATTTGGTCTCTGAATAAATGTACTCAGGGGTTCAGGAGCCAAATTATTGGTACACTTAAATAACAGTTTGAGAAATGTATTTATTTTGAATGAGCCACTGACTAACCTCAGCCATGCATGCAGACAAAACCTCTGCAGCCTGCTCCGGTGTCTTGGCGGGTGCATAAAAAACGGCATCATCTGCGTAAGTTGGCAGCGGACACCAGGACAGATCAAAGGCAAGTCATTTATAAAGAGACCAAACAGCATTGGTCCCAATATAGAACCCTGAGGTATGCCCATACAAGTGTTTAAAAATGAGGATTTGTCTCTGGCCACTTTAACACACTGTTCCCTCCCCTGAAGAAATGAGGCAAACCAACCCACTGCCTCAGGGGAGATGTTAAACAGTGACATTTTGGATAAAAGTTGGTGGTGACTGACCGTTTCAAAGGCTTTTTTAAGATCAAGAAATAATGCTCTTACCACCTCACCCCTATCCATGGACTTCTTTAAATTTTCAATGAAGCAGCAGTTTGCTATTTCGGTTGAGTGCCTTGATCTAAAACCAAACTGCTGTGGGTGGAGGAGCTGGTTGACCTCCAAGTGGTCAGTCAGCTGTATTGCTACGACTTTCTCCATAACTTTGGATAGTACGGGTAAAATTGATATTGGCCGGTAGTTGCACATCGAATCTTGACTTCCTGATTGAAATATTGGCACAATTACTGCTTTTTTCCAGCTTGAGGGAAATTTACAATTTCTTATGGACAAATTGACAAGGTGTGTTAGAGGTTTAGCAAGTACTCTACTGTATTGTTTGAGAAAACAACCATTTATATTAAAGATATCATTTGATTTGGAATTTGAAATTTTTTGAATAATCTGTATGACTTCTGTCTCATTAACCTCTTCTATACAAAAGCAATCAGCAGAAGGCATTAGACATGGTTCATTCCCACCTACAATTTCTTTAAAATATCTTATTAATTCTTCTACTGATTGTACAAAATAAGTATTAAATCCGTCAGCCATAGTTGCACTCTTCTTAGTCCTCTTGCCATTTACGATGAGTTCTCGAATTCCCTTAGTCTTGGTTGTTTTATTAGTTAGTGCATTTACTGCTATGCTGACGACACGCAGCTGTACCTGTCGTTCCCCCCGACTGATCCGGGGATCTCAGCTAGGATCAAGGCCTGCCTCACAGACATCTCCGCCTGGATGACCGAGCACCACCTCCAGCTGAACCTCGCCAAAACAGAACTCCTCATCATCCCGGCCAAACCCTCCATCTCCCACGATCTCTCAATCACCCTGGGATCGGCGACGGTGACCCCTTCATCCTCTGCCAGGAACCTCGGGGTGACCATGGATGACGAGCTCTCCCTCACAGCCCACATTGCTGCGGTCTCCCGGTCGTGTAGATTCACCCTCTACAACATCCGGAAGATCAGGAGATACCTGTCTGAGCATTCCACCCAGCTGCTAGTCCAAGCACTTGTCCTCTCAAAGCTGGACTACTGCAACTCGCTGCTCGCCGGTCTCCCAGCATGCGCAACCCGCCCTCTCCAGAGGATTCAGAATGCGGCAGCCCGTCTGGTCTTCAATCTACCCAGACGCTCCCATGTTACCCCGCTCCTCATCTCCCTCCACTGGCTTCCCATCACGGCCCGTATCAGATTCAAGACTCTGGTACTGACCTTCCGAGCGGTGAACGGGACTGCACCCAACTACATCAAGTCTCTCCTGCAGCCTTACACCCCCACCCGCCACCTACGGTCCTCTTCTGACAACCGTCTGGTGGTCCCACCGCTCAAGAGCGCCCGGTCCCAACACAAGCTCTTCTCCTGTCTGGCCCCCCAATGGTGGAATCAACTCCCCACCTCCATCAGGGACACTGACTGTCTCCCCACCTTCAAGAAAAGGCTCAAGACGCACTTGTTCCGGGAGTACAACGGCACTTAGGAATGCTTGGCTGGACCTGATGTTAATTTCCTCCAGGATCACAATGACTCGTATTGAGAGACTTGTTGCTCCTGTTGGTTAGTTGTGACGGTTTTAAATTCTTGTACTCGCTGTGAAATATTTTACTGTTGACTGTTGTTTTTGTCTTCTTCTTTACAGGTACACTCTTGCACTTTTTTGAGTTTCATGTTGTTTAATTGTAACTTGTTTAACTGCATACTCTTATGGTTCTTCCCCTTGGCACTTATTTGTTTTTTCACAATGTATACTTCATGTTTTGGCTGCTTGCAATGTTTGGGGCTATCTCGTTGTTATGATCAGTGACCTATGCTCTTTTGTAATGCTCTCTCTTGGAAGTCGCTTTCGATAAAAGCGTCTGCTAAATGCATAAATGTAAATGTTTCCAAAGGGAATTACTATTGCCCTTTCATTGCCTATAAGATTAGTATAATATGAAGCTTGTGCTTTTCTCAATTCTTGTACCACTTTATTTCTTAAACCTTTAAAGGCTAAATGATCACTTATGTTTTGAATGTAAAGATTTCTTCAAGGCCAAATCTCGCTTCTTCATAAGTTCTTATTTCATTATTTATCCATGAAAGAGTACCACCTTTTTGTTTCATAAACTTGTCCACTAATTTAGTGATAGCTGTCATCATAAAATTACAGCATTCATCCACGTCCGTCGTGGCAATAATCTGCTCCCAACCGAGATTATTTAGTTCTCTTTCAAACTGTAGAGTTTTAGATTTAGGGATGACTAACTTTATATCATTGTCAGTGTTACATGATTTGACAAAGTATTCTAGTCACAGTCAGACAGTCAAAGTCATGTTGTGATCTGATAGCCCTGTTATTAAATTATAAGTTCTTGTAATACGATCAGGTTTATTTGTAAAAGCCATGTCAATTGGAGTCTTAGTCTAGTAATCCTAGTGGGTCCTTTAATCATTTGTTGATACTTCGCTCCTCCATTGATAACTCGCCACGCTGCCGCACTAATCACCAAACGAGAGACACTCTGCGCCGCAGACGCTGTACCTTCACGTTTGGAAGCCGAGGTTGTTACCGCATCCGCGTGTAGGTCTATCAGGCCGGGTGACTCACCAGTTTGGCCGCAGTTGGAAGATCCCAAGTGGCAGAGTACAGAAGCGGTGTAAACCTCCACGTATCGCTGCTGCTCCGGTAGTTCCTGGCTCTGTACCAACAACTGTTCCGACCACTGCGCTGCTCTGCGCGGTTCTAGTGTATGCATGGGCGGTATCTGCGCTGCTCGACCGATGTCAGGCCTCACCTGCACCACAGAATTAGCCTGTTGTTGTTCAGACGTGGTCGGTCCGGGGTTGAGATGTATGTCCCCAGCTAACAGCATGAGCACCAGTAGCGCTTTGGATGCATGTTCTCGGCCCTGCCTTGAAGCTGGTCTGTTGGCAATCACATTCTTCCTATTCTTGCTTTTACACCAGGATGATGACCATATAGAGTACAACGTATTGTGTCCATGTCCAAACATGTAGAGTTTAACATGTTCAGCTTTTGGCAAGCTGGTAAAAGTACCCTTATGCGGTGAAAAATTATAAGTCCAAACACACATCATCAATAAAATAATTTGTAAAATACAGAGAGCACGAGTGGAGCCCAACAAACCACACCTGCCCTCGGCAGCCATTTGCCCGTGGTGATGGTCCGCACCATGGAGCAGCGCTGCAGGGTTTCAGTCCTTCACAGCGTAGTGCGTTTCCAATTGTTTTCTTTGTGACCATGGTCCCAGCTGCCTTGAGATCTTGACAAGATCCTCCTGTGTAGTTGTGGGCTGATTCCTCACCGTTCATGATCATTGCAACTTCACGAGGTGAGATCTTGCATTGAGCCCCAGACCGAGGGAGATTGACTCGAATAATTGCACCAACTTTTGTCACCTTCTCACCAAGTTGCTTGGCGATGGTCTTGTAGCCCATTCCAGCCTTGTGTCGGTCTACAATCTTGTCTCTGACATCCTTGGACAGCTCTTTGGTTTTGGCCATGGTGGAGAGATTGGAATATGATTTATTGATTGATTGCTTCTGGGGACAGGTGTCTTTTATACAGGTAACAAACTGTGAGTGCTCCTAATCTCAGCTCGTTACCTGTATAAAAGACAGCTGGGAGCCAGAAATCTTTCTGATTGAGAGGGGGTCAAATACTTATTTCACTCATTAAAATGCAAATCAATTCATAACAATTTTGACATGCGTTTTTCTGGATTTTGTTGTTGTTATTCTGTCTCTCACTGTTCAAATAAACCTACCATTAAAACTATAGACTGATAATTTCTTTGTCAGTGGGCAAACGTACAAAATCAGCAGGGGATCAAATATTTTTTTCACTCAATTTCAACCGCTTATTTAAAACAGGAGACTGGATTCATGTGGACTTACAACAAGTGAGCACTGACGGATGATAAACATGGGAGCCACACACACTGTAAAGATACCTGTAATGCTGGACTAAAAGATGTGTTGGTGTTTCCTCCCTCATCTGTCTCCTGTCCCTTCAGTCTGGACAGCTCCATACACATTCGACTCTGAGAGAGAGACAACGCTGACTGGGAAAACACACACAAAATAACATTGAAAAGCCATATCTGAACACACACATATGCATCAATACAGAAAGCAAAATGTTCTCCTCAACACACATTTACACTTGAAATATACACTCACTGGACACTTTATTAGGTACACCTTGCTAGTACGGGGTTGTGATGTGGAAAAAACATCATACTGTTGTAATTATGAAGATGGGTAATGATTATGGATTGAATGAAACTTGTAATCACTTTTGCAGTACATGCTATATTATTGAAAACTAGATGCAAAGCTGTTGGCTGATTATTGTTATCCCTAAACAATGGTAGGAAACTTTAAGCCCAAAATATAAGGTCTAAATAATTAAAGGATGAGTAGGGGAGAGGAGCAGGGGTATGCCATCAAAAGGAACCAGGATGCATAGATATAACTTATGAGACATTTTTGGCTCTACGCCCAGAAACCTAATGTAGCGGGCGGTTCAAGGTCAAAAAGACCCTAAATTGGGAGAGAGGTACCAGAAATTTGAATCCTCAGAGACAAAGGGACGCTTGGTAATATTACCGAAGGTCTACGTAAGCAACAGATATTGCACCATATTAACATACAAGGGGGAGAAGACTATAAAAGTTCAATTGTCCGGAGAAAACTTCAGTCTGATCCCGGGATCACGCTCACGTTCTATTGGGAATCTTTGTTACCTGAGAACCAATAAAACACTTTGCATCAACCCTGCTGAGTTCCAGTGCTATTTTTTAAGTTTGAGAAGAGACTGAAGACGTACAGAACTTTTGTTTCAACAGTTGGACCACCTTTTGCCTTCAGAACTGCCTTAATTCTTTGTGGCATACTTTCAACAAGGTGTTGGAAACATTCCTCCGAGATTTTGGTCCATATTGACATGTTAGCATCACACAGTTGCTCCAGATTTGTCGGCTGCACATCCATTATCCGAATCCCTGTTCCACCACATCCCAAAGGTGCTCTATTGGATTGAGATCTGGTGACTGTGGAGGCCATTGGAGTACAGTGAACTCATTGTCATGTTCAAGAAACCAGTTTGAGATGATTTGAGCTTTGTGACATGGTGCATTATCCTGCTGGAAGTAGCCATCAGAAGATGGGTACACTGTGGTCAAAAAGGGATGGACATGGTCAGCAACAATACTCAGGTAGACTGTTTAAACGATGCTCAATTAGTACTAAGGGGCCCAAAGTTTGCCAAATATCCCCCACACCATTACACCACCACCACCCTGAACCGTTGATACAAGGCAGGATGGATCCATGCTTTCATGTTGTTTACGCCAAATTCTGACCCTACCATCTGAATGTTGCAGCTGAAATCGAGACTCATCAGACCAGGAAACGTTTTTCCAATCTTCTATTGTCCAATTTTGGTGAGCCTGTGCGAATTGTAGCCTCGGTTTCCTGATCTTAGCAGAGGAGTGGCACCCTTCTGCTGCTGTAGACCATCTGCTACATGGTTCGACTTGTTGTGTGTTCAGAGATGGTATTCTGCATACCTTGGTTGTAACGAGTGGTTATTTGAGTTACTGTTGCCTTTCTATCATCTCGAACCAGTCTGCCCATTCTCCTCTGACATCAACAAGGTATTTTCGTCCACACAACTGTTGCTCACTAGGATTTTTTCTCTTTTTCTGACCATTCTCTGTAAACCCTAGAGATGGTTGTGCGTGAAAATCCCAGTAGATCAGCAGTTTCTGAAAAACTCAGACCAGCCCGTCTTGCACCAACAACCATGCCATGTTCACAGTCAGTTAAATCCCCTTTCTTCCCCATTCTGATGCTCGGTTTGAACTTCAGCAAGTTGTCTTGACCACGTCTACATGCTTTAATGCATTGAGTTGCTGCCATGTGATTGGCTGATTAGCTATTTGTGTTAACAAGCAATTGAACAGGCATACCTAATAAAGTGGCCGGTGAGTGTAAATGAAATGCTCCCTTGCTACTCACCAGACGGCTTTGTACGGCATTCTGTGATTGGCTAAAAGATTTTTGCAACTCCAGGAGCAGGCCTTCGGAGGTCTGAACCTGAAACTGGAGAACTGAAACCTGCAAACACACACATCTTGGTTTTGAAGAAATGTCCTCATTCATCTCTGAGGGGCCAATATCTTTAATAAATGTGTTTATGTGTGAGTTCATTTCACCTGCTTCTGTGTCTCAGCTGTCTGAGTTTCTAGTTCTCTCTCCAACTGCTCCCTCTCCTCTCTCAGTCGACTCAGCTCTCCCTGTTGCTCCCCCACCTGTCGTCCAAGAGAGAGCACAAGCCTACATCAGACCCAATGTGAACAGCAGGACCTAGTGTGAAGAAAGTCATGTCAGTGTAAAAATCAGTGTAGTGTAGAAATGGGTTAAGGTTTTGTTTCTCTAGTCCATTAAACTTTCTCCTTCTCCGTTCACTTCCTTGGAGTGGCTGGTGCTGTAGTCTGACGCGTGTGTTTAATAAGATGATGAAACTGGTTATTTCTTTTCCTCCTGATGAGTGGATTTATTGCACGAATGAAACAAACAAAACTGTTATTTAACTTAAAGACGAGTCTGTTCTAAACTATAGTTCTTTGTTCTGTCTTAACGCGGGAGGCATAACGCGCCTCGTCTCACGTTATCCGCCGACACGGTCAATGACTGTTTTTACGTACACCTGCCACACCCCCGGCCTGGGTCACTGCACCATCTTAAATAGGCGATACAGGAGTTTCCTATAGGGGCACACTAACACATGCACACTAACAGAACATAAATAATGATAACAAAGTTAACTTAAATCTTTATCGCTATATCTAGAGCTCCTATAATAAACCAAAAATAAGCAACAATAAATGAATGGCTCCTACAGTCAGTGAGGTCATGAGGTAAAACCTTTAGTGTTATGTGTGGGAGTAGGGCTGGGCAATATATTATTTGACAATAGAAAAACGTTGATCATTTATATCGTCAAATCCCACTCATTACGGCAATATTTACAAATATATGAAGCACAGTGAAAGGGAGTGATTGGTTAATATTAACAGTAAATAAAATAATTTCACTTAATCTAAAGATGAAGTTGAATTGGTTATGTACATTGGATAGAACTTTGGACCGGTCACTATCAGCTCACAGCAGGCTCATACTGTGCAGTAATTAGCGAGCGTTTTGTCGAGAAATTAAAACAGGTCGCACCACAACAATTCTTTGCACTCGCACAAATGCTCCTGTAAGGAGTTGGAAAGATGTGAGGTCGGCAAACTTATCCCCTTTGGCACACAACTTTGTGTGTCGTTTATTCAAGTAGGCCTACAAAGACAAAAAACGTAGCTAGCTACCCACAATGTAGCCAAAAACTCACTGCGCCCTTAAAAGGTGCAGTGTCCACTTGAACCTGTCCAGTGAATTATGTACAAGTAGTCCATAAGACTCCCAAATATATTTTGAGGTCGCACAGAGGGAGCATATGCAAACAAAATGGTCATAGTTTTGAGCCTTGAAAGTCCGAAAAATCAAATATGAGTACTTTTATTTGTTGTTTATAATTTAAAAATACAATGAGAAAAATATAGCTGCAAGCAGCAATGGGGTGGCCAAGCAGGTCAAATGACCCAGAAGAAACTTTCGACATCCTCAGAAGAGGGTTCCGAGTACACGCAGCAAGTTTGGTGTGCGGCTCTGCTGCCCTTTTTCGATTGGCTGTACCGGACAAACAGTTTCGAAAATCTAAAATCATTTTGATAGAGTGAGGTGAGGTTTGATAGTATAAACAGATAACCAGTGACATGACAGGCTTGTTGGGTTTGGCTGGATTCGAACCTCTTCCGTTGCCCTTGCCAGGACACCAACTTATCCTAGTGAGC
This sequence comes from Thaleichthys pacificus, assembly GCA_023658055.1. Classification (NCBI taxonomy): domain Eukaryota; kingdom Metazoa; phylum Chordata; class Actinopteri; order Osmeriformes; family Osmeridae; genus Thaleichthys; species Thaleichthys pacificus. Next base: position 16,563,944 of record CM042862.1, on the reverse strand, counting down.
TATTCTCAGTGCTGGAAATTAATGTTAAAAAATATAAGCAGTTTTTCCTGTGGCAAGCGGTTGTCAGATTTGGCCAAGTTTAAACAGCTGTAATTCAGTCCTATTTTGACATGTTAAAGTGATTGTGGTCTGAAGATAATCTGTGCCAAATTTGGTGAATATTTGATATTCACCAAATACGTTTTATTCATTCATTCAAAATTCAATCCCATTTTGACATGTCAAGGTGATTGTGGTCTGAAGATAATCTGTGCCAAATTTGGTGCATATTTGATATTCACCAAAAACGTTTTATTCATTCATTCAAAATGGCAGCCGCATCAATTCAGCTGGTATCACAATTTAACATGCGTCAGACACGGGATCGCCCCCTAGCGGTTAGATGACAACATTTTGTGGACCTCTTTGGAACAGGGTCCCTAGTCCTTATATCAAATTTGGTGTCAATGCAGTAAAAAGGTGCTGAGATATGACCTCACTTCTTTTATGGTGGCTTGGTTGACGACTTTGATTGACTGTTCCAGTCAAAAGGTTTAGAAAATCTAAAAAACATGTGATGTCTTTTGTGAGGCTTGGTCTGAAGATGATCTGTGCCAAATTTGGTGAAGATTGGACAACTTTATAGGAGAGGTAGCGAAAGATTGTTATATTCATTCAAAATGGCGGCCACATCAATTCGGCTGGTATCACAAGTTAACATGTGTCAGACACGGGATCTACTAAGATATCACGAGACAAAGGAATCACTTAAATAAGACAAACAAATCAACAGTTATTGGTCAACACACAATCCTGCCTATTGTAGTGCTCCCTAGAGGTCAAATGACACTACCTGTCTCAGACCTCTTAATAAGAAAGTCCTGAGTCCATACACCAAGTTTGGAGTCATTGCATCAAAGATTGGCTAAGATATGACCTCACTTCCCTTTTTCCGGATCAGTTGCTCAATTTGATTGGCTGTAACTAACAAACGGTTGTGAAAATCAAAACGCCATGTGATGTCTTTTGAGAGGCTTGGTCTGAAGATGATCTGTGCCAAATTTGGTGAAGATTGGACAAACTTTATAGGAGAGATAGCGAAAAAACGTTATAGTCATTCAATCAAAATGGCAGCCACATCAATTCGATTGGCTGTTTTCTTTCCCGAAATTCAGCCTTGGTGCATAATTACAGCCACTACGAGCAGTCCCACAATGAGCTTTTCTCAAGACGCGCTGTTTCTGTGTCTGTAGCTTTAAATGCTAATGAGGAGGAGAGGGGCGGCACCATGCGCTAATGTTTACAATGGATGTATCGCAATGGCTCGTAGCACCGTTGCTGTAAGATGCCTCGAATTTGCCTATTCTCATCTGATCACCCTGGTTTGCAGAGGTGCACACTCAGTCATTTCAATGAGGGGAAAGGCAGATATCGCGCGCGCCATAACACCAACAGCAGAACGGTTATCCAAATAACAAAGTGTACAACACTCGTGTTACAGAATGTGTATTCACACACATACTTGATGCTATCTACCTTTACATTAGCAACAGTAACTTAGCTGTTAGCTGCAGCGCTAATGTTACAGCCACATTCTAAGGGTAGCAAGCTAGGTAACCATATACAGTAAAGCAACAAAATGATATAGAGTTAGTTAACTTACTTGTCTGAGGTTTGTAGCTGGACCAAGGAGAGTTAGTACTGATCCAGAATTTAATTTCAGCAAGGCCAGCTTTGTATTGCCTCAAATTGAGGAAAGTTGTGGCTGAAATGTTTGGAGCAGACATACAGAACTTTGGGAGGGGAGGTAACCTTCCTCCTTGTGATGTCACAAGGAGGAGATTTTCAAACGAGCGTTTGAGCTTTCATTTTCTCAAAGGCGGAGAAGAATACCCAGGGCACCTATCGAAATTTCTAGCCACTGGGACACCACAGGCAGGCTAGGGGAACTCATATTAATGTTAAATAACCTCCTAAAGTGAAGTTTTCATGTCATGTGACCTTTAACATTCAAAATGGCGGAGAATCTATATAACTGGGTATGACTGCCATGGAAGAAGATGTGTAATAATAATAACTAGAGGGTACAATTTCTGGGGAAATTGTAGGGTGTGCTTGCTTGCGTCGGTTGCACAGGGGTCCGTTTTTTTAAATGAAATTTTTACAACTGATATTTCTGTATATTTTATATAAAAATGCATACTTATTATTTATAAAGATTACATAGATTTAAAAGCATCTTTTTTTTGCTGCTCATTTACAACTCAAAATACGAGTGAAGTGTGGAATGAAATATGATGTCTTCTCATTTCCCCTGCAAGAGGCAGCCTCATAGCTGAATCAAAACGAATACATTTGGCAGACCGGTGTAAAAATTGACCTAATCTCTTGACCTAATTGACTTAAACGTCCTTTTAAGTTTTTCCCTTCTCGTGATATTTTCAGGCATTTTACTCATATTGCATTCATTCATTAATAAAGAACCCCCTTTGAAGATTATTCTATGACGTTACCGGCAGTAGAAGATGGAATCGGGATTCAAACAGTACCATCTGCTAACTGAAAATATGCCCCCAAAAACTTAAATAAGCTTGACATTTATTTAGTGGAAAATCGCTCATTCATAAAAAGCTCACTGGTAGCGATCATTTTCAGTAACAACGCAAAATGCGATATAGCCGTGTGGAGAAGCTGCCCCGATAAATTGTACTACTACAGTACAGTACTAGACTACTAGTACTGCTGTGTTCGTCTTGGTAGCGATTGCGTTGGTTGAATTGGATTTAATGTTCCGTTGTACGGTTTAGGTTGAAATTAATTATTTTCATGAACAGATTGACAAAGTTTAGGCTGTGGCAATGAAGTTCAGGTTAGTTGTTAGATAGACTTTTGATTTAAGTAAGGGGAGTGCCGAACATGTTCTGTCGCCGTTTGACTTCCTAAACAGCTGTGTAGATGTTTTTGTAGTGTCTCGCGTAGGCTACAGCGTTGAGGTGAGCTACACTGGTTTGAAACCACAGGTAATGATAATTTCACCAACAGATCGTTTACTTGTAATGTAATGTCATAATAAATCCTACAATGAAAATGTATTTGTGAGGAATGTTTATTTTAACGATTGAAAACAGATGCATCATAGACCACTGTAGTATGTGTTGCCCGGCAGAGGTGTCAAGTAACGAAGTACAAATACTTTGTTACCTTACTTAAGTAGAAATTTTGGGTATCTATACTTTACTGAAGTAATTATTTTTCAGCCGACTTTCTACTTCTACTCCTTACATTTTCACGTGGTTATCTGTACTTTCTACTCCTTACATTTTTTAAATAGCCTCGTTACTCCAATTTCATTCCGGCTTGTCATCGTTCAAAAAAACACACAAAAAAACTATCCAGAAAAAATGCACCATCCGGATAGAGTGAATTTGATTGTGGTTGGATGAGAAGTATAAACATATACCATTCCCACACCCTATTGGTTTATACGTGATCCATCACCTGCACATGACACAAAATCACGTCAAACTCCAGCAAGGAAATAGCAGACTTATGTAACGTTAGCCTACGAGGATGTCCGTGGCAGAGACTCAAGAGAACTCGAGCAAAATGTCCGAACCAAGCACCAGCGAGGAGGTTGGTAGCTAGGAAGATTAGCCAACCCTTCTACATCCCTGGCCGTACCTGGAAGAATTTTTCGACATGTTTGGATGCAAAAACAACTCCTTTCGAATGCGCTGCAAGCTCTGCGCACCCAAGTAGGCTACCACGAGCTAATTTGAATAAAGGCTATTGATAACATGCCTCTGAAGTTTGACTTTTTGCAGCATTACAATACTTATAGGCAACTAGTCATCATATCTTCCGTTCCATGAAACACATGTTAATGCTTAGTATTAGGCTACACATATATGGTTCTTTAATGTATTTGCATTGTACTAAAATGCGTTCATTTTCAATGGGCATAAACAGGTGCAGCCCACATTTTCCAACATTAACATTTCAATATAACAAGTCATTATGGCCGTTGGAAAAATGTTTTTTTGGGGGGAGGTGGGGTCGTGCATTTGTCCTTAATGGCATTTTTTCCCCTTACCTCTTTTATACTTTAAGTAGTTTTGAAACCAGTACTTTTATACTTTTACTTGAGTAAAAAGCTTGAATTGATACTTCAACTTCTACAGAAGTATTTTTAAAACCTAGTATCTATACTTTTGACACCTCTGTTGCCCGGGCAACAGAGGCTAATGTCATGATGCTAATGTTTCAGTGAAATAATAGACTACCGTTTCCGAAAGTAGATGTGGGCGTACTTCATTAATAATATCAGCTAATATTGTACATTACATTTCACAATTGTGTTTCACATCACAAAGTAAAATGAGTAAATAATCACCCTGGCCTCTTTGTTTGTTTGTGGCGTTTCTGCAGCTAACTATAGCTTTCAGTAAAGCTATAGTTAGCCTAGCTATCCACCAAGTTAACAGATGCGAAACGAATGTTCTGCTAGAGGTAGTCACGCGTGTTTTTGTGACATTAGTGACGTAGTGACGTTAGTAACGTCAGTGACTGTGGCTAGCAAATTAGCCACCGTTAGCTTCACTTTTCACCACAAAAATGCAATTTCTACTTAAACCATGCAACGGAACGTAAAAAAAAAACAACCAACGCAATCGCTACGAATACGAAACTTTTGACACCTAGGTTGTCTATGTAGTCCAAATATTGACTGATCCTTAGGGGGGCGAAAATAAACAAGAACTAGAAATGGCTGTTTCTGCAAAACAGCAGTGAGAATGCTGAAAACCTGAATGGGGATAGCTGACCATGCTAAAAAAGCGGAAAATTGTGAACATTTAGTAGAAAGTTATAAGCTGAAGCACCTGAAAGCAGAAAACCAGTTGCTGAAGTCTGGGTTGAACGAATTTGAAGGTAAAAGGACAACACTGGAATGACTTGAACTGAGGGGGAGTCAGATGGCTGAGCGGTGAGGGAGTCGGGCTAGTAATCTGAAGGTTGCCAGTTCGATTCCTAGCCGTGCCAAATGATGTGTCCTTGGGCAAGGCACTTCACCCTACTTGCTTTGGGGGGAATGTCCCTGTACTTACTGTAGGTCGCTCTGGATAAGAGTGTCTGCTAAATGACTAAATGTAAACTTGCTGGAAAACGTAGCAACCGTTGGTCATTGGCAATAGACTGGCAACATTTCTAACCTAGAATCTAGGTTTCAGGTTCAAGACGGAGGAGAAACTAATCATGTGTGCCTGCACACCCAGTCCTGTTCAGACACTTAATTTAAGATGACATCAAAATAATAATTCATAGTGCAGGGTTGCCAATGTTGTCGTTGTCCCTGGTGAGTTTTTTATACTTAAATAATAAGATCATGCTACATCTAACCAGCGGATCATTTCTTGCAAGTGTGTCAAAGTGGTATTTTTACAGACTGTATTAACACCGTAGGCTTGAATAATAACCTTAGGCGTGAAGCTAGAGAGAGGATTTTACCCACCTCTCCATTGAAGTTAGTGAGAGAATTTGAAAGGCTGCTCTTGCTTCAAGGCTCATAGCTGAAATTCTGTAAATGTGAGCTCTTTAGTAGTTACATTGGCTGAAAGAGGACAATCTTTCCTACATTTTAAGGTATAACTTTTTTCTGTAAGTTAAACTATATGAAAGTTAGAGGAATTTGTTTGACAATTTAGTTGAATATCAGAAAAAGAGCAGGCAGCAGTGTGCCACTCTGCTTGCTGCTCATTCATAAAAAGCAAACATTTTAATGTATTTCAAACTGTCAATTCAAAATTGGCTGAATATTTGAAAAAGATGAATCATTTGGGAATAGCTGAATGTCTTGTGAACATTTTAAAGGTTGAATGGTGTCTCCAGCTGAAAGTATGCTGAAGTAGTTACGTTTGAAAGAGGAGGAAGCTTTTTAATGATTTGAAAGGATTTACCATTACTTTTAATGGGAGAATAATTTGCACAAAAACCTTAATACATAAAAAAGTATAAAAGTGAGAAATGAGAAAAGTCATAGCACACATCTCCTGAAGGAGCTGAACGTTTTGATTAAAAAATTGTAGGAATCGGTGAAAGTATGCAGGACTAGTTAAAGGACAAAAAACGGCGGAAGAACTAAGAAGTTGGAAAACAATAGTGAGAATGCTGAACAGCATCACAAAAATAAATATATATGTGAGAGAACAAAGGTTGTGCTCTCGCCGAAGGCTTGAACACACCCAATAATAACAATAACAATAGGTGCCTCGCAGCTTCGCTGCTTGGCCCCTAATAATAATACTAACAATTACAATAGGTGCCTCGCAGCTTCGCTGCTTGGCCACCAATAATACGAAAAGGTAGAAACACAAGTGGTTTCACCGATATATAACTAGAGAGGGTACAATTTCTGGGGAAATTGTAGGGTGTGCTTGCTTGCTTGCTTGCAGATGGGTCCGTTTATTAACTGCTATTTTTACAAATGCCATTTCTGTATATTTTATATAAAAATGCCTACTTATTATTTATGAAGATCGCATAGATTTAAAAGCCTACATTTGTTGCTGCTCATGTACAATTCAAAATACAATAAGTGAAGTGTAGCATGTCCCTGTACTTGCTGTAAGTCGCTCTGCTAAAATGACTAAATGTACTGTAAATGTAGAATTAACTTAACCTATATGACTAAAACGTCACCTTAAGTTTTTCCCCTTCTACAGTAGTGATATTTTCAAGCATTTAGCCCACTCATATTGCATTAATTCATTAAGAACCACCTTTGAAACAAGCTGAACCCCCTTGAAACAAGCTATTCTAAGTAACAACGTTGTCACAAGCAGTATTGTTAGCTAGATGGAATCGCGATTGAAACAGTACCATCTGCTAACTGAAAATATGCCCCCAAAAACATGACATTTATTTAGGGGGAAATGGCTAATTCAAAAGAAGTTTGCTGGAAGCGATCATTGTCAGTAACAAAGCCAAATACGACCATTTGATCTTAGACTAGAGCCCTGCATGGTGGAGAAGCTGACCTCAGTAAATTGTGCTACGAGCAAGCTAGCCTAGCTGCTGTTGCTAGCCAAACTTAAGGGGATTGTTTGACTGCGCCGGAAATTAAAAACGTTTCTTTTGACATCATCATTTAGGCTGTGGCATTGAAGACAGCGACGCACCACACAAGCTTGAGTTTAAATACATTATTTAATGTGACATTACTTACTGTACATGCAAGTCTTGATTTGCTTAAATGTAACCTACATGTGCTGCTAGTACACCACGGCACGATATGATACTTGCTGTGCAACAGCACATCTATGCACATTGTATCCATGCGTCGTTGCTAACGTGTGCTGACGTTTTGACGTAGGCTAGCACTGAGTACCCTTTGTTGACAAAAGGCACTTTTTGCCACAAAAACTTAATTTCAGCCTAAACCGTGCAACGGAACGTAAATAAAAATACAAGTAACTCAATCGCTGCGGTGGTTTACTAGCAGCACATGTAGGTTACATTTAAGCAAATCAAGACTTGCATGTACAGTAAGTAATGTCACATTAAATAATGTATTTAAACTCAAGCTTTGCCGCTTGGCCACCAATTACAATAGGTGCCTCGCAGCTTCGCTGCTTGGCCCCTAAATATAGCTGCAAGCAGCAATGAAGGGGCAAAGCAGCATTCGATATGGAAATTCAGTAGCTAAAGAAGCAAAGAAAAACTTTTAATAAAATATATGCTTTTTTTAATCTTGTGATTTGGGGTCAAACCGGGGTCAAGAAATCTGATGCGCTGGCTAGATATAGCAGCGTTATATCTACAAAGCACAATAAATCTGACACTACTTGAGTATAAATGCCCTGAGAATGAAACATTATCGTTACTATTATGATTATACTGCTAGACAGCTACTGTGGCATACCCGGCTTCGCTAAACAGATAATCCAGTATCATGACATGCTTGATACTGTGGCTGGATTCGATCCTACGACCTTGCATTTCAAAGGAGCCCGTTTTATCCCAGTAAGCTATTCTCGCTGCTGGGAAATGCTGTGTTCGGTTACTTTATTTAAAAAAGTAAGGCATTTCTCCTGTGACGAGTGTTGTCAGATTTGACCCAAGTATAAACAGCTGTAATTCTGTAATATTTTGACATGTCAAGGTGATTCTGGTAGGAAGATGATTAGATGACATGCTTGTGATGACATTTCCAAAGTTTCGTCTCCATACGGTAAACCGTCGCAGAGTCAAGGCCTCACGTCCGCTTTGGCGTGCTCTTTGTCAAAATCGTTTGCGCGTTATTCGTGAACGGTTTGACTTACCGATGCCATTTTGATAACTTTTTGTCGGCATGGTCTAAAGATGATCTCTTACAATTTTCATGAAAATCGTAGCAACGGCCTAGGAGGAGTTTGAAAAAGTTGGCATTTCTTAAAGGTCACATGACATGCTGTTTTTGGATGCTTTTATATAGGCCTTAGTGGTCCCCTAATACTGTATCAGAAGTCTCTTTCCCGAAATTCAGCCTTGGTGCAGAATTACAGCCACTACTAGCAGTCCCACAAGGAGCTTTCCTCAGAATGCGCTGTTTTGGTGTCTGTAGCTTTAAATGCTAATGAGGAGCGGAGGGGCGGCACCATGCGTAATGTTTACAACGGATGTATCGCAATGGCTGTAACCCCGTTGCTGTAAAATACCTCGAATTTGCCCATTCTCATCTGATAACCCTGGTTTGCAGAGGTACACACTCAGTCATTTCAATGAGGGGAAAGGTGGATATCGCGCGCGCCATAACACCAACAGCAGAACGTTTATCCAAATAACAAAGAAGTGTACAACACTCACGTACAGCATGTATTCACACTTATACTTGATGCTATCTACCTTTCCATAGCGACAGTAACTCAGCTGTTAGCTGCAGAGCTAATGTTACAGCCACATTCTAAGGGTAGCAAGCTAGGTAACCATATACAGTAAAGCTACAAAATGATATAGCGTTAGTTAACTTACTTGTCCGAGGTTAGTAGCTGGACGAAGGAGAGTTAGTACTGATCCAGAATTTAATTTCAGCAAGGACAGTTTTGTATTAGCTCAAGTTGAGGAAACAGTCGTGGCTGAAGTGTTTGGCGCAGACATACAAAACAAATGCGCCTACAACAGAAGTTGTGTAGGCGCATTTTCAGCTAAAATAAAATTAAGATACTGATTGTTTAGAGGCTCGGATGACGGAACTACAAAAAGACTTGTGTGTTGATTTGTACATCCAAGCACTGAGCAACTGTTATGGCTTCGTTCGTTTGCTAGCCATGGCATGATGTCTCTGCAGGAAAACACGATATTGCACTCGCCCTTGCACAATCGTAGCTCAATTCCTCATTGGCGGGCCAGATTATCTGGGCGGGCACAGCAGAGAGAAGGGCGGTAGCCTGGCTCCTTGTTACGTCAATAAGAGGAGATTTTCAAACCGAGCGTTTGAGCCTTCATTTTCTCAAAGGCGGAGAAGAACACCCAGGGCTTGGTTTACACCTATCAAAAATTCTAGCCACTGGGGGACCAAAGGCAGGCTAGGGGAACTCATATTAATGTTAAATAACCTCCTAAAGTGAAGTTTTCATGTCATGTGACCTTTAAAATACAACTCACGGAAAAACCTTCGGGACGACAATGACGCCATAGGGTTCAGTCAAATTGTCTGCGTCTAAGGAATCCGATGAAACCTCACTTAAGAAAAACGGTCTCATGGTTCAAAAGTTATGGGCATAAACACACCTCCAACTTTGACACCTTGGTGGCACTATAGTGCTTCATGGATCGACATGAAACTTGGTGATAAATAGTCAGGAGACCGTTCCAAATCAGTGTGCCAAATTTCAAAACTTTTCACCAATCGCTATGCATAATAATAATAATAATAAATCTAACAATTACAATAGGTGCCACAGCAGCTTCGCTGCTGCTTGGCCCCTAATTATAATAATAAAACTAAAACAATAGGTGCCCTAGCAGCTTCGCTGCTTGCCCCCTAATAATAATAAAACTAACCAAAAAAAATCTAAATGCTTACCACAGGAGAAACAGCTTACTTTTTTATCCAGTAACTGACCATGACAATATTCAGTAGGGAGTCAGGTGGCTGAGCGGTTAAGGAATCGGACTAGTAATCAGAAGGTTGCTGGTTTGATCCCCGGCTCTGCCAATGACGTTGTGTCCTTGGGCAAGGCACTTCACCCTACTTGCCTCGGGGAGAATGTCCCTGTACTTACTGTAAGTCGCTCTGGATAAGAGCGTCTGCTAAAATGACTAAATGTAAATATTCAACACTGAGAATGGCTCAATGGGTTGAAACAGTGTGCTGTAAAGTGCAAGGTCACATGTTCGAATCCAGCAACTGCCTTTGGGCCTGTCATAATTTTGATTATCTGTTTAGTTAAACAGGATGACATCATTCTGAAATACCATACGCAATTTCACCTTGATATGTCAAAATATGATTGAATTACAGCTGTTTAAACTTTTGCCAAATCTAACAAGGCTTGCCACAGGAGAAACAGCTTACTTTTTTTATACAGTAACTGACAGGAGTTTCCAACACTGAGTATAGCTCAATCGTCTAAGACAATGCACTGCAATGAGCAAAGTCACAGGTTCAAATCCAGCCAGTCTTTTGGCCTGTCATAATTTTGATTATCTATTTAGTTAAACAGGATGACATCATTCTGAAGTACCATGCACAATTTCATGCAATTTCACTTTGAAATGTCAACCAAATCTTAACCTTTGTCCCAAAGCTGACCAAAGCTAATACTGTGCCCTTTCTATTCATAGAATTTCAACAGTTGGTGTGTAGCAGAGAGGATAGAGAGACTGAATTGTAACCTTATGCTCATGAGTTCAAATCCCCAGTCAGCTTATTGTTGTTGGCCAAACGTGAAGTAGTTTTGCTCTCTTGTTGTCCGACTCTCGATCTTCTACAGCAGTGTTTCCGCTAGGATTTTTTTTAGCAGTGGGGGCAGGTCTGGCCGAAAAACTTAATTTTATGCCTAAACTGCTTAATTTGATCTTGACATATAGGCTAATAAACCTAAACTCAAAACTCAAAGGCTAAGCATTTTGTAGCAAATAATAACAATAAACCCACTATTAATTACATTATCTTAATGCAGTGTAACTACTTCAGCATAATAAGGCACCTAAAATACAAACGTGAGCAAGGGCGTTCAGCAATCGCTATCGAATCAACAGCCAAGTGCAATTTAGCAGGTGAAGAATACAAACAACGAAAATCACGCAAGAACTATAGACTAATACAATAACAGGCTTAAATGAACTGACAACAGAAGTTATACGACTTAAAATTCTCAAGGACGCCCACACGCCATCTCAACTGGCTAGTTATCCTCCGGACAGCGGCAGTCTCTTTTTTCTTTCTCTCCCTTTAACGTCGAGTGGCACACGTGCCCGCTCGCGGTGTGAAGCGCGTGTCCGTGCTATTCTCCGACATGCACTCTGCTGATAGACGGCCTTTTGTACGGCCCTATTTCTGATACCGTGGCGGCAGAAATGTTGCCGTGGCGGGCCGCCACAGCCAAATCAACATAAAGGAAACGGGTGTACATGCAGGGTTCGACATAAGCGATGGCCCGGGGCCAGTAAAAAAGTATGTCGGGCAAGTTGATTGGCCAGTCGTTGGCCCGTCCGGGCCAGTCGCTCGGGCTCAGCATACGTCAGACAACACGAAACGCGAAGTGGCGCGAAGCGCGTGAAATAAATCAGATCACATTTCAAATTTTCACTTCAGCCATTGGTAACAAATAAAATGTCTAAGGAGTATGAAGCGAGTGTAAGGAAAAGGGGTTTCCTAGTGTCGTGGAAAACACAGTACACCTGGGTGGAGAAAGATGATGATGGCATGTACTGCATAGTTTGCCGGCAATTCCCTGCCAAGGCCGACCGAGGGGGGTCATTTTTCAAGGGGACAGAGAACTTCCGAAAACAGGCTCTAGATGCACACGACAACAGCCGCCAACATTTGCAGTGTGTGCTGGCAAAGCGGGTCGCGGACAACCCATCAGCTGGCCCACTTCATAACTGGACACAACGGGCAAACAACGACACAAACGAGCGGATAGTGAAGTTGATCAACACCGCTTACCACATCGTGAACAGTGAACTCCCCTTTACCACTTACGAGAAAACGGTCGCACTTCTGAAGAAGAACGGAGAAGACGTTGGTTCACAGTACCTCACTGATGTAGCATGTCGAAGGTAAGTTACTCAGCTAGCTAACTATGATGTTACTGTAACTTCGTTCACAAAGGTTGGTGGACACAAGTGTGTCATGAGTGAGATTGAGTCAACACTAATTACCACATTGTGAACAGTAAGCTCTCCTTCCAACCCACATTAGCTAGCTATCTGTTTCTAGCCAAGCTATGGTAGCTAGCCTCATAATAACCAACTGCCGAGACTGCAGCGCAGCAGGTAACATTACACTAGTTGCTAGCTAGCTAATTTACTAGACTGTTTTGTGTCCGCTGCGAATAAACACTGAGGTGAGTGAATAAGTTAAATACCCCCAATATTGTAGCTGTCCTAACTTGTCTTTTGTTTGTTTTCAGATTTGTTAATGTTATATTTAATGAGCTGTGGGAGGGCTGTGCTGCAGAAATTAAAGCGGCACATTTTTTAAGTGTCCTGTCAGATTCGTCTACTGACGTGAGTGGCAAAGACCTGGAAGGGGTTTTTGTCAGGATCTTGAGCGGTGGACGTCCCAAGAACATCTTTGTTGGTGTAGAAGAGCTCCAGCACGCCACAGTGCCTGGCCATTATGCTGCAATGAGTGCTGGTAACCCAGGCTATTGAATCTGTTTGTGTTGCCGTGTTTTCACTTGTTAAGTAACATTACAACGATAAACAAGTGTTTCTCTGTCTACAGCATTGGATAAGGCTGGCATATCCCAGTGGAAGGAGAAGGTAGTGAGCTTGGGTACTGATGGAGCTGCTGTGATGGTGGGGAGGCTTGGGGGTGTTGCCACATTCCTTCGTGCTGAAGTTCCCCACCTGATACATATCCAGTGCCTGAACCATGGCCTGGAGTTGGCTGCCATGGATGCCATGAAAGAGCATGAAAGGATGAGAAAGGCAAGGAACAGCCAGTTCTTCATAGTAAACTAGCTTGTTGGGAAAACAATGTTCTACACAAACCCATGTTCAACATAAACATAATGATCCTAATCCTATGTCATTCTAATGCAGGTGATGGACATACTGAAGGGGCTGTATAAACAGTACCATCACTCTCCAAAAGCATGGAGAGAGCTGAGAGATCTGGCAGGTGTGCTAAATGCTAAGGTCTGGAAGCCAACCAACCTGGGGGGGGGACAAGGTGGCTCCCGCACATGGAGAGGGCCCTAGGCGTCATGTTGAAAAACTACCCAGTGTTGCTTGCCCAGATGGAAAACACAGTGGAAACAAGGCTAGTAATAAATTCCTGTTTCCTAGGTAATCAGATTTATAATCTCTGTCAACATTAATCCTTATGTGGTTGTTTACATCAAACAGATTTGCAAGTGCTGAAATGATTGGGCGAGCCAAGCAGTGCCTTCAAGTGTTGAAGGACTTTCAACACCTTCTCTTTATCATGCTGGTCCAAGATGTAATCGAAATTGTTGGTAAGTTTCTATTAAATGTATCTGTCTGATCAGTTAATTTGGAATGTAAGTTGCAGTGTAGTGTACCTGAGTTGAGTCATGTTTTGATTCTTGTAGTCCAAGTCTTACGCTGCAAGAAAATGGGATTACCCTGCCAGAGGCACTGTATGCCTTTGAGACAGCAGTGCTTAGACTGACAGCCATGGAGACAGAGGCAGGGGAGTGTGTGGAGGGCTTCCTTGCAGAAACAGAGAACGGAACCTACCATAATGTAGAGCTGTTGAGGTTCAGGGAGAGCAGGGCAGAGTTTGACAGGTATATATTTAAACAGGAAGGATGAGAGAGAATTTTAAGGGGGTAAATTGTCAGACATTATAATTAATTGTATTTTTCCTTCAGTGTGAAGAGCAAGCTCCTGTCAAGTGTGGTTGCCAGACTACAGTCCCGATTCAAGGGGGTTGAGGCACAACAGGTGCTGCAAGCTGCAGCAAGAATGGTGGATCCTCGCGAGTGGCCTGCTGACCATCAAGAGCTTGCCGGCTATGGCAGGGACAACCTTGCCACAGTATGCGAGCACTTTGCCGATGTCCTTGACCACCTAGGATGTGACCGTGACAAAGCACGGGGTGTGGAGTGGCCTGGTGCTAAGGTTCTGATCAAGTCCTTACCACAGGGCTTACAAAGAAATGCGTGGCAGGACTTTTTCCTAGATAATGAGCGAAGGAGTAGCATCCCCAACCTCTTCCTCATCGTGGAGCTCATCTTGGTCCTGCCTCTGTCCACAGCAACAGTCAAGAAGAGTCGAAGGAGCTTGCATTGATTTGAATATAATCCGTTGTTTAATCTTCAGGCAAATCATTATGTATATAAAATAAATACAATTTTATGGAAAACCGGTTTTACTCGCTTTCTTTCAGGGCCAGTAAAAATATACAATGGGCCAGTAAAACTTTTTTTACGTTGAACACTGGTACATGTTTATTAGAGCCCGACCGATATATCGGTGGGCCGATATTGGGCATTTTCCAAACTATCGGTATCTGCATTTTTTTTTCTTTTCTTTTTTTTTTTTTAAGGACTTTAAGTTTCATATCTTAAGTTTGTATTTTTATACATTTGATTTATCAGAAACTGCATTAACATATTATTTTAGTGAGGAAATAATAACAGGAGTCAGATGGCTGAGTAGTTAGGGAACCAGGCTATTAATCAGAAGGTTGCTGGTTCGATTCCCGGCCATGTCAAATGACGTTGTGTCCTTGGGAAGGCACTTAACCCTACTTGCCTCGGGGAATGTCCCTGTACTTAGTCGCTCTGGATAAGAACTTCTGCTAAAAGTGACTAAATGTAAACTACAAATAACTACTGTTAGGGAAATCAGTTTGTTTTGTTACGCGTTTCTGGATTTTTAAAATATTTTTTAATATCGGCCGATATCGGAATATCTGATTTTTAAATCACCAAATATTTGTATCGTATCGGCCTTAAAAATCCTTTAACGGTCGGGCTCTAATGTTTATAATATTTTGCCATTTTGCGGAGGAACCCGCATCGCTGCTTGCAGCTATATTTTCTTTACAAAATGCTCACCAATTAGCCTACTCCACAGTATGTGCTTGCTGTGAGCTGATAGTGACCGGTCTACCATTCTATCCAACGTTAGTTAAACTTCATCTTTACGTTCTTAACTTTAATGCAGATTTTAGATTGGTTAAAATTAGCCGTCAATGACTTAATGTCACTCCGCGCTCCGTTGTCACGAGACACAGAGCTAACTAGTGCTCAAAATTTGAAGAGCTGAAAAGACAATATGAATATTTTAGGTGGATGCTCCTAAATTCTAGCCTGGTCCTAACCAGACTCTCGTACATTTCATTTGTACAGAGAGTCTGGCCTCGCTCCATTGACAAGCGTTGACTTCCTTGTAGGCGGGTACTCTGTTGAAATTTAAAACTATTGCATCTGCCCAGAGCCACTCTGATCTGCCATAACCAATCGCTAGCGTTCGCCTTAGCCAACTCCTTCACCACGGAGCTAGCTGCCGGAAAATCAAACTTTTCCCGAACCCCGTGGGGAGGAGGGCCACAACATCATGACCACCAACAAAACTCAGCAAGGATTGTTATTGCTCCGGCTTTAACTTATGGATATTCGGCAGCGTTGCCACAACCGCAGAATAGCTTTGCTCGCATCTTTCTCCGCCCCCATTACTGAACTACAACTCAAACTAGTGCACGACATCAACGTCATCGTTCTCAGCCACTCCCTCTGTTCGCTGATTGGCCGGTTGAAAATCAACCTGAAAAATCTGACTTACGTACCGAATGGCCAGACCTAGTACAGAAGCAAAATCAAAATTGAGCGGAAGTACGTAGGTGGGCAGAGCCAGGCTACCTAAATTCATGCTGGTGCTCCTAACTTTTTAAAGTTGGGAGCACCAGTGCTACCAGGTAAAAAGGTTCATTTCAAGCGCAGTCTATGGGGGAGTGTGTCCAGCATTCAAGCCCTCTTTGTAAATTCTGTGGAAGTGTATGAGTATTTCAGGCTATTCAGGTTTATTTACCTGCGCGTTCAGTGCATCCCAGTCACTGTGTGTTACCAGCCGGTGACCTGGGGGTGGTAAGTAGATTGCCTCGGGCACGAGTGTTCCCGTGGAGACCAGAGATGCAGTATCGTCCTGAGGGGGCGGGCGCCTGGGCAGAGAGGGTGTGTCCAGCGAGAAGGAGGAGAGAGAGGCACTGTCGCAGTGCTGGGAGAAATAGCCTTCCATTAGAAGCCCTGTCCCTTCAGACTCAAGTTCTGCTGAAAGGCTGTATGGTCTGTCACTCTGAATTCTGTCTTCTGGTTCTTGGAAGGTATTGGTGGGTGATTCTGATGTCTGGCTCTCTGATGCGCAGGTTCCTGCATTTCCCCTACCCTTCTTTACACTGCTCTGTAAAACAGAAAGAGAGGAGGCCAAAAGAACATCAAATATAAAAGGAGAAAGTATTAGCAAAATTACATGTGCATGTGTATATGCGTACATATATAATGACTTGGAAGTATCACACTTTCGGAACTCATAAACAAACACACCTTATCTGTGGTTCCACCATTTTTCCTCCACTGGGCACGCTCAGACTGCAGTGTAGATATTCTGGCCTCATACTGTGACGCTGTCTCTAATAACAGGAGCAAGTTTCAATGGTTGATACTTTTTGGAGAGACATCTTCTGTTGACCACAGTAAAACTCTCTCAGACAAATACCTCTGAGAGCCTCCTGGAGAGACTGGATCTCTTGGTCACACTGTCTCTGTAGCTCACCCAGCTCCTCCTGTTTGCTCAGCTCACAAATTGTCGCCACACCCTGCCAGTGCTCCAGTTGAGCTCTGCAATCGGCTAATTGGGCCTGCAGGCTCTCCACTGTGTCTGAAAACAAGTCTTGCTGATTTTTGCTTGTGATGACATTTTATTTGCAAGGTGACCATTAGATCACAGTTAGAAAGTAAAACCAAATGTCACTGAGTGAGACCAGGTTTAGGGAAGTCTTCAGACTGGGAGTGCCATGTCAGCGTTAAATTGTCCTCAACTGCCAACAAATTACTCATTGCTGTAACACAAGTGTACTCTAGTATGTCTACGATAAACTGGCAGGCTTCTCATTGTATAGCACCTTCAACCACCTGTTGGTCAAACTTTTCAGTTTTGGATTTTTAAAAAGAGACAATGGTAACAACTGGCATGAACCCCGTGAAATAACAGTTTTAGTCAATCTAAGGCTAACATCTAGCTGGGTTTTCTGTGAGGATGCATCTACGGCGAGTTAGCTAGCTTCAATCATGTTACGTGTTTCCCCTCAAAAATTAATAACACCTGACACTGATTGCTTCACATCCAACTAATATCATTTTGATATTCACTGTCATTTAAAAAAATGAGAGTATCGTTTTTTTAAACGACAGTCGTGAAGGAAAGCCGGCAGATGAAAAACTTGTTGCATGGAGCAAGCTAAGACGAGAGTAATAGCTTTTATCTAGCGCTAGCGAGCTGATGTACTGTAGGCTACTTACCAATGTCTTCATTTTGAGATGTTGCTTTCTCTGACAAATCCATTTAACACAAATCATTTGTTTTCAAGGAGTTTGATAACTAATTAAATTGTATCTTCGCAAACTAGTTTCTGGCAAATAATATCTCCAGGTCAACTTCAGGAAACAACTTCCCCGGTATGACCCAACGGATATTACGTAAACATCCTCTCGAAATGCTTTTTCTGGTCAAATAAAACAGGATGTTAACCACCTATGCTAGCAAAATGACGTCCCCGAAAGTTATCAGGACGTCGCAAGGGAACGTCCCCTGGATGTCTTTTTTGTTTGTCTTTTTTCTGTCTGGACGTCCCCGGGATTAGCCTCCCAGCTAACACATGACTTTGCGGCAACGTTGCCAGTAAGTGCTCAGTTCGTAACCCGCGACGTTACCTTCTGGCAACGTCGTGGCAACGTTTTAAAGGGAATGTTGCCACAGTTGTATGGCGTGCGGAAAGGGACATTCCTAGGCTTACCAGGAGAAGGATAAGGAGTATGGGGGGTGATTAGTGCCCTCACATATGGGGGGTGATTAGTGCCCTCACACACCTGAACAACACACAACCGTCGCTACGCCTGCCAATGGTGGAAGTCGCTACGCCAAGCGTCTGCCAATGATGGAAGTCGCTACGCCAAGCGTCTGCAATGCTGGAAGTCGCTACGCCAAGCGTCTGCCAATGGTGGAAGTCGCTACGCCAAGCGTCTGACAATGGTGGAAGTCGCTACGCCAAGCGTCTGCCAATGATGGAAGTCGCTACGCCAAGCGTCTGCAATGATGGAAGTCGCTACGCCAAGCGTCTGCAATGATGGAAGTCGCTACGCCAAGCGTCTGACATTATGTGGTAAGTTAGCTATGCTAAGTGGCTAGCTACCTATCAATGGGAGAAAAACATGAAAGTACATGATCAAGTGTGGCTATTTCAGCTAGCTAGTGTTGGGCTGTATTGGCAGACCTGAATTAGACTCCGAAATTACCATAGAAAATTGTGTTGTGTGTAAATATAGTTTGAAGCAAGTTTTCATGTCATGTTTGGTATTAATTTCGTATTTTATGCATCACATGATTCTAGTAATGTTTTCAGTGTTGTAAAATGTATATTTGCTGGTTTGATAGCCTAGAGTTTTGTCGTGCAGAGGCCCAAAATGTGTTTACATATTCTCTTGTCTTGCAAAGGCATATTTGGCTTACTGCAGCCAAGTATCGGTGATGGGCCATTTGAATTTGTATGTGTCAGGCAATTGTTTCTTCATATAGTCGGCGTCGCTATTTCAGTATGCAGGATGGGTTTACAAAATGAGAAGCTAAACCAATCACTGAGTTTGATTAGCCTCCTATACTTGCTCAGGTTAGGTGCATTATGTTTATTTGCATTTAAAATACCTTTGTTATTGTTTGCTCTGAAGGTAGCGTAAAATAGTAAGATAATCAATACATTATGACAATGTAACAAAATCAATACAGAAATTGATTTTGTTACATTGTCATAATGTATTGATTATCTTACTATTTTGATAATAAACGATGTTTTTGCATTTAAAGTTACTTGTCCTTGTGCCTGCTTTCAATGTTTGGACAATATTATTTGCTGGAGTCCTAAGTCACTATCAAGAGAGAGCCTTTTTATGTGTCCCTGACAAAGAAGAGGTGAATATGAGTTGTATGTGCTGGTTTTAACATGTAATACCATTTAATGTATTCTAAGTTGTTTTGTGTCCACAGGAGGATTGGTTTTCACCACTGTTCTACCATTTAGTCTGATTGTTAGCTGAGTTCCAGTTCAAGTCTTTTATTGTCAGATGCACAGAACAACTCAAGGTCAGACTGGGCACTGAAATTCTTAGGACAAGACAACGCAAAGCAACCTGGCATAACATATAAGTACTCTGAGCATAGATTACATCTATGATAAGAAAATAACAACTCCTAAATATACAAAATAATATACAATACAGTATACTAAACCTGTAATAATACACATATTAACCTACACTAACTGTATAAACCTATACTAACCTAAAGACAAGTGGGGTAACAATTAGAGCAATATTGCTGATAGTACAACCAGTAGCTGAAAGTGACAGTGTGTAAAGTGGTTAGTGAGAAAGTGGTGAGAATGTGTCCATTCAGAAGCCTGATGGCCCTTGGAAAGAAACTATTCTCCAGTCTGCGTGTGCGAGACCAAATGCTTCAGTATTGCCCGCCAGAAAGCAGCGGGGTAAAAAGACTGAAGGATGGGTGGTAACAGTGTCTTCGAATCCAGCCAGCTTTCCTGAGGCATTGTGTGTGGTAGGTGTCCTGTAGGGCTGGGAGCTTCCTGCCAATGATGAACTCAGCAGACCTGACCACACTATGTAGGACCTTGCGGTCCCTGTCTGTGCAGCTCCCATACCACACTGTGATGCAACCAGTCAGTATGCTCTCTATTGTGCATCTATAGAAGTTAGTGAGGATGACTCAGTCCATGCCAAACTTCTTCAGTCTCCTCAGGAAGAACAGGCGTTTCCGGGCAGCTTTAACTACCTTGTGAGCAGACCAGGTGAGATCATTGCTGATGTTCACCCCGAGGAACCTGAAGCAGCTGACCTGCTTGCAGCTTGGAGACGAGTCTGGAGGGGATGATGGTATTGAATGCTGAGCTGTCGTCAATAAACAGCATCCTCACATACATATTCCTTTGTCCAGGTGGGAGAGAGCGGTGTGCATAGTCAGGGTGATGGCATCGTCTCTAGACCTGTTGGACCGGTATACAAACTGCATAGGGTCCAGGGTGGGAAACAGCGATGAGCAAATTAATGTTTTGACTAGCCGCTTGAAGCACTTCATGATGAGAGAGCTCAGTGATATCGGGCGTTCATGCAGGTGACCTTGGTGTTTTTGGGCACGGGGACGATGGTGGTCCTCTTGAAGCAAGTGGGGAGTACAGACAGGCTGAGGGAGAGGTTAAAGATGTCTCAGCTAAATATAAAAAGGTTAAAATCAGACTATCATTGTTATTGTTGATTTATTTGTTGTTACTTTTAGAACATACAATAATAGCATTTATAGGCCTACAATTACTTAAATGTGTAGGCATCATTATTTGAATACAAAAAAACTGAAACAAGTCAGGAGTGGTTATAGTGGTTTGATTCAATATTGAAGAATTACATGAATTAGAATGTTTGGGTATTGTGTGCCGTGTTAGATGGGTCTTGATCTGGTCTGGGTCCCCAGGAGGTATAGATGTACATTCACAGAATGGTCATATTTTAATGGAAAATTCATGAGTCATAAGACTCTTAGACATTGTATTCATTGATATTAGCAGACACTTTTATACAAAGTGACATACAAATATGGGGTTTAGTGCTAGTTGGCACAGCAAGTAAACTAACAATTTAGTGTAATTGAGAAGGATATCTAAACACATTTGTACTTTTCTCCAAACTATCATATTCTTACTCAACATATCGATAACACAGGCAAACTGACAACTTAGATTGGGGACTGGGCTGTGAGGAAAGGCAAAAACCAATGACAGCTACTGTAGCCTGCCTAGGCAGCCAGTTGCACAGTTTGCTGAAGGCTTTTAAAACTATAGTTACAAAGTAAAAAACGAATGGGTGAAACTTCTTTGTTAGTTACAACTTTCAATTGACAAAATTGACAACAGATGTTAAAAAAACTTGACTTTAATCGAAAGATCGCCTCACATGGTCACTTCCGGTCTCACAAGATGATAATACCGACAGGGCTTAATGGTGAGCTAGCTGCTTATCTTCCTAGCTATCCACATAATGTCAGACGCTTGGCGTAGCGACTTCCATCATTGTCAGACGCTTGGCGTAGCGACTTCCATCATTGGCAGACGCTTGGCGTAGCGACTTCCACCATTGGCAGACGCTTGGCGTAGCGACTTCCACCATTGTCAGACGCTTGGCGTAGCGACTTCCACCATTGGCAGACGCTTGGCGTAGCGACTTCCATCATTGGCAGACGCTTGGCGTAGCGACTTCCACCATTGACAGACGCTTGGCGTAGCGACTTCCATCATTGTCAGACGCTTGGCGTAGCGAATTCCATCATTGTCAGACGCTTGGCGTAGCGACTTCCACCATTGGCAGACGCTTGGCGTAGCGACTTCCATCATTGGCAGACGCTTGGCGTAGCGACTTCCACCATTGACAGACGCTTGGCGTAGCGACTTCCATCATTGTCAGACGCTTGGCGTAGCGAATTCCATCATTGTCAGACGCTTGGCGTAGCGACTTCCACCATTGGCAGACGGCCTACACGTCACACGCACTAGTTTGACGTTTACAAAGATAACGTCACCATATACGTCGCCGCTATCAAAGTTCCCTCACGTGCTACGTCGCCGCCATCACCCCCATTGAGAACCAATGATAAAAAGGCTGAGACGACACGCACATTGTGGGAAAATCTATTACGCAGTGTATGTTGTCTGTGTGTGTGAGGGCACTAATCACCCCCCATACTCACACACCTGAACAACACACAACCGTCGCTACGCCTGCCAATGGTGGAAGTCGCTACGCCAAGCGTCTGCCAATGGTGGAAGTCGCTACGCCAATCGTCTGCCAATGATGGAAGTCGCTACACCAAGCGTCTGCAATGGTGGAAGTCGCTACGCCAAGCGTCTGCCAATGGTGGAAGTCGCTACGCCAAGCGTCTGCCAATGGTGGAAGTCGCTACGCTAAGCGTCTGCCAATGATGGAAGTCGCTACGCCAAGCGTCTGCCAATGATGGAAGTCGCTACGCCAAGCGTCTGCAATGATGGAAGTCACTACGCCAAGCGTCTGACATTATGTGGTAAGTTAGCTATGCTAAGTGGCTAGCTACCTATCAATGGGAGAAAAACATGAAAGTACTGTACATGATCAAGTGTGGCTATTTCAGCTAGCTAGTGTTGGGCTGTATTGGCAGACCTGAATTAGACTCCGAAATTACCATAGAAAATTGTGTTGTGTGTAAATATAGTTTGAAGCAAGTTTTCATGTCATGTTTGGTATCAATTTCGTATTGCACCACATGATTCTAGTAATGTTTTCAGTGTTGTAAAATGTATATTTGCTGGTTTGATAGCCTAGAGTTTTGTCGTGCAGAGGCCCAAAATGTGTTAACATATTCTCTTGTCTTGCAAAGGTATTTTTGGCTTACTGCAGCCAAGTACCGGTGATGGGCCATTTGAATTTGTATGTGTCAGGCAATTGTTTCTTCATATAGTCGGCGTCGCTATTTTAGTATGCAGGATGGGTTTACAAAAGGAGAAGCTAAACCAATCACTGAGTTTGATTAGCCTCATATACTTGCTCAGGTTAGGTGCATTATGTTTATTTGCATTTAAAATACCTTTGTTATTGTTTGCTCTGAAGGTAGCGTTTGTTTCTGTATTGATTTTGTTACATTGTCATAATGTATTGATTATCTTACTATTTTGATAATAAACGATGTTTTTGCATTTAAAGTTACTTGTCCTTGTGCCTGCTTTCAATGTTTGGACAATATTATTTGCTGGAGTTCTAAGTCACTATCAAGAGAGAGCCTTTTTATGTATTATGCCTGACAAAGAAGAGGTGAATATGAGTTGTATGTGCTGGTTTTAAAATGTAATACCATTTCATGTATTTTAAGTTGTTTTGTGTCCACAGGATTGGTTTTCACCACTGTTCTACCATTTAGTCTAATTGTTAGCTGAGTTCCTTTTCAAGTCTTTTATTATCAGATGCACAGAACAACACAAGGTCAGACTGGGCACTGAAATTCTTAGGACACGACAACGCAAAACAACCTGGCATAACATAACATATAAGTACCCTGAACATAGATTACA
This sequence comes from Thaleichthys pacificus, assembly GCA_023658055.1. Lineage (NCBI taxonomy): Eukaryota > Metazoa > Chordata > Actinopteri > Osmeriformes > Osmeridae > Thaleichthys > Thaleichthys pacificus. The sequence goes on along the minus strand of CM042862.1, from coordinate 16,540,417 downwards.
TCTATGATAAGAAAATAACAACTCCTAAATATACAAAATAATATACAATACAGTATACTAAACCTGTAATAATACACATATTAACCTACACTAACTGTATAAACCTATACTAACGTAAAGACAAGTGGGGTAACAATTAGTGCAATATTGCTGATAGTACAACCAGTAGCTGAAAGTGACAGTGTGTAAAGTGGTTAGTGAGAAAGTGGTGAGAACGTGTCCATTCAGAAGCCTGATGGCCCTTGGAAAGAAACTATTCTCCAGTCTGCGTGTGCGAGACCGAATGCTTCAGTAGTATGCAGACCTGACCACACTACGTAGGACCTTGTGGTCCCTGTCTGTGCAGATCCCATACCACACTGATGCAACCAGTCAGTATGCTCTCTATTGTGCATCTGTATCTGGTTCTCTGGATAAGAGCATCTGATAAATGACTAAATGTAAAAGTTAGTGAGGATGAGGATGACTCAGTCCATGCCAAACTTCTTCAGTCTCCTCAGGAAGAACAGGCGTTTCCGGGCAGCTTTAACTACCTTGTGAGCAGACCAGGTGAGATCATTGCTGATGTTCACCCCGAGGAACCTGAAGCAGCTGACCTGCTTGCAGCTTGGAGACGAGTCTGGAGGGGATGATGGTATTGAATGCTGAGCTGTAGTCAATGAACAGCATCCTCACATACATATTCCTGGTGGGAGAGAGCGGTGTGCATAGTCAGGGTGATGGCATCGTCTGTAGACCTGTTGGACCGGTATACAAACTGCATAGGGTCCAGGGTGGGAAACAGCGAAGAGCAAATTAATGTTTTGACTAGCCGCTTGAAGCACTTCATGATGACAGAGCTCAGTGATATCGGGCGATAGTTGTTCATGCAGGTGACCTTGGTGTTTTTGGGCACAGGGACAATGGTGGTCCTCTTGAAGCAAGTGGGGAGTACAGACAGGATGAGGGAGAGGTTAAAGATGTCTCAGCTAAATATAAAAAGGTTAAAATCAGACTATCATTGTTATTAACAATTGTTATTGTTGATTTATTTGTTGTTACTTTTAGAACATACAATAATAGCATTTATAGGCCTACAATTACTTAAATGTGTAGGCATCATTATTTGAATACAAAAAAACTGAAACAAGTCAGGAGTGGTTATAGTGGTTTGATTCAATATTGAAGAATTACATGAATTAGAATATTTGGGTTTGGGTATTGTGTGCCGTGTTAGATGGGTCTTGATCTGGTCTGGGTCCCCAGGAGGTATAGATGTACATTCACAGAATGGTCATATTTTAATGGAAAATTCATGAGTCATAAGACTCTTAGACATTGTATTCATTGATATTAGCAGACACTTTTATACAAAGTGACACAAATATGGGGTTTAGTGCTAGTTGGCACAGCAAGTAAACTAACAATTGAGTGTAATTGAGAAGGATATCGAAACACATTTGTACTTTTCTCCAAACTATCATATTCTTACTCAACATATCGATAACACAGGCAAACTGACAACTTCGATTGGGGACTGGGCTGTGAGGAAAGGCAAAAACCAATGACAGCTACTGTAGCCTGCCTAGGCAGCCAGTTGCACAGTTTGCTGAAGGCTTTTAAAACTATAGTTACAAAGTAAAAACGAATGGGTGAAACTTCTTTGTTAGTTACAACTTTTAATTGACAAAATTGACAACAGATGTTAAAAAAACTTGACTTTAATCGAAGGATCGCCTCACATGGTCACTTCCGGTCTCACGAGATGATAATACCGGTATGGCATAATGGTGAGCTAGCAGCTTATCTTCCTAGCTATCCACATAATGTCAGACGCTTGGCGTAGCGACTTCCATCATTGTCAGACGCTTGGCGTAGTGACTTCCATCATTGTCAGACGCTTGGCGTAGCGACTTCCACCATTGTCAGACGCTTGGCGTAGCGACTTCCATCATTGCAGACGGGCTACACGTCACACGCACTAGTATGACGTTTACAAAGATAACGTCGCCATATACGTCGCCGCTATCAAAGTTCCCTCACATACTATGTCGCTACGTCGCCGCCATCACCCCCATTGAGAACCAATGATAAAAAGGCTGAGACGACACGCACATTGTGGGAAAATCTATTACGCAGTGTATGTTGTCTGTGTGTGTGAGGGCACTAATCACCCCCCATACTTAGTAGGCGTAAGTTTTTTTTATACTTTCGAACATGCGTCGCCGCGACGTCGCCGCCGGTAGACGTTCCTTACATGGCGTTGCCGTCAAGTCGCCGCCAGTCTCTCGTTTGCAGTCCCATTAGTCCCATTCAAAAATCCACACGGTCTGGCGGCAACGTATGGTTAGGCTGCTCCTTATCCTTCTCCTGGTAAGCCTAGGAATGTCCCTTTCCGCACGCCATACCCCCATACGCATGTTCGAAAGTATTAAAAAAAAACTTACGCCTACTAAGTACGTCTGAGATAAGTACGTCGCCACTAAGCCGTGTGAGACAGACGTCGTCGCCAAACAACACACCTACTAAGTAGCTACGTCGCCAAAGTCACTGACTTGTTTTGTCAAACCTTATTGAGTGAAATCAAGTCGTGCATAAGGCTACATGTTTCATATGTTCAAATGTCTTTATTGAGAACTATAGTAGCCAACTGTGCACAGCCTGTAGCATAGAGGATTTTACCGCAGGTGCAGGGAGTGCTTTTGCACCCCTTACTGTTGGGATGAAAACATGACATTTTCAAATTAATGTAAAAAAACGAAGAAATGTTTTTAGAACACGTTAAAGTGATGTCAGAGTTGTATGTTCTATCATGGTTTGTTGTACTCTAATGATTAATTATACATTTTAAGATCTAGTATTAATTTTGAGCATGTTTTTGCACCCAGTTTTAAAACCTAGAATCGCCTGGTTTGCTTGACCCGATGTTAGTTTCCTCAAGGATCACAATGACTCTTGCTTAGAGACTTGTTGCTATTGTGGTTAGTGGTAACTGATTTAAATTGTTGTACTCTCTGTGAAATATATATTTTTATTGTTGCTTGCTTTTCTACAGGTACACTTGCACTTATAGCGGTTCATGTTGTTTAATTGTAACTTGCTTAACTACATGCTCTTATGGTTCTTCCCTTTGGCATTTATTTTGGTTGTTCACAATATGTGGTTCATGTTTTGGCTACTCGCAATGTTTTCGGGGCTATCTTGTTGTTATCAGAGACCTATGCAGTTTGTAAAGCTTTCTCTTGGAAGTCGCTTTGGATAAAAGTGTCTGCTAAATGAATAAATGTAATGTAAATGTTAACAATCTAACATGGTTTATGCCATCATCAGGACAGGCATAACCTCCCAATCACTACAAGTCATTCAGGTAATGGTAATTTCCTATTGACAGCTGTGAACAGTATCCTTTCTCAAGTAGGATTTAACAATTATAGCCTACCGAAGAAGCCGTGCTTTCACTGAACCACAACCTAGAATAGTCTAGGTGACCACAATACAGTTTGTTTCATGCTTGTAAAGTTTGCATTCATGAAATGTGTTATATATTGTATTTGGTTATTTCCCAACATGTGGCAACAGTGCAGTTTAATTGTATTGAGTTTATTTGATGTGTTTGCTAACTTGGTGGTGCTAATGAGTTACTAATGAATGTAGCCTTGCTAATGGGAGTTTTAATTTATAATTTTGCCTTCTGACTACACTTCTCTGTTTAGCACTGGTGTAGAAGTGCAAGACAGCAAATTAAACTTCTTCAGACCATCAGTAAAGGTTTCAATTTTTGTGTGTGGACGCTACACTAACAGAAACCAGCAGACTGTTAGAACATGATACAAAAGTTTATTTGACACTAGCCTATTGATATTGCTCGTAATATTAAGCTTTAACACATGATTCTATACCATATACAACTGCAGACAAACTTACAGGGTTAAGACTGAAGACATATTCGATGGTACTTTCACAGCAATTGGGTACTAAGTCAATGAAGTGAATCACCAAGTACAAGTTCAAGACCAAATCAACTTATTTATTATAGATCTATAAAGTGCAGGTGTCTGATACAAGGTTGAGCAACTCAGAAGACTGGACAAAGAATACAGGAGTCAGGGCAGTTAAATAGTATCACAATATGGGGAGTTTTACTCTCACAAGAAACATCAGGGGGTGATAATCAACATAGTCTTTGCAAGTGTAACAGTGAAGATTTGGTTTTGTTCCACTTGCAAACTTGTTGTGCTATTAAACCACACTGAGCATGCGCATTAGCCATAATGTATTTGAACTGAGTGGCCCTCCTCAGAGTTCAGAGGATGAGTCACGGTGAGTTGTGTGCAAAGAGAGCTCCTACACTATTGTCTTAAAGGTCACATGACATGCTGTTTTTGGATGCTTTTATATAGGCCTTAGTGGTCCCCTAATACTGTATCAGAAGTCTCTTTCCCGAAATTCAGCCTTGGTGCAGAATTACAGCCACTACTAGCAGTCCCACAAGGAGCTTTCCTCAGAACGCGCTGTTTTGGTGTCTGTAGCTTTAAATGCCAATGAGGAGCGGAGGGGCGGCACCATGCCCTAATGTTTACAACGGATGTATCGCAATGGCTGTAACCCCGTTGCTGTAAAATACCTCGAATTTGCCCATTCTCATCTGATAACCCTGGTTTGCAGAGGTACACACTCAGGCATTTCAATGAGGTGAAAGGTGGATATCGCGCGCGCCATAACACCAACAGCAGAACGTTTATCCAAATAACAAAGAAATGTACAACACTCACGTACAGCATATGTATTCACACTTATACTTGATGCTATCTACCTTTCCATAGCGACAGTAACTCAGCTGTTAGCTGCAGAGCTAATGTTACAGCCACATTCTAAGGGTAGCAAGCTAGGTAACCATATACAGTAAAGCTACAAAATGATATAGCGTTAGTTAACTTACTTGTCCGAGGTTAGTAGCTGGACGAAGGAGAGTTAGTACTGATCCAGAATTTAATTTCAGCAAGGCCAGTTTTGTATTGGCTCAAGTTGAGGAAACAGTCGTGGCTGAAGTGTTTGGCGCAGACATACAAAACAAATGCGCCTACAACAGAAGTTGTGTAGGCGCATTTTCAGCGAAAATAAAATTAAGATACTGATTGTTTAGAGGCTCGGATGACGGAACTACAAAAAGACTTGTGTGTTGATTTGTACATCCAAGCACTGAGCAACTGTTATGCTTCGTTCGTTTGCTAGCCATGGCATGATGTCTCTGCAGGAAAACACGATATTGCACTCGCCCTTGCACAATCGTAGCTCAATTCCTCATTGGCGGGCCAGATTATCTGGGCGGGCACAGCAGAGAGAAGGGCGGTAGCCTGGCTCCTTGTTACGTCAATAAGAGGAGATTTTCAAACCGAGCGTTTGAGCCTTCATTTTCTCAAAGGCGGAGAAGAACACCCAGGGCTTGGTTTACACCTATCGAAAATTCTAGCCACTGGGGGACCAAAGGCAGGCTAGGGGAACTCATATTAATGTTAAATAACCTCCTGAAGTTTTCATGTCATGTGACCTTTAAGATGCAAATGTTGAACGTCCTAAATTCATATTGATTACGAAAAGGTGTTCCACATTCTGTCTTTATGTAAATAGTGTTTGTTTTAGTAATTGTGCACATCGTAATGTATATATATCATCGAAGTTCAAACTAACACGTGTGGATAGCTAACATTTCATCTCCCTCTTACATTAGCATAGAATGCTGTGATCCACGCTCACAAGTCCCAATTTGCTGTCATTTGTGCCAGGTACATGTTTTGTATTGTCTTTGAATATTTCTATTGTATTTTGTAAGTTCCATTTGATGTTGTACTTTGTAATTCAACTTGAATTGACACTGAGAGTTCAGAGGATGAGTCACGCATAGAATGCTGTGATCCACGCTCACAAGTCCCAATTTGCTGTCATTTGTGCCAGGTGAATAAAATTGATGAACTGGATGCACATCTCCTGACTTCTTGAGAACGAAAAACGTACACAACGCAGACGAAATAGAGGGGGTTACAATGGTGCCGTGACCCGGATCTCACGAGGTTAGCGCCAGCTAACCGCCGGAGTGAGTTTCAGAGGGGTGAATGTAACCGGTGTGAATCGGTGAAACTCACTCCTCAAGGTATGTAATGGGCCACCCGCGTCAACGAATAGCTAGCTTTTCTTTGGCGTAGCTGGTAGTGGTGGCGCTTGGGAAGTCGAGAGGTGGCAGGTTCGACTCCCCGTAGGAGTGAACATTGGCCAGATACCTCTGATGGAATTTGCAAGACCACGTCCGTTACATACCCGTCACACAAGCACAGAAAGAGGATGCTGCATGCCAGATAGCTTTTGTTAGCTTACAAAGAACTAACTTATGGCTATGCAGGCAACCCTCTTCAATACACAGTAGCCTAGGGGTGTAGGGTCAGAGGCTACACCTCCAAAACAAAATGTAAGGCTTTATCAAAAATGGGAAAAAGATCTAAGTTAATAACATGTAGACTACATATTAATCTAATTAGTCTTTAAAAAAGCAGTGTTTTGGCTACACAAATTATAGAATGAAAGTGGCATAGGCTACAAAAAAAAGATATTAAGATATTATCCACTGCCTTGTCCTTCTGAAAGTTGTTAAATTGAATAGGCTGAACATCAACATGTAACATTAAGTATAGCCTATAATTTGTATGCCTACTTGGACCATGTCCTGTCAATACATAAAAAACATTAGACTACATGTTTTGCCAGGATAACTGCCGCTAGACTATTGAATGTTTATGATGTTCCTGTGTGTTAATTCCTTTGACCGGGACAACAACGCGATCAGTCAACCGACTATAAAATATTTTTAATGTCGGGCTACGCATTTATAGCACAACTTCTGTCTGATACGCAACGTGTGGCATCCTATAGCGGCCAAATAATTAGCCTACATTTTGCTGAGAGATTGAAGGGCTAGACAACAAATGTTGTAATGAATCACAGACTAACACGGAAATGAATGACACATTGAGAAGGCAAGTCATCTTCTGACATTGCCTTAATTTGCTCCGTGTTAAAATCTCCAAAATGATGAACTGGCAAAAACGTTATAACTATAAATTTACTCAAAAATGTAAGCTACTTAAAAGTATGGCGACGACGTACTTATCCAGAAGTAGTGGCGACGACGTATGCAACTTATCCAGAAGTAGACGTCACACGACAGTCTCCCTAGGCAGGTTCTCCATGTCCCTTTCCGCACGCCATACAGTTGGTCCCATGGACAACGTTGCCACGACGTGGTACCTTGGTCGGCTGGTTACGTTATTTTTAGACCCGTGGGCAACGTTGCCACGACGTTGTACCTTGGTCGCTTGTAGCTTGACTACAGGTAACTAGCGACTGCGGTGTACCTGGCTTCCTTTGCAGTGGCTTACAGTCTCGCTAAACAGAGAATCAGAGACATGACAAGCTCGTCGGCTTTGGCTGGATTCGAACCTCTGACGTTACCGTTGCCAGGACACCAACTTATCCTAGTGAGTGATTCTCAGTGATGCAAATCACAGTTCAGTTACTGGGTAAAAATATAAGCAGTTTTTCCTGTGGTAAGCAGTTGTCCGATTTGGCCCAAGTTTAAACAGCTGTAATTCAGTCCTATTTTGACATGTCAAGGTGATTGTGGTCTGAAGATAATCGGTCCCAAATTTGGTGAATATTTGATACATTTTGTAGGAGGTGTAGGACAAAAACGTTTTATTAATTCATTCAAAATGGCGGCATCAATTCGGCTGGTATCACAAGTTAACATGTGTCAGACACGGGATCGCCCCCCTAGAGGTTAGAGGACACATATCTACAAAGCACAATAAATCTGACTCTTCTTGAGTATAGATCCCCTGAGAATGAAACATCATCATTACCATTATACTGTTAGACAGCTACTGTGGCATACCTGGCTTCACTAAACAGATAAACCAGTATCATGACATGCTTGATGACTGTGGCTGGGTTTGAACCTATGACCTTGCACTTCAGAGGAACCCGTCTTATCCCAGTGAGCCATTCTCACTGCAGGGAAATGCTGTGTTCAGTTACTGTATAAAAAAAGTAAGCAGTTTCTCCTGTGGGAAGCGTTGTGAGATTTGACCCAAGTATAAAAAGCTGTAATTCAGTCCTATTTTGACATGTCAAGGTGATTGTGGTCTGAAAATGATTTGATTACATGTCCATGAAAATAGAAGCAACGGCGAACGAGGAGTTTGTTTTTATGAAAATTCCAAATGGCCGACGCCCAAAATGGCGGACACGGGACAGTGTGATATATTTCGACTTAGTATGCCACATAGAATCAGAAGAGACCAATCTTGTGATTTATGACAAATCTGTTCAGAAATTATGATGCAAGAAATCTGATGCACTGGCTAGATGTAGCATCACTATATCTACAAAGCACAATAAATCTGACTCTTCATGAGTATAAATCCCCTGAGAATGAAACATTATCGTGACCATTATGATTATACTGCTCAACAGCTACTGTCGCATACCTGGCTTCACTAAACAGATAAACCAGTATCATGACATGCTTGAGACTTTGGCTGGATTCGAACCTACGACCTTGCACTTCAAAGGAGCCCGTCTTATCCCAGTGAGCCATTTTCAGCACTGGGAATTGCTATGTACAGTTACTGTATACAAAAAGTAAGCCGTTTCTCCTGTGGCACGCGTGGTCAGATTTGGCCCAAGTTGTTGCCCCAACAGCTGTAATTCAGTCCTATTTTGACATGTCAAGGTGATTGTGGTCTGAAGATAATCTGTGCCAAATCTGGTGAATATTGGATACATTGTGTAGGAAAAAAAGTTTAATTCATTAATTCATTAATTCAAAATGGCGGCCTCATCAATTTGTCTGGTATCAAGCGTTAACATGCGTCAGACACGGGATCTCCTAAGATATCACGAGACATAGGAATCACTTAAATACGACAAACAAATCAACAGTTATTGGTCAAAACACAGTTTTGCCTATTGTAGCGCCCCCTAGAGCTCAAATGATCCTACCTTTTTCGGACCTCTTAATAACAGGGTCATGAATCCATACACCAAGTTTGGAGTCAATGCATCAAAGCTGAATTGATTGGCTGTAACTAACAAACGGTTGCGAAAATCAAAGCTCCAGGGGATAACTTTTGTGAGGCTTGGTCTGAAGATCATCTCTGGCAATTTTGAAGAAGATTCGACAAGAATTGTAGGAGGAGTAGCGAAAAAACGTTTCTCCTTAACATTCAAAATGGCGGAGAATCTATATGACTGGGTATGACGTCATAGAGTGCGTTGAACTTGTCTTGATCCAGGGAATCCAATGATACCTAATTTTGGAAAATGCGGCATATGGTTCAAAAGTAACGTGTGTAAACACACCTTCAACTTTGACCCATTGGTGGCGCTAGAGGGTTTGAAATGGAGACATGAAACTTGGTGAAATTGATGAGGGGACTGGTCCCAAAGAGTATGCCAAATTTCACAACTTCTGACCATGTGGTTGGGGCTGCCATAGACTCCCATGACAGATGTGTAATAATAACTAGAGAGGGTACAATTTCTGAGGAAATTGTTGGGTGTGCTTGCTTGCGTCGGTTGCAGGTGGTTCCATTTTCCCTTCTAGTGATATTTTCAAGCATTTAGCCTACTCATATTGCATAATTCATTAAGAACACCCTTTGAAACAAGCGAACTCCCTTTGAAACAAGCGAACTCCCTTTGAAACAAGCTACTGTAACAACGTTGTCACCGGCAGTATTTCAGATGGAATTGCGATTCAAACAGTACCATCTGCTAACTGAAAATATGCCCCCAACAACGTAAATAAGCTTTACATCTATTTAGGGAGAAATGGCTAATTCAAAAGAAGTTTGCTACGAGCAAGCTAGTTGCGGTGGCTAGCCAAACTTCACTGAGTGAGGGGATTGTTTGAAAGCGCCGGAAATGAGAACGTTTGTTTTGACATAAAGTTTAGGCTGTGGCACTGAAGCCAGCGACGCACCACACAAGCTTAACTCAATTGAGTTTAAACTTTACATTCTTTAATGTGACATTACTTACTGTACATGCAAGTCTTGATTTGCTTAAATGTACATGTATGATGCTGCTGGTAGTAGTAGCCTACACTACGGCACGATACGATACTCGCTGTGCAACAGGACATCAATCCATGCGTCGTTGCTAACGTGTGCTGACGTGGTGACGTAGCTAGCACTGACTACCCTTCGTTGACTAAAGGCACTTTTTTGCCACAAAAACGTTGTAACCTCCTAAACCGTGCAACGGAACGTAAATAAAGATACAAGCAACACAATCGAGACCAAGACGAACATTTTGACACAGGCGTTGTCTATGTAGTCCAAATATTGACTGATCCTTAGGGGGGCGAAAATAAACAATAATAATATATATGTGAGAGAACAAAGGTTGTGCCCTTGCCGAAGGCAAAGCACACCCAAATATAAGACACTCAAAAAAATACTCAAAAAAGCTTCTCAATAGCATTGCCAACTCATTGTAAGGCATAGCTACCTAAGTTGTTATGATCGTGGCGGGGGGGATACATATTTGTCAAAACAACAAATGTTGTCATACTAATGCTTTGTATACAACCATTCGAGGTAACATTTGTTATTTACATGAATGTTACAGCTAATCTAGAAGAACCACAGTGTATGCCAATCAGGCTAACTCTTGTAAACTTGTTTTACTTGTCTTTAATGACAGACACATGCACAGGTTATGCTCCGGAAGATGGAGACATTGGAGGAGAACCAGCGAGAGGCTCTCCTATTCAGGCGACTACAGGGCAGACACACTGAAGAGGTGCCAGTGATGGACCTACAGGTGGCCCAAACACAGGCTGAACTCCAAGACCTTGAGGAGCGACTTAAGGTGCTGGAGTTCCGAAAGAGAGTGGTAGGTGTTTTGAGATGCCATGAACTATGGCTTACACGCAGCGTTCAACGTTCAAATTGGTGCTAACAATAAGTTCATGACTTCTAATTGCAGATGCTGTGATGAAGTGGAAGACGGGACTGGGAGAGAAGGCTGTGGAGCTCCTCATAGCGGAGACACTCAAACACGCCCCGGCAGCCCATTCAAAACAAGCCAGGTGAATGAATCATGATTGCAGCTTCCATATCCAACCTTTCACATGGCGAAACTAGAATCCCATAATATTTTTTTGATGATGTATATTATTCTAGATGTGATTTTTTTATGACTTGTATAGCCCCTTTCACACATGCAATTATGTTGATAGGACACTAACTTATTTTGTGCTTCATTGTCAGGGCCAACAGACAGGACCTGTAGCGGGGACTGGCAGAAGATTTTAATTCACTGTTTGGTACTTTGTTTGAAATAAAATGACTGAATGTTACATGGTAATGCTGCCTTGTTTATGATTAGCTTGAGTTAGGCTACACACCACACAAATAGTCCTCCTAAAGTTGGCTACCATGTAGCCTATTATACAAGAACAAGTAGCATTTGGGGCAAATGAGGTCTGCATATGAACCGCCCCAATATAAGCAGTAGAATTGAGAAATATAGGTTACTTAATTAACGTTGCAGTTACGGACTGGCAACGTCACAAAATTACGTTGCTAGGAGGTCGCGGTTACGGACTGGCAACGTCACAAAACAACATTGCTAGGAGGTCGCTGTTACAGACTGGCAACGTCGGAAAATAACGTTGCCACGACGTCGCGGTTACGGACTGGCAACGTGATTTTGTGACGTTGCCGTTACCTCATGGCGTCTTTCACTTCCCACGTGACGTTGCGGCAACGAATGTTTGGTCATCGAATGACGTTGCGGCAACGGAAGGGCAACATAACTGTGTTAGCTGGGCTGGCTCTGCCCTCCTACGTACTTCCGCTCAATTTGGATTTTGCTTCTGTAGTAGGTCTGGCCATTCGGTACGTAAATCAGATTTTTCAGGTTTATTTTCTAGCGGCGAATCAGCGAACAGAGGGAGTGGCTGAGAACGATGACGTTGATGTTGTGCGCTAGTTTGTGTTGTAGTTCCGTAATGGCGGCGGAGAAAGATGCGAGCGAAGCCATTCGGTCCGTTGTGGCAACACTGCCGAATATATATAAACTAAAGCCGGAGCAAGAACACGTTTTGCTGAGTTTTGTTGGTGGCCATGATGTTGTGGCCCTCCTCTCCACGGGGTTCAGGAACAGTTTGATTTTCCAGCTACGGCAGCTAGCTCTGTTACAGTAGTGGTGAAGGAATTGGCTAAGGAGAATGCTAGCGATTGGTTATGGCAGATCAGAGTGGCTCTGGGCAGATCCAATAGTTTTAATCTTCAACAGAGTACCCGCCTACAAGGAAGTCAACGCTTGTCAATGGAGCGAGGCCAGACTCTGTACAAATGAAATGTACGAGAGTCTGGTTAGGACCAGGCTACCCCGGGATATTATCCTCATTTGATACGCTGCTTTGGACCTTTAGTAGAATTATGGACTATGAGATTCGAGTCAAAGCATAGCTTCTTCAAAAAGGTGGTGCATGACATTCATAACTTCAAGAATGTGCTTTTAACTCTATCTTCGAAACATCAGCAAATGATGGCATACCACCTCGATGGCCAAAATGTGTTTAAACCAAAGCTATACACTGGCAATGTTGACATAGTTAAAACATCATCATTGGATGAAAGGCTGAGGACAGCAATCAAGACAAAATATCTGGACCAAGACACTGTGTCACTGGCCAAAGACATTTATTTATATGGCACCCAGTATGTAAAGGGAATGATAATATCTGCTGGTCACTGCAGTGGGCTACCAGATTTCTACAGGATAATGAGCATTGTGGTTAATCTTGATAAAGTGTCATTTGTCTGTAGAAAGCTCTCATCCTGGTTCATGGAACATTACAGGTCTTACAAACTTGTTGAAAGCAGCTACGCAGATATAGAAATCCTGGATCCAGAGGCCTTGAATGATTACCACCCGTTGACTGCATACACAGTAGGAGGAAAGGTGCTGGTGACCCCGAAGACCTGTCTGCTGCATTGAAAGGACTTGAAATGGTTTGTAAACCCTGTCACTGTATCATTTAAATTTGAATGATAACCTCCATTTGTATGTCAACAGGAGTATGTTGAAATTTTGACGGCCTTTGGAGTATAAATTGAATTATTATTATTATTTTTTTAACTATTGTCTGGAAGTATAAGGATGTTTTTTACACTGTCTCTTCACAGGCTTTGTTATTGCGAGTACAGATAACTCCAAAACTCATTCGCAAAGTCCAGCTAACACAGCGACCAGAATCCATGGAGCATCTGAAAACTGAACTCCAAAAGAAGCTCCAACTTGAAGGTGGATTCTCCTTGCAATATGAAGATCCAGATTTTGGAAATGCACTTTGTAACTTGGTGGACATGGCAGAATTGCCAGAAGAACGAGTTGTCTTGCACATTCTGCGGGAACATGACATGCCTGAATTTGATCAACCAGAAGTCCAGTCCAATTCTTCCATTTCCTCTCTAGACACAGCCAGTATGAGCTCTCCAGGGTCTTTGTACAGCCCTTCAGCATATATTTGCAGCCATATGCGAAGCACCTCACGGTGGCCTTCTCCATTTCCGATCCCATCTTTCTCATATGATGTTGAGTTAAAGTTGCGTAAGGGTAATGAGGTGTATGAGAAGACAGAGAAAGGTCTCGATGTAACAAGGCAGGTAAAGATGGACATTCTGGACAAGGTTGCACAGACTATGTATGCCTTGAAAGCCTACCCTGAAAAAAGCGAAATCGAATCTGTGGCTTCTGAACTTGTCCATAAACATCCATGTCTTAAGGAGCCTGGCACTGGCACAGGTTATGGTGGCTGGACCACAAGCATCAAGTACAAGCTTGGCAACTACAGATCAAAGCTGCGTCAAGCTGGCTGCAGCGAGGTCACTGTAAACGAAAAAAGACAGAGAGAAGTAGATGAAGAGCATACCTTTTCCTTGAAAAAACCCAAGCGAGGGGAGGTTAATTATGTCCCTGATCATCCTGAAAACCAAGATGATGATACACTTGAAGACCTAAGACTTGCCCTGGTGGATGAAATGAAAAAGAGAAGTAAAGACATAACATTCATCAGACAGAGAATGGACCTTACTTTCTCCCTTAGGAGAAAAGAGGTTGTCGAGGTGCAGGCAATGGTATCAGATATACAGGACAGATGGCCTGCTCTTTTTTCTGAAGAACAAGTAAGAATAATGTTTTATGGATGGTGTCCTTATTTCACGTTTTAATGTACTTACCGGTAGTTGTGTGTCATCAGAAGTTATGCCTTCTTGTTTGCAAATGTAGGCTCACTCCAAGGCTATTGGATTATGTGAACCCTGTTTATGGCAGGATTTTTGCAGTATATGTACTCAACATTAATGACTATGTCTTCATAATTGTTTTTGTGATCAACAGCTTTGTGAGGAGTTCTACCGCATCACCACCAAGGACCTATTGGAGACTTTCAGAGCAGCCTTAGACAAGTACTCTCCTCGTTTGCTGAAGCTGTACCGTGCCAGGAAGGGAGCCTTTGGTCTGAAGATGGAAAACCTCCTGGACAAGGTTGATGAACAGGTAAAATAATCTCTTAATGTTAATTCACATATTTATCATCCACAAATGACTATATTCCACTTCCATTTAATTATCTTTCGTTTTAATTGTTTTCTGAGTGCTACAGCTTGTTGGCAAGATACAGGTTTTGTTAACTCTTTTCATTCTGTTTGCGGCTTTGCTTTGGGCATTGCTTGACTTATTCTGTATTCCATGCAGATGTGTTTAACACATCTTGCTGTCAGTCCTAAAAGAATAGTTCACCCCAAAATAAGAAATACATATTTATCCATCTCGATTTTTTTGGTGTGAGTTCTGCCTTTTGAATATATCCGCCATAGAGATGTCTGCCTGCTCCAAGAATCAGGATTTATGCACAGAATGTCTCATTTTTTCTGATAAATGGCTCTTTTGTTTACTGGTTTTCAGACGTCTGACATTGCGCTACACAGAAAGAGTGCATCTCTGGAAGGTCTACCACTGTTTCTTCGTGAGGATTCATTAATGATTTTCAAGACATGCCTGGTGAGTACAGTGGGAGGGTCACCATTTATGACTTTGCTCTCAAATGTAGCTCAATATTCACAACCTCTATTTTCTCACCAGGAAACAGATCCAGATCCAGATGGGCGGACCAAAGGTGTCCAGGTTGCTGTCCTCACGATTCTAGAAGACAATGGCACCTCACCGCCCAGAGTCCAGGGAATTTCCATTGTCTTGGAAGAGAACATTGTTCTCAGAGATATTCCAGACCTGCCCACTGCATTTGCCTACCTGTTCAGCCTGCTCTATGCCCTTAACATCCAGTACCCAAAAGAACTAAAGTACACTTTTGAAGTGATCGAGAAAGTCTTCATGGAACTTTCTGTTGATTGCTCATAGCGTGTCAGGAGTCTCAAAACTAAGCTCTTACTGTAAATCTTCAATTTTCTTGCCTTAATCTGCCTAGTGTTTAAATAGATTTGAACAGTGATACACCTTTTCCGAACAATACCCCTCAGAGCTAAAAGTAATGATGTTGTTTTAAGAGGCCAGGGTCCTAAACAATCAACCAGACCTGCCCTTGTGTGTGATCTGCTCTGTGTATTCAAAATACTTTGCTTATATACTATACAAAGTGCACCTCAAAGTGTATGTTGGTTATGTTTTCATAACGTTAAAGCCTGGTTTTGGAAAGACCACTACTGTTGTTTTGTGTTATAAAGTACTCGATTGAGTTGAAACCGTCTTTATTCATAACCACAGTTTACACCAAGAGCATCCATGTGTGTCGAGCTCCCGCTCACCATAATCACCAATAACCTGAAGTTAATCCCGCGAGACCCACTCATAGTACGGTAACACTTTAGGATCAAACAGTTAAACAGTACAGCTGTCTACAACTACCATCTATGGCAGTGGTTCTCAACCCTGGGGCCTGTACTACGAATCAAGATTTGGCGTTAGCGAGGTAACTTCAGGTTCAACCCAGGGTTTTCAGTACTACGACGGTGGATCACTTGTTACCGGGGTAGATCGCCATGGTAACACATGCTGAACAGCTAACCTGGTCGGGAGCAGGTTAAGTTGGAGATCAGAGATCAACCGGTATAAAAGCCCCGCCCACTAACTCATTCTTGAGGATAATGCCGTCACCGTTCATAGAAGATCCTGTGGAGCTTGGTGCGCGGATAGTGAGAGGTGCGCTCAGAAGAGCCAGAACATTTAGAGACCGACAAAACCCTTTCGCATTCCCTCATGAGTATCTTTATGAAAGATATAGATTCTCAGCAGAGGGAATTACGTATCTTTGCCAGCTTCTTGAGCCGTATGTTGCCAATGCGACACATCGAAGCCGTGCGCTCACAGTCCCACAGACTATATAGTTTCGTTATTTCGCTACCTACTTTTATAGTTTGGGTGATGCGGAGAACCTGAGCAAGAACACGGTCTGCCGCGCAATCTGCAAAGTATTTTCTACAATGGCTGTTGCCACCATATTCTGATTAATGGAGTGATGGAAAAGAGATATCCAAAGTGCCCTTTGTAAAAACTTTGGACTCTAATATGTTGACAAAATGAAACAAGGATTTTCATTCTGTCTTCATGCAATGTTCTGATTTCCGTTCTGGAAATGTATGCAAAGTATATCATATTTTACAACTTAATGCATCATTTGCTCATTTAAACATACATTTACAGGAAACTAGTAATGAAAACCATATTTGACCTAATATTAGTTATCAACTGGGGAGGTTTCATGTTGATATGTTATCCCTATTCAGGGTGTCTCCCCTTAACCCATTCTGTTGTCCTTGGGTTGCTTTGCGCCTTTTTCTAATCATTTCCATATCAGAAATGTGTGTTTCTTTCAACCAAAACATTTCAAACCAAAAAGAACAATGTGTATGGTACCATACAATGCTCTTCACAAGTTAAATAAATGATCATTTCACTACTTTCATTGAATTTGGATGTTTCATTCGCTTTTATAGCATTTTTTCAAAAAGAATAAATAGGACATTGAAAGAAAGAAATGGTGAAAACCCCCACAAAAGACTCAAAATGCACAACAAAAAGGTATAAAAAGACCAAAACGTAGAAAAAAGTTTAAAAAAATACATCCTCATTGTGTTCTCCCTTCCCTAGGAACACAGAAAAATAATGTCAGTGTAACTAAGTTTAGTGTCATTCATTCAGTCATGTACTATCTATTCTCATATTCCAGTTTTTCTATCTCCAGCCTTGTTTTTTTAATTAAACGCCTCTTATACTATATGTCGAGCTCCAGGGTTCTTTTATACAGGGCCCTCACATTGTCTGCTCCAATCTGAAACAAATAAAGAACATTGTCCCTTTGCAAGGCACACTTGGAGAAAGTTGAAGGTGTCCATTTGACTACTGGGTTTCAAGGTTCATTGCTTATACCTAATGTCTTTGTCTTGGCCTTGAAGTGGAGGTCCTAGGCTCAGGGAGAGGAAGAAGTTCCTCCCAGAGTTTAACACCATAGCAATTTAATCAATTCAGTCATATTTGAAATGAGCACTTTAAGGACTTGTGTCTTATGTTGAGACCACCACCATTAGTAAGTCGTTACAGACACTTCAATCACAGCCACACGTTCACACACTCTCACCATCTGTGTTGCAAGTGGTAAATAAAACTCAAAAGTGTACCCCCAAAATTCTCTCTGAGCAGGCAGACAGTTTCCTGATCATCTAGGACCTCCACTTGAGAAAGTAAATGGCATATTTGATAAAAATTTTGCAACCACATATGGCATACATACTGGCGTATGACTATTAGTTTCACTGTTACCTCTGTATGGCACAGTGGGATGACAGTGGGTGGTGGCAGGAACACCACGGTATTTCCTGTCACTGCAGAGAACAGTAATACATTTCACTACTACAATATTCATAAATAATTGTTGAATGAACATGGTCACATAGATTACTTGAAACATACATATGCCTGGGCTTCCAACCTGCTGCCACCATGGTCTGAAGAAATGCCCCCTTCCACTCCTTCCATCATGGGGTGACTCTGATAGCTGGAGAGGGCCAGCTCCTCAGCAGGAGTGAAGTCCTGTGGAGGAGGGTCCCCCGCCCCAGTTGCCTAATTTTTCTTCCTGCAAGCAATTTCATTGTTCTATAGGCCCTTTGTAGCTATACCAATATCCTACAACAGGGACTGATTCAGGCAATTCAGCCTTTTAGATGTTGGCCTTAAAATATGTGCAAGTATTGCCTACTGCTACTTACCGTTTTGAATTATGGTTTTATATTTATTTTTTATTTGCTCCCAAGATTGTTTTCCACTGCCAGGGTTGCAACTAAAATAATAGAGCAACAAAGGTTTTACGTTATGGAATGCACACGTGTAATTATGGTCACATCTTCAATAAGTCATGTAGTTTACGCATTTACAGCGTCTGCTATTTTCTGCCAGCTTGGCAGCAGCGACTTTGTTGAATTTTGCCTGTATTATGTCTGTATTCCTGATATGCTTGTATTACAATATTTCACGCTTGAGGAGTAGACAAAGTTTGTAAGATTATTGTCTGCTCCTCCTGCGTGAATATGCGGCTCTTGTTTCGTCCATGTTTGCGATTGGACATACGGTGCAAACACCGCCTCTTTATGTGAACGCGCACGTCTCTAGATTGGAAAGATCTGGGTTGAGTTAGAGAATTGATAACCGCCGTCGTAGTACCGCTTATCGTGATTGCGATTGTTAGGCTTCGCGTAGCCGGGTAACTGAAAGTAATCCAGAGCATGTTGATCTTGATTCGTAGTACAGGCCCCTGGTCCTCAAGTACCCCATTTCCTGCATGTTTTAGATATTTCCCTGTTCCAACACACCTGATTCAAATGAATGGTGGTTAACAGGCTTCTGCATAACTAGATAACGACCCATTCATTTGAATCAGGTGTGTTGGAGCAGGGAAACATCTAAAACATGCAGGACAGGGTGTACTTGAGGACCAGGGTTGAGAACCACTGATCTATGGTATGTTTTGTGTATTGTTCTATACACGTTATCTTAGTCAGGTTTTGGATAGACCTTGCTTTTAAAGCACAGCTGGGTTCATGCTTTTCACCATTTGATGTGTGTTCCAAGTAGCCCTACTTGGCTGTCCCCTCTGATTAAGTCAACTAAGACATTTTAATGTAGTTCATTGGGAGGTTTTCAAAATCTTATAATTGAGTAAGTTGATCTGAAAAAAAATTCAGATATCTGGCATTCCGTTTTTCACTATGCCATCATTGTATCTTGCGTAAGTAGCCTTGTTTTTGGCTTATTAGTCAAGAGTTAAAAGGAATTTAATGCTGTTTCACGGTAAACAATAAACATTTCAAGTGAGCTGTGGACCCGATTTGTCATCATTTGGTGCTTGAATTTTTTTGGTTGCAACTGAAAATATTTAATTATTAATCGTAATTCACTTTAATGAGTTTTCTCAACCATTTTTTAAATACAGAATTTTTTGTTTCTAAAACTCAGAAATTCAATTTATGTCAACTAAAGATTCTAAGTTAGAAAAAAACTTTTGTTTAATTTCAAAACTCAATAGTTTATGTTTGACTCCAAACTCAAAAATGTAGTTAAGACAGTTGCCTTGAAATGTTGAGTTATGTCAACTTCTTCTTTTTTTTACAGTGTACATTTCATCAACATTTAATCAGTGCAGGGAAACATTTAGCAAGATATTCAAATTAAATCATTGTCCCGACTCCCTGCCCTTTTTAACAGACTTAACAACAGATGAGTCAGCAGCACCCCAGTCTCCCCATTACTATCGAACTCCAAGAAGCAATCCATTAACTAGAGAGGGTACAATTTCTGTGGAAATTGTAGGGTGTGCTTGCTTGCATCGGTTGCAGATGGGTCCGTTTATTAACTGTAATTTTTACAACTGATATTTCTGTATATTTTATATAAAAATGCCTACTTATTATTTATGAAGATTGCATAGATTTAAAAGCATAGCCTACATTTGTTGCTGCTCACAATTCAAAATACAAAAAGTGAAGTGTAGCATGTCCCTGTACTTACTGTAAGTCGCTCTGGATACGGGCGTCTGCTAAATGACTAAATGTTATGTAGAATGAACCTAACCTATATGACTTAAACGTCATCTTAAGTTTTTCCCTTCTACAGTAGTAATATTTTCAAGCATTTAGCCCACTCATATTGCATTCATTCATTAAGAACCACCTTTGAAACAAGCTGAACCCCCTTGAAACAAGCTATTCTAAGTAACAACATTGTCACCGGCAGTATTAGATAGAATAGCGATTGAAACAGTACCATCTTCTAACTGAAAATATGCCCCCAAAAAACGTAAATAAGCTTGACATTTATTTAGGGGGAAATGGCTAATCCACTTTTAATTTTTGCCATGGGGCCCGAAATTCCTGGCGGCGCCCCTGCTGACACGTACCACTAGCCACTGTCACGTACCAGCGGAGGCGCTGGCACGTACCACTAGCTACTGTCACGTACCACTCGCTTCACTGGCACGTACCACTCGCTACAATACAGTACAGTTTCGGTTCTAACAGCCTCTCCCCTCCAATCAATGCATTGCGGCGGCGACACCAATCAGGATCCACGAAGTATGTAAACACATACACGTTGTGGATTAGTCTACCTGGGGCCTGTACTACGAATCAAGATCAACATGCTCTGGATCACTTTCAGTTACCCGGCTACGCGAAGCGTAACAATCGCAATCACGATAAGTGGTATCACGACGGCGGTTATCAACTCTCTAACTCAACCCAGATCCTTCCAATCTAGAGACGTGCGCGTTCACATAAAGGGGCGGTGTTTGCACCGTATGTCCAATCGCAAACATGGACAAAACAAGAGCCGCATATTTCACGCAGGAGGAGCCGACAATAATCTTCCAAACTTTGTCTACTCCTTCTGCGTGAAATATTGTAATACAAACATATCAGGAATACAGTTATATAATACAGACAAAAATCAACAAAGTCGCTGCTGCCATCTGGCAGAAAATAGCAGACGCTGTAAATGTGTAAGCTAGGCTACATGACTTATTGAAGATGTGACCATAATAACACGTGTGCATTCCATAACGTTAAACTTTTGTTGCTGTATTAGTTAGTTGCAACCCTGGCAGTGGCGAACGATCGTGGGAGCAAATAAAAAATAAATAGAAAACCATAATTCAAAACGGTAAGTAGCAGTAGGCAATACTTGCACATATTTTAAGGCCAACAAGTACAAGGCTGAATTGCCTGAGTCAGTCCCTTTTGTAGGATATTGGTATAGCTACAAAGGGCCTATAGAACAATGAAATTGCTTGCAGACAACAGAAAGAAAAATAAGGCAAAGAAAACTGGGGGGGCCCTCCTCCACAGAACTTCACTCCTGCTGAGGAGCTGGCCCTCTCCAGCTATCAGGGTCGCCCCATGATGGAAGGAGTGGAAGGGGGCATTTCTTCAGACCCTGGTGGCAGTAGCTCGGAAACCCAAGCATATGTATGTTTCAAGTAATCTATGTGACCATGTTCATTCAACAATTATTTATGAATATTGTAGGAGTGAAATGTATTACTGTTCTCTGCAGTGACAGGAAATACAGTGGTGTTGCTGCCACCACCCACTGTTGTCCCACTGTGCCATACAGAGGTAACAGTGAAACTAATAGTCATATGCCAGTATGTATGCCATATGTGGTTGCTGAATATTGATCAAATATGCCATTTATTTTCTCAAGTGGAGGTCCTAGATGATCAGGAAACTGTGTCTGCCTGCTCAGAGAGCATTTGGGGGTACACTTTTGAGTTTTATTTACCACTTGCAACACAGATGGTGAGAGTGTGTGAACGTGTGGCTGTGATTGAAGTGTCTGTAATGACTTGCTAATGGTGGTGGTCTGAACACGAGACACAAGTCCTTAAAGTGCTTGTTATGGCAGTTTTTGACATAGTTACAATATCTATGTTTCTTTGAGCGGTAAAAAGTAAGTTCCTTAGTTATAGAAAGTAATGTAAGAAACTGAGGCTCTGTGGTGTGGTTTACTCTGTAGAATGATATTATGAAGGTATTTATGGTGTTGTTTTATGATACCTAACTAAGAGCCAGAGGGTCTTAGTTGGGTCTGGAGGTTGGGGGATTCTTGAGTTCCCGTGGCCTAAAGGGAGAAGTGTAGATAGATTAACTGGTCAAGCTGCTCTGACCTTCCTGTTTCATGGGTGGTGTTAATTAAATACTTGTTTGAAGATGTCCACACAAAGAACAGTTGACCATTTGACTGGTTAACTCCTGTGGCTTTAGTATCTACTGATTTGGGGAGAGATGCCACATCAAAGAACTGTGGGACAAATGGTATGGAGATGTATTGTTTCAAACTGTCACTGAGTTGAGTTAGCCAATCACAGAGACCGCTACATTGATGGATTGACCATCAGAAGAACCATTTGTTCTAAGTTTATATAAGGCAGAGTTTTAGGGTTGGTCTTCATCACTCTTGCGAACGACCTGTGGCTAGCACCTCCTTTGTAATGACTGATCCAGAGTACTCAGTAATTAATTTTATTGAAACCGCCATGTTGACTGTTCAGATCTACACAGTGCCACTAGAATTTTGCCATTACATGCTCATTTCAAATATGACTCAATTGATTAAATTGCTATGGTGTTAAACTCAGCAGGAAGAGGAATGTCTTCCTGCTGAGTTTCACTCCACTTCAAGGCCAAGACAAAGACACAAATTATAAGCAATGAACTGTTACGCGCACGCCTAGTGGCAGGGTGAGAGAGAGGTTTATAATCCTTTCTCAGGAGTAACTTTTAAATATAACACTTTAGTGGCGCAGCGGCCTTGCACATGGTGGTGATTGGAAAGGGGAGTGGAACAGTGTCCTGATTGGGGCCCAGGGAATTAAGGGGAGGAGTTTATTATTTTTGAACTCCCGGATGGCGGAAAGACGGGGGGAGCCTCAGAGCCGTGGTGAGAGAACGTCACCGTCAATTCCGACCGGTTGTCCCCCTGGGTTTTCTGTTTCCACACTCCTGCCGATCCGTCCTTCTGTTGCACACGCCGTGCTTAATGTACCGACCATCTATATAAACTGATCAACTCTACCAACCGCGAGCGAGCTGTCCACCGAACTGAACTACCTGGCTGGGGTGAGTGTTCCAAGTCCTCCTTTCACTCTTCACCTGTCTGGGCCCGCCGTGGTTAGCGTTAGCCTCGGTTACAACTGACTAACATACCCCCTGGACAACGACGACCGTAACAGAACCTTGAAACACAGTAGTCAAATGGACACCTTCAACTTTCTCCAAGTGTGCCTTGCAAAGGGACAATGTTCTTTATTTGTTTCAGGTTGGAGCAGACAATGTGAGGGCCCTGTATAAAAGAACACTGGAGCTCGTTATAGAGTATAAGAGGCTCGATATAGAGTATAAGAGGCTTTTAATAAAAAAAAACAAGGCTGGCTTTTCTGTGTTCCTAGGGAAGGGAGAACACATAAGGATGTATTTGTTAAACTTTTTCTACGTTTTGGTCTTTTTATACCTTTTTGTGGCTTTTTTGTTGTGCATTTTGAGTCTTTTGTGGGTGTTTTCACTATTTCTTTCTTTCCTATCTATTCTTTTTGAAAAATGCTTTAAAAGTGAATGAAACATCCAAATTCAATGAAAGTAGTGAAATTATCATTTATTTAACTTGTGAAGAGCATTGTATGGTACCATACACATTGTTCCTTTTGGTTTGAAATGTTTTGGTTGAAAGAAACACACATTTCTGATATGGAAATGATTATAAAAAGGCGGAAAGCAACCCAAGGACAACAGAATGGGTTAAGGGGAAACACCCCAGTGAATAGGGATAACATTAGCCTGACGATGTCAGACTCATAATTCTTGTCAGAATATGAGTCTGAGGACTCTCCATTGGGCTGTGACTATGGGGCGTGTTTCAACCGAACTCGGAAAACAAATGCCTCTTCGCTCAATTGGATAGACCTACAACCAATCAGAGCTACGTAGTATGTTAACTTTTACCAAACCCCGTAGGAAGGACGGCAAAAACATATTTTCCATCGACAAATGCCTTGATTGCGTTTCTCTGTTCCTCTTTCAAAACTAATGCGCTGTCGATGTCTTCTAAAACAGACTCGATGGCAGAATCATAACATCCCAGCTCTCCAGCGGTAGCCATGTTTGTTGAAAACGAATTCAACCAAAGCGCTCTTTGGTGACGTGGTTGATTACGTTACTGTTGATCATCTGTCCATCATCGTATAAAGCCTGCCCTGACAATTTCATTGGTCCGAACAGCTTCTGTCGGGGATAAAATGGGCTGGCAGCCAGGCTAGGATAACATATCAACATGAAACCTCCCCAGTTGATAACTGATATTAGGTCAAATATTGTTTTCATTACTAGTTTCCTGTAAATGTATGTTTAAATGAGCAAATTATGTATTAAGTTGTAAAATATGATATAATGTGCATACATTTCCAGAACGGAAATCAGAACATTGCATGAAAATCCTTGTTTCATTTTGTCAACATATTAGAGTCCAAAGTTTTTACAAAGGGCACTTTGGATATCTCTTTTTCATCACTCCATTAATCAGAATATGGTGGCAACAGCCATTGAAGAAAATCCTTTGCAAATTGCGCGGCAGAACGTGTTCTTGCTCAGGTTCTTGCAATGGGAGAATTCTAGTGGCACTGTGTAGATTTGAAGAGTCATGATGGCGGTTTCAATAAAATGTATTTAGTTTGTACAAATCAATCCAGTACTCTGGATCAGTCATTACGCACGGGGTGCTAGCCACAAGTCGTTCGTAAGAGTGATAAAGCCAAACCCTAAAACTCTGCCTTATATAAACCTAGAACAAATGGTTCTTCTGATGGTCAATCGATCAATGTAGCAAACTCTGTGATTGGTCAGCCCTGCTCAGTGACAGTTTGACTCCATACCAAGTGTCCCACAGTTCTTTGATGTCCCAGCTCCCTCTCTAGATGAGGATAATAAAATACCCTTTTAATTATACACAAACAGGACACAGGACACAATCTCCTTTGGCCAAAAGGTCAGAGCTGCTACATATCTATCTTATCTCAATAACAATACAGTTGAATCTACATTGTCTTTAGAACAACTGTCTCTTCCTCCCCAGGTGGCAAGACCTCTCCCAGTTCTCTAGAGTTCCTGTCTCCTAGTTAGGTGTTATAAACTGCAGATGGCCTCTCTGCCAAATGAGCTGAATCAACCTTTACTGTATTAAGCTTCTTTAAAACACATTCCTTATATATAAAACACATAACCAAGTATGGTATTCTAAATTTCCACCACATTCTCCGCATCACCCAAACTATAAAAGTAGGTAGCGAAATAACGAAACGGTGTATATATAGTCTGTGGGACTGTGAGCGCACGGCTTCGATGTGTCGCATTGGCAACATACGGCTCAAGAAGCTGGCAAAGATACGTAATTCCCTCTGCTAAGAATCTATATCTTTCATAAAGATACTTGTTGAAATAACTGTGGGAGTCTTTACTTTAAATCCAAGCCGGTTTTATTTGTTTTATAAAACCTCCAGCAAACCGCCTTGAACTTGGCGGGAGAGGTGTACGCTGAGCCTGAAACCCAAAACACGCATGCGCACCTTTTTCTTAGTACGGTGTCTCATAGCGTGCATACAGAGCGCAAACATAATCATTCACCAGAATGATCTACATCCCCTTTCTTTAGTTTGTGCCTTCTATGGAGAACAAATGAAAGGCTAGGCAAATGAAAATTTGTAACAGTTTCAAAAAACCCTCTTTAAATATACTTGAATGGTAATTAACCGACTTATACTCTCATTGCAAAACATTACAACATTTCAAGGTGCATCGGTGAACTCAGTGCCCGAAGTGGTGGCTGTAAACATACTTAACAGCAAATGTTATATGCTAAGCACTTCAACTAAACATACATCTTTTATTTTTATTTTTTTTATTTTTTTTAGCTCATAACTCATGGTGTTCATTGTTCGTACTTTGGATTCGGCCTGCAAATGCGACCTGAGCGTGTCGCATACAGCGAGGTACCTTGTGATGCCTCTATAGGAGAGTGAGCTGCAGGCTTCTGCTGCCCGCTGGAGGACCGTTGAGGCGTAACCGGGGTCGGTCGAGTCATGGGAGGAACACTGTGCGGTGCAGCAGGGTCGGCATGTTGACGATCGAGGCCTGCAGGGTCGTCCTGTTGTGGTGGTGGCTCAGCGACAGGAAGGATATGACGGCGATTTCTCCTGTAGGTCCCTCCATCGGACTTGATGATGTAGGAGCGCACCTTCCTTTCACAGTGCCCAGACGGTCGTGTCCTTTGATGGTCTGCATCCTGACAACTTGTCCCTCTGCGAGCGGCTGTAGTGGGCGGCTTGACGCATCGTAGTACTGCTTTTGGGTTAGTCTTTTATTCTGGAGATGGATTTGTGATTTTCGGGGCTGGCTCTAACAGTCTGGTGCTGACAGGAAGAGCTGAGCGCGTCTGTCGTGACATCAGACGTTCTGCGGGTGAGCCCAATGCTTGGTCACGGGGAATATTCCTGATGTTCAGCAGATTGAGGAAGACGTCAGTCCCATCTCTGTGAGATTTCTCCATCAGTTGTTTGGCACTGCAGACCGCCCTTTCTGCCAATCCGTTCGACTGTGGATACTCCGGGCTGCTGGTAACATGGATAAAGTCCCACTGCTTGGCAAAGTCTGTGAAACGTTGGGATGTGTATTGCCTTGCATTGTCTGTGATGAGGGTGTGAGGCGTACCGTGAACAGAAAAGTGTCTTTTCAGCTTTGTGATCACAGCTGCTGAAGTTGCGTCACGGAGGAGGTCCATTTCAAACCATCCTGAGTACGAGTCTACCAGCACCTGGTATTGTTGTCCGTGCCACTCAAACATATCCGTAGCCACTGTGGACCATGGCAAGACTGGGACTGGATGTGGTTGTAGAGGTTCCTTCTGCTGGTGTGGTCTGGTGCTATTGCAGACGGAGCACGACAGCAGCTCCTCTGCAATGTCGTTGTTCATTGTCGGCCAAAAGACTGTACTCCTGGCTCTGCGCTTGGTTGACTCCAGCCCTGGGTGACCTCTGTGTAAGATGTTGATGTATTCTCGGTGTAGAAGACGGGGAATGACTGTTCTGTGGCCCTTAACAACTATCCCATCCTCCACTACCAACTCGTCTCTGTGAGGGAAGAATGGACGAATGGAAGGGTGTACGCTGCGTTCTTTGCCAGGCCATCCGCGGTGGATGACGGTGCTTAGAGTCTGTAGCACTTGATCCTGTGCTGTGTGGGTCCGGAGCTCATCTAGTCTGTTAGTTGAGATGTAGCTAACAGACATCACCTCAAACGTGTCATCTGTAGCTGGACTTTGTGACATTGTCCCGTTTGGAGCTCATGAGAGGGTATCAGCTAGGTACATGTGCTTACCCTTCTTGTAGACCAGTGTGATGTCATAGGCCTGTAAATGTAGTAACATCCTTTGCAGTCGGGCAGGAGCAGTGTGGATGGGCTTTTTCAGGATTGTAACGAGAGGTTGGTGGTCGGTTTCAACGACCGTGGACTTCCCATACACGTAATCCTTGAATTTGATGCACGCAAACACCACTGCCAGCAGCTCCTTTTCAATTTGAGCATATCTTGTTTCTGTGTCTGTGAGCGTGCGAGACGCATAGGCAACGGGTCTCCCTTCCTGTAGACATGCAGCACCAAGTCCGAAACATGACGCGTCACAGGTCAGTGTGACTGGTTTTCTGACGTCGTAGTAGTATAGAACCGGTGAGCTGGATAAGCATGACTTGAGACGGTCGAACGCCTGTTGATGCTGTGGAAACCAACACCACGCAGCGTCTTTGTGTGTGAGCTGTCTTAGAGGTGCTGCAATATCACTGAGGTTTGGGATAAACTTCCCGAGGTAATTCACCATGCCAAGAAATCGCTGCATGGGTAGGACATCCTGAGGGACTGGCATGTTTGTGATCGCCACTTTTTTGGCGGGGTCTGCCTTGAGGCCATCCTTTGTGAATATGTGACCCACATAACAGACCTGGTCCAGGCAGAACTTGCACTTGAGAGGGTTTAGCCTGAGGTTTATCTCGCGTGCCCGGTCGAGCACTTTTGTTAGGTTGGCATCGTGTTCTGCGGCATCACGGCCTCCTATGATGATGTCATCAACTATGATAGCACACGGATACCCTGCAAATAGCTGTTCCATTGAGCGCTGGAACACTTCGCTTGCTGAGCTTATGCCGAATGGCATGCGGAGGAATCTGAAGCGCCCGAAAGGCGTACTGAATGTGGTCAGCATTGATGATTTGTGGTCAAGCTGTACTTGCCAGAATGAGCTCTTTGCATCTAGCACAGAGAACACTGTAGCACCTGACATCTTGGCAGCAACTTCCTCGACGCTGCGCATTGGATAGTGAGGTCTCTTCAGGGCTGTGTTGAGGTCCTTTGGATTGATGCAAAGCCTGATTTCCTATTTGTCCTTTTTTTGTGCTGCAACCATGGACGAAACCCAGTCTGTAGGTTCCGAAACGGTGGTTATGACGCCTTTGTTCTGCATGCTGTTGAGCTCAGCTTTGACTCGTGCCTGCATTGCCACCGGGATGCGATGTGCTGGACGAACCACTGGTTGTACAGCTGGATCCAGTGTCATGGAGTATGTGATAGGGAGTTCTCCGAGCTCGTCACTGAACACGTCTTTGTATTGTATGTGGATCTGTTTGGTGAAATCAGCATTGCTCTCGGATGGACGTGTGGGCTCATTGTGACAATTCCGAAGCGCACACACGCACAAAATCCCAATAGTGGCACTTCATCTCTGTCCACTAGGAAAAAAGGTAGTGTGTGTTGCTGTCCATCTAAACAACAAAGCAGTGTGACTATGCCTAAAGTCTCTATTTTACTGCCTCCATAAGCCACTAGGTTGATATCTTTGCTGTGTTCCACTGGTCGCTTGCCATTAGCCAGCTGTCGGAACGTGTTTTCTGACATTACATTGCACTTTGCACCTGTATCAACCTTCATCTCGATTGGCCGGTCATCTACATGCAGTGTAACAAATCCTTCATCCCGTCCCTCTGTTTGAGGATTGATAGTGTCCACTTTGACACCATCTACATCAAAAGTGTTTTTTCTTGTTCATATTGTTCACAAAGTGTTTGATTTCATTCAATTACAATAAGGCCAAATATAAAGTTAAGTTGTAAGTTCAGTCTGGAGTCTGTTCTGTCTCTCAACGCCTCAATAGGTAGATCTTCGGGTCACCAAGGCAAAGGTCGGTGATCTTTGGCCTAAAAAGGTTGGTGACCACTGATCTACATAGAAAGTGTCATCACTGGCACTGTCATCGGGCTCTTGCAGCTCTAACTGGTGCACTGATCTTCCGCAGTCCCCTCTCTTTACGTAGCCTTTCTTTTCAAAGCTTTGGCTGTATGACATGGACTTGCAGCATTTTTTGTAATGATTGAATTTTCTACAAATATGACATTGCTGTCCGAAAGCAGGACATCTGTCTCTCTGTGCAGCATGTCTGCCTCCACAGTTACTGCAGTTTGTAATGGATTTCGCCTCCCGTTGGCCTGCTTGAGGTTTAAGTCTTGACCTGTTGTGCCATCCACTACAGTTTGGTTGAATCGCGTCAACAGTGGTGGCTGTTTGGGGCTGGGCTAGAGCCTTACTACTCTCCTCAGTCATTTCGTATATGCGGCAGATTGTAATGGCTTTAGTCAAGGTTAATTCACTGTCACGTAGCAAAGCCTTCCTTAAACTGTAATTTCTGATGCCGCACACTATTCTGTCACAAATCAGTTCATTTGTCAGGTCTCCAAAGTGACAACTTTTAGCTTTAATCTTCACGTCACTGACGAAGGATTCAATAGTCTCACCTTGCCGCTGATTCCGCGAATGGAACTTGTGCCTCTCCATAGTTTTGTTGTGTTGAGGGTTGCACACTTCCCGAAATTTCCGTTTCAAGCATTCGGGGTCTTCTCTGGATTCAGCTGGAACGACGATAGCTCCATCGTCACCAGGCGCCCTCACCTCTGCTGCGTAAACAAACGAACGCTCCCGTTTGATGGCCTCCGTTCCTGCGAGATTGAGGAGGATATATGCCATGGTTTTGTCAGTCTTGTCTGAGTGCGCTGCTGCTATGAAGATATCATACTCTCGTTCGAAAATCCGCCAATTCACGGCGATGTTCCCGTCAAAAACGAGGGGGTCTGGTCTGCGAAATCCATCCATTATGTCCTTAAGGCGAGACGTTAGCTTAGTTTTCCGCTCCGCTCGAGACAAAAAAAAATCACTTAGAACTCACAGGCGATGGATTCAATCCTATTCTGACACCATGTTGAAATAACTGTGGGAGTCTTTACTTTAAATCCAAGCCGGTTTTATTTGTTTTATAAAACCTCCAGCAAACCGCCTTGAACTTGGCGGGAGAGGTGTATGCTGAGCCTGAAACCCAAAACACGCATGCGCACCTTTTTCTTAGTACGGTGTCTCATAGCGTGCATACAGAGCGCAAACATAATCATTCACCAGAATGATCTACAATACTCATGAGGGAATGCGAAAGGGTTTTGTCGGACTCTAAATGTTCCGGCTCTTCTGAGCGCACCTCTCACTATCCGCGCACCAAGCTCCACAGGATCTTCTATGAACGGTGACGGCATTATCCTCAAGAATGAGTTAGTGGGCGGGGCTTTTATACCGGTTGATCTCTGATCTCCAACTTAACCTGCTCCCGACCAGGTTAGCCGTTCAGCATGTGTTACCATGGCGATCTACCCCGGTAACAAGTGATCCACCGTCGTAGTACAGAAAACCCTGGGTTGAACCTGAAGTTAACGCCAAATCTTGATTCGTAGTACAGGCCCCAGTTATGCAAAACATCCCAACAAAAATGGTCTGGTTACATTCCCAAAGGTCCAAACTATCTAACTAAGTAAAGTATTTCACCCCATACAGTATGAATCTGTCGATTTATTCGCAGAAAATCACAAAACAATCACTGATTTGAATCAAATAGTAGGGCATCTCCTGTCCTACCAGTTGCTCAGAAGGTTCGAATTGTCTGACATTTATTGTGATTTTGAGACACACGAGAGTAGGTCATATATTGAAAATCAATCCATTTCTATCGTGATATATTAACCCATTCCTGTTTATAAATCCCACGATGCATTCAGATCTGTATCTTTTCAACAGACAACTCGAGGTAGGCCCCATTTAATTTCCTGGTGAACCTCTAGGACCAATAAATTATGTAGTGAACTTGAGCTATGAGTTATGTCTACTTTTAAGTAACACAATTTGCGCTGCACTCACCGCTGGGTTTAGTGCAAAAGAAGGAGAGCGCGAAATCAGCAGGTTAATGTTATGTCCATCCAGTTTGAAGGAGGAGAAAAAAAAGAAAGTTTCGGATATGTAGCGGAAAATCTTCAGCCACCGTCGCTAGACGATCTATGATTTATGTATTTATTAAATAGGATTTCCTTGTATTTATTAATACTTGACTTGAATACGTGCACTGTTGATATGAAGAATTTTTATCAAAATGAACGTGAAACTGACCGGAAGGGGAAGGGAAAGTTTTTTGTTTTGATCTTGCGCTTCATGCGACCTGAGAAAGGAAGGAACCCAGCTAACACAGTTACGTTGCCCTTACGTTGCTGCAACGTCACTCGATGACCAAACATACGTTGCCGCAACGTCTTTGGCGACGTTGCGGGACCGTGCATCTGTGGGACGCCAGAACGTAACCGCAACGTCATCTTGTGACGTTGCCAGTCCGCAAACGCGACGTCGTGGCAACGTTACTTTCCGACGTTGCCAGTCTGTAACCGCGACCTCCTAGCAACGTCATTTCCCGACGTTGCCAGTCCGTAACCGCGACCTCCTAGCAACGTCATTTAGTGACGTTGCCAGTCCGTAACTGCAACGTTAACTAAGTAACCTATATTTCTCAATTCTACTGCTTATATTGGGGCGCTATTTGTTGTAATATGCTTGCTAATATGTTTACATGGTAGCCAACTTTAGGAGGACTATGTTTGTGTGATGTGTAGCCTAACTCAAGCTAATCATAAACAAGGCAGCATTTCCATGTAACATTTTATTTCAAACAAAGTGCCAAACAGTGAATTAAAATCTTCTGCCAGTCCCCGCTACAGGTCCTGTCTGTTGGCCCTGACAATGAAGCACAAAATAAGTTAGTGTTCTATCAACATAATTGCACGTGTAAAAAGGGGCTATACAAGTCATAAAAAAATCACATCTAAAATAATATACATCATCAAAAAAATATGTGATTCTAGATTTTTGTCACATAGCCATGTGAAAGGTTGGATATGGAAGCTGCAATCATTACATTTACATTTAGTCATTTAGCAGACGCTCTTCTCCAGAGCGACTTACAGTAAGTACAGGGACATTCTCCCCGAAGCAAGTAGGGTGAAGTGTCTTGCCTAAGGACACAACGTCATTTGGCATGGCCGGAAATCATGGCAATCATGATTCATTCACCTGGCTTGTTTTGAATGGGCTGCCGGGGTGTGTTTGAGTGTCTCCTCTATCAGGAGCTCCACAGCTTTCTCTCCCAGTCCCGTCTTCCACTTCATCACAGCGTCTGCAATTAGAAGTCATGAACTTATTGTCAGCACCAATGTGAACGTTGAACGCTGCGTGTAAGCCATAGTTCATGGCATCTCCAAACACTTACCACTCTCTTTCGCAATTCCAGCACCTTAAGGCGTTCCTCAAGGTCTTGGAGTTCAGCCTGTGTTTGGGCCACCTGTAGGTCCATCACTGGCACCTCTTCAGTGTGTCTGCCCTGTAGTCGCCTGAATAGGAGAGCCTCTAGCTGGTTCTCCTCCAATGTCTCCATCTTCCGGAGCATAACCTGTAATGTGTCTGTCATTAAAGACAAGTAAAACAAGTTTACAAGAGTTAGCATGATTGGCATACACTGTGGTTCTTCTAGATTAGCTGTAACATTGATGCAAATAACAAATGTTACCTTGAATGGTTGTATACAAAGCATATATATTTTTGAGTGTCTTATATTTGCACTTGCCTGGCTGCCAGCTGTTTTCCTGGGCCCCCAATGGGGTCACCTCCACCAGACCAGAGTTGACATCTAGGGGTATAGAATCTGGTGATGCAAAAGTTTAAGTCATGCTTTTGCTTCAAAACATAGCCTTTAGGGTTGCCATGGCTCCTACAATTATTGTCACTGTTATAAACGGTCATTCATTACTTTACCATCATTTCCCAGGGACACAGTGCTAGGCCGTGTGACGGTGGTAGGATAATCTGTACAGAAATGAAAGTGGAATGTAGTTTATGTACATAGCTTTAGCATATTGATATTTAAGGAGTAGCATTGCACATATGTGATCGTTCGAAAGCAGGGCCGCACAGCGTAGCGTCGCACGTGTGATTCTGAACATTCCAACCGACTATTTTCCGATAGACAAAAACTATATGACAAACGCTATAGTATGGCTTCAAAATTTACAATTAGTAGGCTAACAAGTAACACTAGCAGGTTGAACCTAGAACCTAGGTTATGCTAGGTTGCTAGGTAACGGAAGCTAATTAAAGCTACCTAGCCGCCGTTTTGGACAAATAACTGGTGGAAGCGTCGGAAATATTTAGAACTCACGCATCTAAAGGTTAAAACGAATAAACTTATCCAAAAACAGATGTCATGTACAAATTGGAAAAATCAGTGACATGATACTTTTATAGACGCCATTGCTGTGCATGCCATGACCGACTGTGATTAAAACATTGATCAGCCACGCTAGCTCCACAGTCTTTGAAAATTCCGGGCTAAATAAACTATTTACATTACATTTAGTCATTTAGCAGACGCTCTTATCCAGAGCGACTTACAGTAAGTACAGGAACATTCCCCCGAGGCAAGTAGGGTGAAGTGCCTTGCCCAAGGACACAACGTCATTTGGTGCAGCTGGGAATCGAACCGGTAACCTTCAGATTACTAGCCCGACTCCCTCACCGCTCAGCCACCTGACTCCCAAACCTTGGGACAAGGTTTTCTAACAGTTCTGAACGTTTATTTTCACTGATTCTTTCGTGGGTGACTTGTGAGACACTAAACTTTGATAACATGTAGGCCTATGCATTTTCAGTATTTCAACATAGGCTAACTTTCTGGAGGGTTTAACCTCTACTGTAGCTAGCGAAATCCTAACGTAAACAACGTGAATCTGATAGCACATAAACAGGCTAAATAGCCTAAATTTCAAACATATATGTAATAGCATGCCCCATCCAATTTCTGAAAATATGTTTATATATTTAAAACAATTTCTGTAAAGAAACTCACCTTTGAAGTAGCTAATTTCCAGTTGAAATCCAATGCGTACAAAACGGTGTTGAACCCCTGCAAAATCTCTTCTGAAACCCCAGTTTCAGCGATGCGTTGAAATGGGCATGCGCAAAGTTGTTGCTCAGGGGCAGACTGAGGAGCAGGTTTGCTAAGGAAGAATTGTAATATTCTGTGATGACTTGTCTTTGGAAATGAAACTCTTAAGAGTCGCTTACCTTTTGGTCACATTTAACAATTTTGTATTACAAAATTATTGGAGCACAAATTTGCATTGTGTGTCATACAGCTTGTACGTATAGCTTGGTGTGCTATACAAAGAATGTTTGCTTAATCATGTTACACATCACACATTGATTGCTTTTGTACATGTTTATAGTAAAGAATGAAAGACTAAATTATATTCCAAATTCAGTCTTTTATTTATTAAAGCTAAGTTTCTGCATATGAGACAATTGATGACCAATGACATGCTGGGGCTGAGCTGCACATGAATTACATGCATTGTCTACATTTATACGTGCTGGGTGCAACATTTAATATTGTGTGTGATTGAAATTCATGTAGATTATGGCTACATTGTTAAAGTGTCAGAACTGAGAGCAGTCCAGTGTGATCTCTCCATCTCTGAATAAACCATATTGCACTCGAGATCCGTTGTCCTGCGACCAGAGCGACTTAACCGCAACTTAACCCATGGTAACTTAATGTATCCAGCCGACCAAGGTACAACATCACGGCAACGTTGTCCACGGGACCAAAAAATAACGTAACCAGCCGACCAAGGTACGACGTCGCGGCAACGTTGTCCACGGGTCTAAAAATAAGGTAACCAGCCGACCAAGGTACAACATCACGGCAACGTTGTCCACGGGACCAAAAAATAAGGTAACCAGCCGACCAAGGTATGACGTCGCGGCAACGTTGTCCACGGGTCTAAAAATAAGGTAACCAGCCGACCAAGGTACAACGTCGCGGCAACGTTGTCCATGGGACCAGAAAATAACGTAACCAGACGACCAAGGTACAACGTCGCGGCAACGTTGCCCACGGGTCTAAAAATAACGTAACCAGCCGACCAAGGTACGACGTCGTGGCAACGTTGTCCATGGGACCAACTGGCAACATTCCCTTTATAACGTTGCTACGACGTTGCCAGAAGGTAACGTCGCGGGTTACCAACTGAGCACTTACTGGCAACGTTGCCGCAACGTCATGTGTTAGCTGGGAATAACGTGGTCCCGATTCTTGGGACATCATCGGATAGAAATTCAGGAAATGATGTAGGCCTACCCGAATGAATAGAGTTTGTGTAACTTTGGCTCTTTAAACCGATTGTCATTGGTTTGAGTATACAACCACGCAAATTGAAATGTATACAGTGTTAATACAGAGTTCTCCTACTTTGTTAGCTAGAGGGTTGATGCTAACGTTGTTAGTTACTTTTTTGCATTCAGTTACATGTACGAACATCTATCTGTATTACATGCTTAGACATATCCAATGTTTATCAGTGTTAATTATGACCATCCACAAATCTCAAAGCAGAACAGCTATTTCTCAACCTGCCTTTCAGGTCCACAACCCCTGGTACCCTGAGTGTACCCGGGTACACGGGGCTTTTTCTCATGTACAAACTTTCATAATAAGAAAATGTATACAGCATGCTGTCTGTAATATCTTCATTTTGTTCAGAAACAATACTTGGTTTTACCTAGTATCGCTTGGCTCACCTAGACTAGTTAGTATGTAGCTTAATATCAGCATTCTACTCCGTGCTGTAGCCTATAGCCCAGCTTGTACAGTTTCATGATTTCTTTGTTGTATAAGCCAATCTGTACATTAACATGCTTCTGTATTTATTTTGTAACATGTCATTGATACATTGTTATGTATTCTCTCCAGTTACACTTTCAAATATAGCTGCAAGCAGCAATGGCGGATTCCTCCTTCAAGATGGCAAAATGTTGTAAAATTGACAGATAGTTACACTGGGATTAACCAAAAGACTTGAAACTAATTTCTGTCAGAAAAAAAAGAAAAAGTTTAAGGCTCTGACTATATTAGAACCCACAACCCTTCACATAGCAGCCCTGCGTCTCATCCTACTAAGCCATTCACAGACATGCCAACCTGCAGACTGATTTCCGGGAGGTGGTTTAAAACTGTTGTAATTTAGTCCTATTTATATATGGGACATAAAAACGGGACAACGGGATGACTGGGTTGCTGCTGTAAAGAATAGCTTACTCGTAGTGCTTTAAAAAAGTTGTTTGGAAGGGAATTTCCAATCCTAGCATCAGTGGCGATGTGTTCTGGCTTAGGTAACTTAAATGAATTTGCGGCAGGCAAGGGATCCACCTGAACAATCAATATACTTCATTCGAGCTAACTTGGTAAATATGACACTATGCCTACGTAGACTACAAGTAGCTAGCTACGGTGGTGAACCTGGCTTGTTTTGCAGTGGTTTACAGTCTCACTAAACAGATGATTGGAGTGTTGTAATGGGCTCAAATAAACACTATGCTATGTTTTACAACCAGAGGATTGACCGGAAGACTAGAAACCGTTCTGTCAAAAAAAATAAAAAAATTGCCGTTGACTGGTTTTGAACCTACAACCCTTCGTTTACCAGCACAACATATTATCCAATTGAGCCATTCTCAGATCTTGACTTCCCAATGTTCAGTAACTGGATAACAAAATGAGACGTTTCTCCAATGGCAAGCATTGTCAGATTTGGTTAAAGTTCAAACAGCTGTAATTTAGTTCTATTTGGGACAACGGGATGACTGGGTTGCTGCTGTAAATAATAGCTTACTCGTAGTGCTTTAAAAAGGTTGTTTGGGGTGCCATAACTTGTCATGGAAGGGAATTTCAAATCATGCCTAGCATCAGTGGCGATTTGTCCTGGTTTAGGTTACTGAAATGAATTTGTGCAACAGGCAAGGAATCCACCTGAACAATCAATATACTTCATTAAAGCTAACTCAGTTGTGAATCTGACACTACCATGCATAGACTCCAAGTAGCTAGCTACTGTGGTAAACCTGTGTTGTTTTGCAGTGGTTTACACAGTCTCGCTAAACAGATGATCGGAGTGTTGTTATGGGCTCAAATAAACACTCATTGCTATGTTTTACAACCGGAGGATAGACCGGAAGACTAGAAACCGTTCTGTCCAAAAAAAAATTGTTTTGCCTTTGACTGGTTTTGAACCTACAACCCTACGTTTACCAGCACAACATCTCATCCAATTGAGCCATTCTCAGATCTGGACTTTGCCATGTTCAGTAACTGGATAATAAAATAAGGCAAGCATTGTCAGATTTGGTCCAAGCTCAAACAGCTGTAATTAAGTCATATTTTCACATATCAAGGTGAAACTTTGCAGGGTACTTCAGGGGGTGTCACCTTAAAGCCTATTAGTTTTGAAAAACCATCATTCAAAATGACATTTGATTTAGTGACACAAACATATTGAGGCAATGTGGACATTTACATAAATACACCCCTTTCAGCCATTTTGTTTTTGATTCAACTGTCTTAAGTAACGTTTTTAAATACATCAATGATACATATCTGTACAAAATTCCAAGTCAATTTGAATTTTGGTTTAAGAGAAGAGGGATTTTGAAGGTTTTCCCAAATTATCACTGTACAGGAAAATCCATCATGGTGGACCTTATGGGTCCTTGAGGCTTTTTTGTTCCTCGTGAAAAATGAGGCATGCACAACAAGTTTCAGAAGAATTGGAGCAATGGGGTGGAAATGCCATCACTTTGAAAAGTGGACATTTGGGCGTGGCCTGTGGCGCCCCCTATTGTCTGATGTGGGCCAGTCTGTGTTTGGGCGGTATTTGTGGCATGTTGTATCAATATGCCAAATTTCAAAACTTTTTACCAATGTGTTCATGAGATAAATTACAAGAATAATAATAATAATAATACCAACAATTCCAATAGGTTTCCTCCTGACGGAGGAATCCTAATAAACCAACGATGTTGGAGGAACACGTCTCCGGTAGATTGTTTGTGGGAAGAGTTTAGCTGCTTGTCAAACTATACTCGGCACAGCATAGGGAGGACAGAACAGTAAAACAAAGACTTTCAGACAAGAGTTTCAAAGATCCCGTTGACAAGCAACCGCTACACCTGACAGCTCAGAAGAAAGTTAACGACAGTTAAAGCACCGCCACGCAGGTAACATCTATCATAATGACAGAGAAAGAACCATCTGTGTACGACACAAGGTTTCATGTCTCAACGTCATCAAAGAGTTCAACTAGTGCCGCAGCCGTCATGGCTCGCGCTAAGGCGGAAGCAGCAAAAATAAGAGCCTCGTTTGCCAAAAAGGAAATGAAAATGAAGCTAGAGAAAGCTAAAATAGAGGCTACGCTAGAAATGTTGAACATTGACAAAGAAGCAGCTGCTGCAGTAGCAGAAGCAGAAACTCTAGAAGCAGCGGCAGACTTCAAAAACGAGAGGCGCAGCTGCAATTCTGATCTTCATTTTAAACCTCATGATTCAATGCAATGCACCTCATCTTATGTGCAATGCCTCCCTAATTCAAATACCCAGTCCATCCCAAAAATAGAATCCATCTTTGATAAAGGGCTAAAACAAGACACATCCTCCGACCCACCTCTTGTAAAGACACCATAACTTCACACCTTACCCTATGGAACAATACTCCAATCAGCCCTTCACAAGTTGACGACATTCACATGCACAAATCTGCAAATATGCCAGTACTCCATACCACAGCATCCCTGCATGCTGTAGACCAACGACGAGAAGGGGATAGCGAAAATAGGCACGCATCCAATGGACAAATACCATTCAGCTAACTCTGTGTCACCATGAATGGTCATGTCATTCACAAGAAAGGCAAGGCATGACAGACTTTGTTAGGTTCTTTGCGAGATGTGAATTAGTCTCTACAGGCCTCCTTGCTTTGACGATTGCCCTGATAGTTACAGAGCTTGGTGATCTTAATTTCTAAATGCCTTTAGGGGGCTAGATCTGTCACCTTCAGAAGAAATGGACCTACTTGGAAAGTGGCTCGGAGCGGAGTCTTCTAATCACGTGAAACGGATAAGAGCAGTTAACGTAAACCAACCAGAAAGAGGCCTTAGAATGATATGGAATAGGCTTGAGGAGTGTTACGGTTCTCCCGAGGTCATCGAAAGTGCTCTATTCAAAAGACTTGACGTCTTCCCAAAAATCTCCAATAAGGATTACCCCAAACTGAGAGAGTTTGGTGACATACTGATGGAGTTTCTCACTGCCAAGACTTAAGGAGATCTCCCTGGTCTCACCTTCTTAAGGCCGATATATGCTTCTGCATTTCCGTTTACGGACGGATACGGACGGATAGACTGCGTTTATGGTTCTCCGTAGGCTGTGGGTGCTGACGCAAGCGGTTCTTAATACTGACCAATCACAGCCAAGTGGGTATCCGTAACTATCCGAAATTACGACGGATAGTTAGAAAATTCAGGAGGTGCACGTCGAGCTCTCCGAGCACTCTTGGAGAGCTCAGAGAGGGCGTTCCCCGTAGAGGAGGGCGTTGCCATGTGTCCGTTTTTCGAAAAACGCAGAAGCATATATCAGCCTTAAGACACGTGTAGAGGTATTGCCCCCATAGTCCTAAAGATACCATACAATCTCCAGGAGAAGTGGATCTATCAGGGCTCAAAGTACAAGCAGCAGTACAATGGGCCTCATTCACCAAATGTTCTTAAGAACAAATCTGTTCTTAAACCCCACTTACACGGTTTTCACGAAGATTCTGGCATTCACCAATGTTTTCTTATTTGGGATTTGTTCTTAGGTAAGAACAGAATTTACGCACACCCAAAAGCACTCTTACACACAATTGAGAGCTGACATGGTTGCGCAAAATAAGTAGTTATACCGTTTTCGCCCGTTCTAATTTAAAATAGAATATTTCTCTCATTTATAATTTTGCAACTAATTATTTTTTATTCTTTTACACATAATTATATGTTTGTTTGTTTTAATAAATACACACTACACTTAGGCCCCGTCCACACTAGCCCGGGTAAATTTAGAAACGCATACATATGTCTGCGTTTGCACCTCCCGTCCACACTAATACGGCGTATTCGGACACTGAAAACGGAGCTTTTCGAATACGCTCCCCTAGCCGGAGACATTTGAAAACGCCGGGTACGCGTAGTAGTGTTGTGGTGTTATTTAGTACTCCAGTTCCCAGCATGCTCAGTAGAGTTAGGCATGCGCTTTGGAGAGGTAGAAGACCACATGTGTAGAGTGATAGTGACGGGGATTAAGCAGCACGGTGTTGAATAAAACAACTAGTTTGGAACACGTCTCGTCTGATTGACTAACAGACATAACATGGTGTCAGAAGTGGCCTTTTGCAAGTGAGGACGACGGAAGACCCGCGAATTGCAACGAGAGCCGTAAGAAAGTTTGCTGTGAGAGAAAAGTCCGGTCACTTAGCAATTCTCATTAGCAACGAATACAAACCTGTGGAATAAGCTAGCTTGCTAGGTTGACGTTGACTGCATGCACTCTGAAAACTCCGTTGATGCTGAAGGAGAAGAGGAACTGTCATTACAGAGAGATGTGAATGTAGTTCCCGAACACAACCAGCCAGGTCTCGGAGTAATTCAAGCTGTGGAAGCCCCGGTGCCCAGGCACGTCATGGATAAACTCACTCCACCCTCGTGCATGCAATTGACAGGTAATCTTGCCGACAATTGGAAGCGCTTTAAGCAAAGATTTAACATCTATTTGGCGGCTAGTAGAGCAGGGGATGATGATGACAAACTGAAAGCGTCCATTTTCTTGCATGTCATTGGAGAAGATGTTCTGGACATTTATAATAGCTTTCAACTAGATGAAGACACGCTGACGTTGACAGTTTTGATAGCCAAATTTGAAAAGTATTTTGTGCCTAGTCAGAACGTAACTTTTGAGCGGTACAAATTTTTCACTCATGACCAGAAACAAGGTGTACCGTTTGATCAGTATTTAGCAGAGCTCCACACGCTGAGCAAAACATGCGAGTTTGCACCTCTAAAGGACTCACTTGTCAAAGACAGAATAGTCTGTGGAATTTATGACAATGTGCTCAGAGAAAGACTGCTCCGTGAGACTGGACTGACATTAGAGAAGTGTGTTCTGACATGTAGAGCCGCAGAAACTACTCGTGCACAGGCCAAGGAGCTACGCAGAGGTGAAACAGCAGTGCATGCAGTGGAAAAACACGAACGAAGGAAACCAGTTACCACACAAAGAGATGAAAGAGAGAAAGCTACAGAGTTTAAGTGTCGTAAATGTGGATACAGCCACAAGCCCGCATCATGCCCAGCATATGGCAAGTCATGTAATACCTGTGGAAAGAATAATCACTTCTCAAAATGCTGCAGAGCAGACAAGGATAAAGGGAAAAAGATAAAGAAGAAAGTCTACGCAGTTGAAGAGGATAGTGATAGTGACAGTGACTTTGTTTGTGACAGTGTGCAGACTTGTGAGAAAGCAGACAAAGCCGAATGGATTGTACCTATAGAGGTAAATAAAACAGTAATACCATTCAAGCTTGATACAGGAGCCCAGGTAAACCTGCTATCGATGGAGGACTACAAAACCCTGACTGTGAAGAGCAAGATCCTTCCTGTAAAAATGAAAGTGACAGGATACACTGGAGACATCGTGCCAGTGAAAGGGAGCTGCATAGCAACCTTCAAAAGCAAAGGACGACAGATAAAGGCACAGCTACTGATCGTAGACAAGAGTGTACAACCAATCCTCGGACTCAGGGCATGTGAGAAGCTCAATCTGGTCAAAAGGGTGTTTGTAGTGACATCACAAAAGGCCCCAAACGACCACAACTCGCTCATGGAGGAGTACAGGGACTGTTTTGAAGGACTTGGATGTCTACCTGGACAACACAAGATACATGTGGACAAAAGCGTGTCCTCAGTTGTGCATCCCTGCAGAAAAGTCCCGTTCAAGCTGAGAGACAAGCTGAAAGTGGAGCTGGCGCGCATGGAGAAAATGGGGGTCATAAAGAAAATCGATGGGCCTACAGAATGGGTCAGTTCGCTGGTCATAGTGCAAAAGAAGACAGGTGCTTTGAGAATATGTCTCGATCCGAGGGATCTCAACAAGGCAATTAAAAGGGAACACTTCAAGTTGCCAACCAGAGAAGAAATCATGGCGCAGTTTGCTGGAGCGAAATGGTTTAGCAAGTTGGATGCTTCGTCAGGCTTCTGGCAGCTAATGCTAGAAGAGGAGAGTTCGAAGCTTTGTACCTTTAACACGCCTGAGGGCAGGTACCGCTTTCTTCGTCTGCCGTATGGCATCTTGTCGGCACCTGAGGTCTACCACAAAACCATTCACATGATATTTGAGCACATACCAGGAGTTGACACCATGATGGACGACATAATTGTGTGGGGGTCTACCCGAGAAGAACACGACACAAGACTGAGACAAGTGCTTGATAAGACGAGAGAGGTCAACTTAAGACTGAACAAGGACAAATGTGAGTTTGGAGTGAAAACACTTACCTTTGTGGGAGATGTTGTCAGTGAGGAGGGGGTGAAGCCGGATCCAAGGAAGATATCAGCGATCAACAACATGCAGCGACCCCAGAATAAAGACGAGGTCAGACGGTTTCTGGGTATGGTAACGTACCTCGCCAAGTTTATACCACAGTTGTCCACACAATCAGCACCTCTCAGAAGCCTTCTCGATCAGAAAAATGAGTTTGTCTGGTCACATGAACAGGAACAATGCTTTCTGCAGCTGAAAAAGACTCTAACACAAGAACCTGTGCTGAAGTTCTACGATCCAGAGAGGAGCACCAGGATCTCTGCAGACGCATCACAGTACGGCCTGGGGGCGGTGCTACTACAACTGCATGCGGAGGAGAAGTGGCTGCCAGTTGCCTATGCATCCAGAGCCTTGACGAGCGCAGAGACCCGGTACTCTCAAATTGAGAAGGAACTTTTAGCGAGTATGTATGCGTGTGAAAGATTCCACCAATATGTTTATGGCCAAGCTTTTGAAGTAGAAACGGACCATAAGCCACTTGTGTCGATCATGTCCAAGCCGCTGAACGATTGCCCTG
The DNA here is from genome assembly GCA_023658055.1 of Thaleichthys pacificus. NCBI lineage: Eukaryota > Metazoa > Chordata > Actinopteri > Osmeriformes > Osmeridae > Thaleichthys > Thaleichthys pacificus. The sequence continues at coordinate 16,496,833 of CM042862.1, read as the reverse complement.
TAAGAATACAACGCATGTTAATAAGACTGCAAAAGTATGATGTACAGATGACATACACACCCGGAAAGTATATGTTCACCGCTGACACTCTGTCTAGGGCAGTGGACAAGGAGGAAAGTGCTGACAGCGAGACTTGCGCAGACATACAGGCGTATGTGGATATGATTGTGACATCATTACCAGTTACAGCTGACAGAACCGAGCACATCAGAAAAGAAACCAATGAGGATGAAACCATGAAAGTACTTAAAGAGACAATACAGAAGGGATGGCCTAAAAGCAAAAGAGACTGTCCAAACACATTACAGGACTACTGGAATCACAGAGCAGAGCTTACAGTGGTGGATGACATCGTTCTCAAGGGAAGCAAGTTAGTCATACCTCATTCACTATGGAAAACAATGCTCCAAAAGATACACGAAGGCCACTTAGGGGAAGTCAAGTGCAAGCGCAGGGCCCGAGAGGTGATGTACTGGCCAAGAATCAATGACGACATTCACCAGACAACAGCATCTTGTGAACTTTGTCAAACCTACCGACCAAAACAACAGGCCGAGCCTCTGATGCCTCACCCCGTGCCTTACAGACCTTACTTTAAAGTAGGAGCTGACTTATTTGACTGTAACGGAAAGAGCTTCATTGTGGTCACAGACTACTTTTCTAATTATCCCGAAGTCGGACAACTGCAGTCAACATCAAGCAAAGCAGTCATCAGCTACCTTAAGACTGTGTTCGCGAGACACGGTGTCCCCTGTGAACTGTTTACAGACAATGGTCCACAATTCTCTAGCGGTGAGTTTGCTTCATTTGCCAAGGAGTGGGGAATCCAGCATTCAACGTCAAGTCCCACTTACCCAAAATCCAATGGCCTGGCGGAAAGCTCTGTCAAGACAGTCAAAGGTCTGATGAAAAAGGCTGAGGACAGAGATGACTTTCAGAAAAGCTTACTGATCTATCGGAGCACGCCTCTCCAGAACGGCCTGTCACCAGCCCAGATGCTGATGGGTCGGCGTATTCGTTCCAACCTACCAATCAGCGAGGATTTGCTGACGCCCAAGGGTGCACACAAGATCAGAAAGGAAAAAGTGAAGCAAAAGGAGGAACAAAAACGGCTGCATGACAGGACAGCAAAACGATTACCTACCTTGAAGCATGGAGACAGAGTACGTCTCAGAGACATCAACTCAGGCACATGGAGACTGATGGGACGCGTTGAGAAAGAAGTTGCCCCACGTTCCTACAGGGTCCAGACGGAGTGTGGACTGTCTCTAAGGAGAAATCGCACTGATCTTCAGCTACAACAGACTGATGGAGAAACAACAGCTCAGGAGAGGGAGATTCCGCAACACACTCCAGAATCTCCTGTACCAGTCAGCAGTGAACAAGACCACGCCGACAGTGGTCTGACAGTGGTGTCCAGCTCGCCAGCTGCTGAGAGACTTTCCAGACCTAGGAGGGAGATTAAGCCAACTCAGAGGTTGATTGAGAATTGCTGAAAAGAAACACTGATTTATTCATTATACGAGTTCCTGGAAAAAAAAAAAAGTATATATATATATGTATATATATATATGACTGTTTCTGGTTACATTTCCTACCTTTACTTACCTGTTGACCTGTGAAAAAAAATAAAAAAATAATGTTGAGTTGTAATAACAATGTTGAAATGTGAAACCTGACAATGTTAGAGTGTTTAGGGCCTAGGGTTCTGAATGCTTAAGTAGGGGGAAATAGATAATGTTTACGAAAGTAAAGGTTTATCATGTTGGTTAATGTTGTTACATAGAAACTTAGATTTCTTTATAGGGGAGAAGATGTGGTGTTATTTAGTACTCCAGCATGCTCAGTAGAGTTAGGCATGCGCTTTGGAGAGGTAGAAGACCACATGTGTAGAGTGATAGTGACGGGGATTAAGCGGCAGCACGGTGTTGAATAAAACAACTAGTTTGGAACACGTCTCGTCTGATTGACTAACAGACATAACAGTGTGGACGGGGTCCCCGGAGCTTTTCAGATACGATGACGCTCAGTTGCCATGGCACTGGGGTAGCTTGCGCTCTAGAGGTTATTACGTCAAGATGGAAAGTGAAAGAAATATGCTGCTCCGTCTCTATAACTTATTTATAAGTTTAGTAAGTGTACTTCAGGTACAAATAGTATCACTCAATAGATACGCATTACTCTTACGCAGAAGGCGAGCGCTGTACTCGGTGTGCCTGGACGATAGGGGGACAAGGCAATGCCTTAGGCAGAGAAGACGGTTCAGACCAAACATAGAGCGGAGATTCTGGGTGAGACCTGGCCGAACAGCTAGCTGGTGGGACAATTTTGAACACCAAGTAGTATTGCCCGAGGAGTGGAGAGAGAATTTCAGGATGTCGAGAGGGAGCCTTCACCGATTAAGTACCATCTTACGCCCTCATATTGAAGGACAGACAACCCGAATGAGAGAGCCAGTGGACGTGTTGAAGAAGGTGGCCTGTACGATGTACTACCTCAGTGACAAAGGCAGGCTGCGCAAAACCGCAAACTCATTTGGCTTGGCCCGTCAAACGGTCTCGAAAATTGTCAGGGAGGTTTGTACAGCAATCACCAATCACCTGGGTTCTGAGTACATCACCTTGCCACTCACTGAGCCTGCAGTAGCGGACCTTACCAGTCATTTTTACCAAAGCTATGGCATACCCCAGTGCATAGGAGCTGTCGATGGCACACACATAGACATTAAACAACCGTCTTCAAATTCATCGGATTTTACATTTATGCATTTAGCAGACACTTTTATCCAAAGCGACTTCCAAGAGAGAGCTTTACAAAAGAGCATAGGTCACTGATCATAACAACGAGATAGCCCCAAACATTGCGAGCAGCCAAAACATGAAGCATACATTGTGAAAAACCAAATAAGTGCCAAAGGGAAGAACCATAAGAGCATGCAGTTAAACAAGTTACAATTAAACAACATGAAATTCAAAAAGTGCAAGAGTGTACCTGTAGAAAAGAAGACAAAACAACAATCAACAGTAAAATATTTCACAGACAATATATCAACTATCACGTATGCACGTATTGCATCAAAATCATTCTTAAAAATAGCGAAAGTATCTTCGAGGGACTCATGTTTTCAAAATAGGTGCTCTCCTTCCTGTTAAAAGACAGACAGTCCGTCTGTCCAATCAGGAGGGTCCGTCCTCTGCTAGATAGGCCCTACCTTTTCCGTCAGAAGTTAATGTCGTTTTGCTTTTTGATTTGGCGTTGTGTTTTCCTATTTGGCATTGTGCTTTTGATTTGTTGTTGTGTTTTCCTATTTGGCGTTGTGCTTTTGATTTGTTGTTGTGCTTTCCTATTTGCTGTTGTTTTCCTATTTGGCATTGTGTTTTCCTATTTGGCCTTGTGCTTTATGATTTGCTGTTGTGATTTGCACTTCTGCAAACGTACCCCATGCACATTTTCAGCCAAGGACAGGTCCTCAGCCATTCAACCCAAGTTGGTATCGCTCTCAAACTTGTTTAAAGTACTACTAGAGCTAGATACATGTTTCTGCTTCCCCTGTTGACAATTTGGAGCCAGAAATGATAAAGACCATCTTCACTAGACAAGGTTTTACCAATTGGAAAACGGTAATATTTATTTTACATAAATCTGTACGCACTCGCATTAAGTGTGGATGTCCCTATCTGGCATCACATCAAACCCAGACTACGTCCTAGGTTTGGGCTAAGCCCCGAATGTTTACAACGTCTGGCTCCGCTCCTGATTAACACTCAGATCGTTAAGCAGTCTCAAAAATTTTATCAATATAACAAACTAGAGAGGGTACAATTTCTGGGGATATTGTGGGGTGTGCTCCTGTATTTTTGTACGCCCTTCGACTGGTTAGCTCCTGCGATTCCTACACAGCAGAAGTCTAGTAGTTAGCTAGCTCTACAATTTACTGGGGTTAAGTCTGAATCTAGGAGCAAAACGGAGCACAGCTGCCAGCTGTAGATATATGCAGGTAGCAACGCTAGTGCTAAATAACTACTAACATCGTATCTATGCGTCGTTGCTAACGTCTGATGACGTTGTGATGTTAGGCTAGCACCAGAGAATGCCTAATATGGGGAGAACTGTCACTCTCTGGAAACTTCCGGGTTCTGAACTGGTTGCAGTTACACTCTGGTTCCATATGAGGGCGCTCCCCAGTGAGTGCAGAATGAATGGAGGTCTATGGAGCTATACCCCTCAAAATCCACTTTTCTCAGGATATCATTTTTTGTCGAGTAATTTGAATGTTGAATTCGAAAGGGCAGGCAAATACACACTGCTGGGTGTTAGTTTTTTTTTTAAGTCGCTTTTTTGTCTTAAAAAGCCTTTTAAAATGTCAATGACAGTCATACACATCGTACGATCAGAGATACTGCTTTACGGCAAGCTCTGGTCATATAGACTCCCATTAATTTTGCACTCATTGCTTCATGCCGGCGATCGTCCCCAGTGGAACTCTGGTGGAACTGCAACCAAATTTGGTACAATGGGGCTTAATAGGGAGTTCCCTTGTGCCACACAAGGCACTTTTTGCCACAAAAACGTTGTAAGATCCTAAACGAAACGTAAACAAAACGAAACTGCAATGAAACGTAAATAAAAATACAAGCAATGCAATCGTTAACAAGACAAACCTTTTGACACCAACAATGTCTATGTAGTCCAAATATTGAGGGAACCTGTTAGAAAAGTTAAAGATGTAACTGTTATCCTGTATAAGAATGATTCTGTGTTCAGTATTCCTTGTGTGCAAAGAGAGGCATACCCCCAAATCTGAACTCTGGGTAACACTAGGCTTACGTAAACATGGGACCTGGGCTTGAACACTATCTTACTGGAGAGGCCATGAAATAGTTAATCATATGGTCAAACTCAAAAAAGAGGGGTCAGAGAGCGCACACACTCAAACACGCACGCACACACATGCGGCAGGTCTATGCAAGAGAGCCAATGAAAGAAGAGCCATGGGACATTTGCATGCATTTGTTTTAGCCAATCACTGTAAAGAGCGGGTCTGTTTAAATAGCTTGCTAGCACAACATGCTAGCGAAAAACTTTGTAGCACAATGGCGTGTGATGTTTGGTCTCCTTGCGGCCGCAAGCAATAAAGCTTTTTTTAACTTGCACTTTTCTAAAGCTCTCTCTTGGAAGTCGCTTTGGATAAAAGCGTCTGCTAAATGCATGAATGTAAATGTAACTTGTTCACCGACTGACTGTGCAATGCTTGATAGATTAATATTTCTGACAGATCCGTAGAAATATCAGCACACTGTTGTAATTATGAAGATGGATAATGATTATGGATTTATATGAACACCTCTTTTATAATAAGCTATATCACTGGAAACCAGATGCAAAGCTGTTGACTGATTATGATTGCCACTAAAACGTAGAAGATATAAAGCCCAAAATGTGAAAGTTTGTCTAATTAGGGTCTGAGTGCGAGAGAATATTATGTGAGTATGCTTCTCCCATGGAAAACTACAAGGCCCAGATATCATGGACTACAAGGCCCAGATAGCATGGGACAGATTTATAACCCTATGCCTAGCAGCCCAGTGCAGCTGGATTTCAAGGCCATCGTAGGCCCAGACCAGTCTATGTAAAAAACTTGTAATTCAAATTCCCTATGACAATTGACCAACCAGATGAGAATGCATAAATGCATCTGTGACCAACTATAATGTACCAATAGCAAAATATCACAACAATCATAGAGAGTAAATATATAAGTGAAATGTCCGGAGAAAAATTCTAGTCTGTTCTTGAGAACTTGCTCACGTTTGTTGGAATCTCTCTGTTGCCTTGGATTCTAATAAACACTTTGCATCAAACTCTTTTGAAGTTCCAGTGCTGTTTTGAATTTAGATATTGGTTGAAAATGTAGAATATTATTCTTCGACTGTGGGAAAAGAAATAATAATAATAAAGAAAGAAATATATGTGAGAGAACAATGGTTGTGCTCGCCGGAGGCTTGAGCACACCCAATAATACCATCCCTTTCCGTAATCATGATACCCCCCAGAAATGTTCACTGCACCCTCAGTCAAAGCAGGCTGCATCCGGCCCTGATGCGCACTGCTCTTGCATCGGTCAACCTAGCGCAATCAGCGGTTGTGGGCCATGTGCGTGGCCTGGGATATTTGCGTATTCATAGAATCCATAATCTGTCAATGAGGAAGAAACAGTAGATGTGCTTGGATGGAGATGTGGAATATTTATCCATCAAGCATTGCCCAGTCAGTCGGTGAACAAGTTTAAGAAAGCTTTATTGCTTGCGGCCGGCCCACGAGGAGACAAAAACATCACACGCCATTGTGCTACAAAGTTTGTCTGCTAGCATGTTGTGCTAGCTAGCTATTTAAACAGACCCGCTCTTGACAGTCATTGGTTAAAACAAAGGCATGCAAATGTCCCATGGCTCTTCTTCATTGGCTCCCTTGCATAGACCTGGCGCGCGTGTTTGAGTGTATGCGTGTTTGAGTGTGTGCACTCTCTGACCCCTCTAAGCTTGACCATCTCTTTTATGGCCTCTCCAGTAAGATAGTGATCAAGCCCAGGTCCCCTTGTTTACGTAAGCCTAGTGTTACCCAGAGTTCAGATTTGGGGGCCTCTGCACACAAGGAATACTGAACACAGAATCATTCTTATACAGGATAACAGTTACATCTTAAATTTTTCCAACATAAAGGTCCCATGACATGCTGTTTTTGGATGCTTTTATATAGGCCTTAGGGGTTCCCTAATACCGTATCAGAATCAGAATGGGTTTTATTCGCCATGAAAGTTTGCACAGACAAGAAATTTGCTTTGGCAGGAAGGTGCAAACATTAAACATATAGGAATCTAACATTTTAATATGAGGACTAACTATACTAAGAGTACATAACTAGCAATACTAAGTGGAATTAGAATTTAAATAAACAATACAATAAAATATAATATAACTTGCAGTAATTTACAATATAAAAAATACAAATATTAAAAGATTGTAGTGCAGTGCAAAAAGCAGTGTGTTTTAAGGACATTAAGTCATGAAGTCAGTGTGAACCACCCTTGGCCTTGTTGAAGAGGCCAACAGCGGAAGGGAAGTGTGGTATTGGTCCTGATGGACCGCAGCCTTCTGCCGGAGGGGAGTGACTGAAACAGGGAGTGACCAGGGTGGGAGGAGTCGACCACAATCTTCCTCGCTCGCCTCAGGGTCCTCGAGGTGTGCAGTTCCTTGAGGGTAGGCAGATTGCAGCCAATCACCTTCTCAGCAGAGCGGATGATACGCTGCAGCCTGCTCTTGTCCTTGGCAGTGGCAGCAGCATACCAGATGGTGATGGAGGAGGTGAGGATGGACTCAATGATGGCTGTGTAGAAGTGCACCATCATTGTCTTTGGCAGGTTGAATTTCTTCAGCTGCCGTAGGAAGTACATCCTCTCACATTTCTTGGTGAGGGAGCTGATGTTCAGTTCCCACTTGAGGTCCTGGGAGAGGATAGTGCCCAGGAAGCGGAAGGACTCCACAGTGTTGACTGGGGAGTCACACAGGGTGATGGGGGTGAGTGGGGCTGTATTCTTCCTGAAGTCCACAACCATCTCCACTGTCTTAAGAGCATTGAGCTCTAGGTTGTTCTGGCTGCACCAGGTCACCAGGTTGGCCGCTTCCCACCTATAATCAGACTCGTCTCCACCAGAGATGAGCCCAATGAGGGTGGTGTCTTCCGCAAACTTCAGGAGTTTGACGGATGGATGACTAGAGGTGCAGCTGTTGGTGTACAGGGAGAAGAGCAGAGGAGAAAGGACGCAGCCCTGGGGTGATCCGGTGCTGATGGACCGGGAGTCAGAGACTTGTGTTCCCAGCTTAACGCACTGCTTCCTGTCAGACAGGAAGTCTGTGATCCACCTGCAGGTGGAATCAGGCACATTCAGCTGGGAGAGCTTGTCCTGAAGCAGGGCGGGCATGATGGTATTGAAGGCAGAGCTGAAGTCCACAAACAGGATCCTGGCATAGGATGCTGGGGAGTCCAGGTGCTGTAGGGTGAAGTGGAGGGCCATGTTAACTGCATTGTCCACAGACCTGTTGACTCTGTAGGCAAACTGCAGGGGGTCCAGTAGAGGGTCTGTGATGGATTTAAGGTGTGCCAGCACCATGCGCTCGAAAGACTTCATTACCACAGAGGTCAGGGCGACGGGTCTGTAGTCATTATGTCCTGTTGGCCTTGGCTTTTTGGGCACAGGGATGATGGTGGAGGACTTGAGACAGGCTGGCACATGGCATGTCTCAAGGGAGGTGTTAAAGATGTAGGTAAACACCGGAGACAGCTGGTCAGCGCAGTGCTTGAGGGTGGCTGGAGAGACAGAGTCCGGCCCAGCTGCTTTGCGGGGATTCTGCCTCTTGAAAAGTCTGTTAACTTCACCCTCCTGAATGGAGAGAGTCGTCCCTGTAGAGTGGGGGAGGTGGGAGGCCTCCTGGGTGGGAAGGGGTAGTTCAGGACTGTCCAACTGTCTTTCAAATCTACAGTAGAACTCATTCAGGTCGTTGGCCAGGCGGGAGTCGTTAGTGGAGTGGGGGGCTCTGGGCTTGAAGTTGGTCATCTGAATGAGCCCTCTCCAGACAGAAGCAGAGTCGTTTGCAGAGAATTGGTGATTTAGTCTCTCCGAGTACAGTCGTTTAGCCTCCCTCCCCGCCTTGCTAAACCTGTTCTTCGACTCCTTGAAACTGTCTCTGTCCCCACTCCTAAACGCGGCCTCTTTCTCTGACCTCAACCTTCTGAGTTTAGCTGTAAACCAGGGTTTGTAGTTGTTGTAGCTCACCCTGGTGTGTGTTGGTATACAGCAGTCCTCACAGAAGCTGATGTATGATGTCACAGCCTCTGTGAGCTCATCCAGACTATTGGTAGCAGTCGTGAACATGTCCCAGTCAGTGCAGTCCAAGCACGCCCGCAGATCCTCCATAGCTTCACTGGTCCACTGTTTCGATGTCCTCACAGCAGGCTTACAGCGCTTTAGCTTCTGCCTGTATGCAGGAATTAGGTGGACCATGGCGTGGTCAGAGTGACCCAGTGCTGCTCGGGGGACCGCATGGTATGCTTTGCTGATTGTAGAGTAGCAGTGATCCAATGTGTTTCCTTCTCTGGTAGGGCATTTGATGAATTGTCTGTATTTGGGGAGTTCTTGAGTGAGATTGCCTTTGTTAAAGTCGCCTAGCACAATAACCAAGGAATCCGGATTTTCATGCTCCACACTCAGTATCTGGCTGGCGAGCACACGTTGAACCTCGTTGACGCTAGCCTGCGGAGGCATGTAGACGCCGACCAGAATGAATGATGCAAACTCACGTGGTGAGTAAAAAGATCTACAGTTAATAAAAAATTATTCCAGATCAGGAGAACAGTGCTGCAGAATCACTGTCACATCTTCACACCAGCCACTGTTAATGTAAAAACAAATACCACCGCCTTTCGTTTTGCCAGAAAACACAGGGTCACGATCTGCTCTCAGCAGTTTGAAACCTGCTAGCTGTAGCGCAGAGTCTGGGATCAGTTCACTCAGCCATGTCTCCGTGAAGCACAAAACGGAAGATGAATGAAAGTCTCTGTTTTTCCACACCAGTAGCTGAAGTTCATCCAGTTTGTTGCTCAGTGAACGCACGTTGGAGAGAAATATCCTCGGTAACCAGTGGTGTAGTGGTAAAATTAGAGGTGGGTAAACTATGAATTTTATTATTTATTTATTTATTTATTATTACGTTTCATTAGGCCTATTTAGATGGAACCAGTAAAGTTGGCTTGTACCTGCATCATCGTATTTGAAAGCACGTTAGTAGGCTAGCCGCTAGCGTTTGTCCCTGTCTTAATGCGATGTTGTGCGAACCAAAACAACGTTTACAAACGTGAATTGATCTTACTCTGTACTTGAGGCCTTTTGCGGGCATCTGTGGGAGTGGGAGCACTCGATGGTCTCTTCAAAAATCGCCTGATATCCATGGCTAATTAATCCATTCCGAACAGGTAGGCTAATCCACAACGTGTATGGGTTTACATACTTCGTGGATCCTGATTGGTGTCGCAGCCGTATCGCATTGATTGGAGGGTCACAGACCATATACAGTGCAGATGAAATTATTCAGACTACAGCGTTTATATGTCCAACAACATGACATTTATTTTTTGGTGTTTTAAAATTACACCAAATTTATTTCGGATTATTACAACGGCAGAATACGAGGCGCAGGGAATTTAGAGGTGGATAAACGCAATTTCCGCAATTTAGAGGTGGATAAACGCTATTTCCCAATTTTGGGAGGTGCGTAAACGGCGTTTACGTGCGTTTAGCCCCCACTACATCCCTGTCGGTAACGCTGTGCGTACCCCACGCCGACGGAGTCGCACCAGTGCACCGGCTCGTTTGCCTCTCCTACGACGCTTCGCTGCTAGTACAAAGCCGAGGGTGGCTTTGACTATAATTCCCACTAATTCTGCTGCTGGAAGCAGAAAAGTGGGAAATAAATCCACATGAGTTGTAGTCCTGCTGTTTAGAAGTACTTCTCTTGTTAGAGAACCACGGAAATCTTGGCAGAACACTGAATTAACAGACAAAACGAGACAAAAAAGAGCGCACCTAACGACCGAAGCAGCCATCATCGGCACCATCTTGGATCTATCTGAAGTCTCTTTCCCGAAATTCAGCCTTGATGTATAATTACAGCCACTCGAGCAGTCCCACAATGAGCAATCCTCAGGACGTGCCGTTTCTGTGTCTGTAGCTTTAAATGCTAATGAGGAGGAGAGAGGCAGCACCCAGAGCCATAGAAAAAGAGAGTTGCGACACGCTTTGATCTCGTGATCACATGGTTCAAGTAGCTCGCTGTAGTTCCAAAAACCCCACTGCGGTCAACCTGTTTGAATGGTTTTCAATGCAGCTGGCTAACGGAAGTCGCTTTCTCTCGCTTTCTCTCCCACGATCTCTCAATCACCCTGGGATCGGTGACGGTGACCCCTTCATCCTCTGCCAGGAACCTCGGGGTGACCATGGATGACGAGCTCTCCCTCACAGCCCACATTGCTGCGGTCTCCCGGTCGTGTAGATTCACCCTCTACAACATCCGGAAGATCAGGAGATACCTGTCTGAGCATTCCACCCAGCTGCTAGTCCAAGCACTTGTCCTCTCAAAGCTGGACTACTGCAACTCGCTGCTCGCCGGTCTCCCAGCATGCGCAACCCGCCCTCTCCAGAGGATTCAGAATGCGGCAGCCCGTCTGGTCTTCAATCTACCCAGACGCTCCCATGTTACCCCGCTCCTCATCTCCCTCCACTGGCTTCCCATCACGGCCCGTATCAGATTCAAGACTCTGGTACTGACCTTCCGAGCGGTGAACGGGACTGCACCCGACTACATCAAGTCTCTCCTGCAGCCTTACACCCCCACCCGCCACCTACGGTCTTCTTCTGACAACCGTCTGGTGGTCCCACCGCTCAAGAGCGCCCGGTCCCAACACAAGCTCTTCTCCTGTCTGGCCCCCCAATGGTGGAATCAACTCCCCACCTCCATCAGGGACACTGACTGTCTCCCCACCTTCAAGAAAAGGCTCAAGACGCACTTGTTCCGGGAGTACAACGGCACTTAGGAATGCTTGGCTGGACCTGATGTTAATTTCCTCCAGGATCACAATGACTCGTATTGAGAGACTTGTTGCTCCTGTTGGTTAGTTGTGACGGTTTTAAATTCTTGTACTCGCTGTGAAATATTTTACTGTTGACTGTTGTTTTTGTCTTCTTCTTTACAGGTACACTCTTGCACTTTTTTGAGTTTCATGTTGTTTAATTGTAACTTGTTTAACTGCATGTTCTTATGGTTCTTCCCCTTGGCACTTATTTGTTTTTTTCACAATGTATACTTCATGTTTTGGCTGCTTGCAATGTTTGGGGCTATCTCGTTGTTATGATCAGTGACCTATGCTCTTTTGTAATGCTCTCTCTTGGAAGTCGCTTTGGATAAAAGCGTCTGCTAAATGCATAAATGTAAAATGACGAATGAAACAGGCTTGGTTAAAGAAATCCGAGATTCTGGCTATCTTCAGCAGACTCGTATCTACAAAAAGAAGTCCTCCCTGACGTTTTTGGTGTAGAATGGAGTGAAATACAACATTGTGAACACTCACTGCCAGTGAAACACAGAGGAAAAAAGCTTGCTGCAGTTCCAAAAACTCCACTGTTGTCAACCTGTTTGAATGGTTTTCGACGGGACAGCAGCACCATCTTGATTCACTGACATTTTCGGTATATTAACACATAATATCAATTGGTTACTGGTGTGTTGTATCATGTATATGTCTGATACTTTATTAACATTTATGTATATTACATTAACTTATAATACATAACGCAATATTGTGAAGCAGAGCTAGAAATGGCTATGCTAGCTACCATACTGTACCAACTGTACCATACTGTACATATCAAACTGTAGCCTAATGAGGACTATATTGTTCCACTTAACGTTTAACCTTCGACTGTTGAAGTAAATAGGACTTGTTAAACGTTTTTTTATTCATCAGCTCACTTACAATTTATCACATTAACAACACTTATATTTGTAGTACTTGATGCAAGTTGAATCTAACAATTATCACCAGCAACTGCTCAATTTAAGACAAGAAAGGAGTTTGGTAAATAGAACAGAATATACAAGGAAACCAATTGCATTCAATAAAACATTTTATTGTACAATGTCCAGTGTTTATGGAAGCAAATCGTGACCAAAATTCAAATGCATTTGCAGAAATGCTTTTTCATTTTAAGAATGTGGCTGCATTATTTGACTCATAAATGAAATTAGTAATCAATCATCCTATTTGCATTTTAATTTTCTTCTTCAAGAGTGCTCACTCTTTCACTTAATTAAAATGAAAAAGAAATAGACATTTAAGATTTAATTTTCAAAACATGCCCCAGCAAATAGATACCAAAATTCAATTTGAAATGTAAAATTTGAAAATTAAAATGCATTTGCAGAAATGCAAAATGAACGAAAAAGCATTCTGAGCGGCGCAGCAGAGTGACGTCAGTAGCCGCTCATCTTCAGCTCCCTGCTGACCGAGCTACCCATCTTGTTCGGTAGGGGGCGGTGTATATATGTCTATGGCGGTGTGCACATCTGCATTGCATTACATTGCAAATGTGCAGGGAAATTGATTGAATAGGCTATATGCTTCCGGACTGTTGAGCCGGCAGCAATACTTCCGGTACAAGATAACAATAGGTGCGTTCGACATGATCTGACTTCATGCAGCGCTGCAGCCGGCTGCAGGCGGCTGACTTGAAACAGTGAATTCTGGTTAGACTTTTTGTCCGACTTGAGACGGCGCCGAGGCTAGGTCACTGTGACGTAGCCATCAAAGTACCGTGAGATCAATTCGAGAACTGCCGGCTGTGTAGCCGAGCGCATTTTCTCAAGAGCTACTGCACGGGTTCAAATGACGACACAGCTATTTCATGATTGGCCAGAGTCACACACGACAACTTTGACGCGTGTTTTGTAATTATTCTGACACCTTCAGTTTCGCCAACGCTCAAATCCGGACCAAACTGTTTAATGGAATTAAATATGTGTTGAAGAAAGGGTTTTAGTCCGCCTCTTCACTAACGTAAAGTTTAACTAGAAAGAGCATTTCCTGCAGAAAATGCATTGGAATGCTGAAATCTGAAATACATTTTTTAAATGGCTGAAAATACATAAATGAGAAAAATACCTGCAAGCTGAAATTAATTTAAAAAATGTGTGAGTCGCACAAAAGAGGCAGTGTGGAAGCTGAACTGCATCATCTAACAAAGCTAAGTGCTTAAATACAATGCGGGAGAAGCTGAAAGCTGAACTGTTAAACAGAAGAAGAAGTAGCCTAGGCTAGCTAGCTAGTCGTAACAAGAATATTATAGTTTTAACAGCTGAAATTATAGTTCGGATAGTATAGCTGTTCTGTCCCTGGCAAGCATAAAAAATAGGTTTGGCAGTTTAGCGCCATCTAGTGGCCATTATAGAATATCAGCTTTTTCCGTTGGTCATTTGCAGCAGCTGTGTGGTTGCCACGGTGATGGTGCAGCTATGATTGCTAACGCTCTGAGGGCAGAGAGAACAGAAATGTAGCTAGAATTCACACCTCAAACAAGTTAACCTAGACGCAAAACTATACTTCCAATCCAAAAAATAAGGATATTTTCCGAGACCCAAGACTCTGCCGAAACCAGAGATGTCCTTTATATTTCTGTGCGGTCAGAAATACGACTCTACCGGCAGTTTCAAAATCTTGTTCTTTTTGCCTTCTCTGACGATTTTGTCACCAGATTTGCATTGGTCTCTATGGGGCGAGAGTTGGACTTCGTCTCGCTTTCGTGGGGCTCTGAACAAAAGTGTACGTCTGTTGGATTCAACAGACAACTGTCTACGACCAGCACAAAATTAGCTATATATTGATCCAAAAACGAAGCATGAAGAGCGAAAATTGTGGCAATGCTGGCAAAAAAGAAATATTTTTTCAACGACATCCGAAGCTCCCCTCCACTCTAACGGGGCATTCACACTGCAGCGGAGTTGGCGGCGCGGGGCGTCGGCTTCCAATTCATTTTCAATGAAACCAGGCGTTGACGCTCGCGTAGGGCACTGTGGGAAGGCGAGCGGAGCGGAGCAGAGCGTTGAAAGTTGGATTTTCTCAACTTTATGTAAATGAGGAGCGTGAAAACGCTAGCGTTGGCCAATTGGATTGGTTTCTTGTTTCTTGTAACGTAGCAACCGTTGGTCATGATAAACATTTCTAGGTTTCACAATTTCGAGATGGAGGAGAAACTTTTCGTATGTGTCTGCATACCCAGTTCTGTTCAGAACAAAGTTACTAATGTGACGAGCCTGAATTTAAAGATTACATTAAACTAATAGTGCATGGTTGCCGATGTCGTCAGTGTTCCTAGTGTGTTTTTATAGCCTACTTTTAAATTCAGTCTCGTCACATTACGTGACTGTTCTGTGCCACTGCTAGCTCGCTAGCCCAGCCTACAAACGACTGGTTGATTGACCGGTGGCGTAACATGTAATGTTATTCTACTGTAATCTTGCACTAGTTAAATTCGGTATTTTGATCGATATTGTGAGTACATGAACCCAAATCTGCACGCTTGGCCATGACAACAACAGTGACCTTAGAGAACTACAACTCTGTATTAACTTGTCTAACACGCCCCCGAGCGTGGGGCACTGTGGGAAGGCGAGCGGTGCAGAGCGTTAAAAAACGCTGCAGTGTGAACGCCCCGTTACAGTGCGTTCACACTGCAGCGACGCGAATCGCTTGCCATCGCTTGCCTTCCCACAGTTCACCACGCTCGGGGGCGTTTCAAACAGATTCATGTAGAATGTAGTTCTCTAAAGTCACTGTTGTAGTTGTAATGGCCAAGTGTGTAGACTTGGGTTTACGTACTCGCAACATCGATCAAAATACAACTTATATACAAAATACAAAACTGTTTAATAGACATACACGTTGACATGTGTAAAAAACGTTTTATTATATTACTCAAAGTCTCCGCTAATCTGTCGATACGATAGGGAGTTCCAGCCGGGCTAGCTAGCTAGCTAGTTACCACAGAACGAAGTTACGTAATGTGACTCGACTGAATTTGAAAGTACAAGCACCAACAAGTTCGGCAACCTTGCGCCTTGCATCGTTTAAAAATAATTAACATCTCTGTACGAATACAGCTATGTATCGTACAGGACTGGGTAAGCAGCCACACAAACGATTAGTTTCTCCTCCACCTTGAAACCTAGAAAGCTAGAAATGTTTACCATGGTTGCTACGTTACGAGAAACAAGAAAACACTCCGATTGGCCATCGCTAGCGAAAATCGCTCCTCATTTGCATAAAGTTGAGAAAATCTCAACTGCGTCGCGTCGCTACCCACAATGCACCACGCAAGCGATTCGTCTGGCTCCATAGAAAATGAATGGAAAACATTGCGTCGCTGCATCGCGTCGCTGCAGTGTGAATGCCCCGTAAGCGTTTCAGTCTGCACTCTAGGCTTTCACGTACACACCCATGTAAATCTCAGAAACGGCTTGAAAAAGTCATGAAACATAATCAGTGATATTGAAAAAGGTTGAATAGATATCAAAAAGCTGAATTATTTAAAAATAGTTTAGGGTTTTGTCAACATTTAAAAGTTTAAATGGTGGCTCTAGCTGAAAGATTGAGGAAGAAGAAGGATTTGGAAGTTGAAGAAGTTTGAGAGGATTTGAAAGAAAACTCCATTAGAAACCCATGTTAAAAAAATTATGAATATAGATTTATATGAATTCAAGCATAAGAGGTACAAAGCTGAAAAGTCATAGCACCCATGGCCTGAAACTGCTGAATTTTTTGATAGCTGAACGGTTTTAATAGCTGAAGATTTGAAGGCGCTGAAACGTGCCACGGAAGAAATAGAAGAAGAACTAGAAAAGGCTGTTCCTGCGAAACAGCAGTGAGAATGCTGAAAACCTGAATGGGGATAGCTGACCATGCTAAAAAAGCGGAAAATTGTGAAAATTTAGTATAAAGTTATAAGCTGAAGCGCTTGAAAGGAATTTTTGAAAGGGGCTGGAGCTGGACGAAGGTATAAAACTACAGAAAAGAGAAGAAAAATGCAAAAAGATAAATAATTCTGAAGAATTTGAAAATGTAGCAGAAAATTATTTGCTGGAGTTTCAAAAGGCCTGAAATGTATGTTAGAAAGGACCTGCAGCAAGATGAAGGCAGAAAACAGAAGAAAAGAAGAAGAAAAATGCAAAACAATAAGGGCATTAATTCAGAAAGATGAGCTGCAGGAAAATGTGAAGATTTAGCAGAAAACCAGTTGCTGAACTCTGGGTTGAACGAATTTGAAGGTAAAAGGACAACACTGGAATGACTTGAACTTGCTGGAAAAACGTAGCAACCGTTGGTCATTGGCAACAGACTGGCAACATTTCTAACCTAGAATCTAGGTTTCAGGTTCAAGACGGAGGAGAAACTAATCATGTGTGCCTGCACACCCAGTCCTGTTCAGACACTGAATTCAAAGATGACAAAAAAATATAAACTTTTAAATTCAATCACGTCACATTACGTGACTTTGTTGGTTGTGCAACTGCAAAAGCTACTTGAACTCAGATTAATATGCTGCTGCAAAAAAAGCTGAACTACAGTATTGTGGGTATTAAAAAAGATCATGCTACATCTAACCAGCGGATCATTTCTTGCAAGTGTGTCAAAGTGGTATTTGTACAGACTGCATTAACACCGTAGGCGTGAACAATGCATGCATCGTCATCGTTGTCCATCTGACTTTAGCCGAAGCGAAGCTAGAGAGAGGATGCATTGGGAGATTTCCTACAGTAAGCTAGATACTGCTTCAAATTGAAAACGGAGAAGATATTTGAGTAAAGACAAGTTACTTAACATCTGTGTTCAATATCGTCAATTAAAAGTAAAAACTTTCCAGTTACGAAGCGTTTGTTCGTAGGATTAACGCCAGCTGCAGCAAAAACTTAACGTTACCCCAGCCCCGGTTTGGCTGTTCGTGACGGTCAGCTATGACAGTCTTGAGCCTCGATTTTTGCAGATTTCTGTGAAACTTGCTAAAATAAAAACGACCTAGCTATATTATGTACACTTTAAGCTCAATGTACATACCTTGTTTGGTCAATTTGGTCGATTGTGGAAAAGAAGTCGAACCGTTTTTAGTTATGGAGAGCCATCGTGCTAGCTCGACTATAGTAGAGAACAACAGAAATTTAGCTAGAATCCACACCTCAAACAAGTTAACCTAGACGCAAAACTATACGTCCAATCCAAAAAATAAGGATATTTTCCGAGACCCGAGACTCTGCCGAAACCATAGATATCCTTCTGTGCGGTCAGAAATACAACTCTTGGCAGTTTCGAAAACGTGTACCCAATTCTGCTTTCATGGTACGTGTCTGTTTGGTTGCCACGGTGATGGCGCAGCTGTGACAGCTAACGAGCTAGGCAGAGAGAAAAACAAACATTTACCTAGCATCCACACCTCAAACAAGTTGACCTAGACGCAAAACTACAGGTCCAATCCAAAAAATAAGGATATTTTCCGAGACCCAAGACTCTGCCAAAACGAGAGATGTCCTTTATATGTCTGTGCGGTCAGAAATATGTCTCTACCGGCAGTTTCGAAATCGTCTTCCTTCTTGCTTTCTCTGACTGATTTTACCCACCTCTCCATTGAAGTTAGTGAGAGAATTTGAAAGGCTGCTCTCGCTTCAAGGCTCATAGCTGAACATCTGTAAATGTGAGCTCTTTAGTAGTTACATTGGCTGAAAGAGGACAATTTTTCCTACATTTTAAGGTATAACTTGTTTCTGTAAGTTAAACTATATGAACGTTAGAGGAATTTGTTTGACGATTTAGTTGAATATCAGAAAAAGAACAGCAAGCAGTGTGCCACTCCGCTTGCTGCTCATTCATAAAAATCAAGAAGGAGCAAACATTTTAATGTATTTCAAACTGTCATAATTCAAAATTGGCTGAATATTTGAGAAAGCTGAATCATTTGGGAATAGCTGAATGTCTTGTGAACATTTTAAAGGTTGAATGGTGTCTCTAGCTGAAAGTATGCTGAAGTAGTTACGTTTGAAAGAGGAGGAAGCTTTTTAATGATTTGAAAGGATTTACCATTACTTTTAATGGGAGAATAATTTGCACAAAAACCTTAATGTCTTAAAAAGTATAAAAGTGAGAAATACCAAAAGTCATAGCCATCATCTCCTGAAGGAGCTGAACGTTTTGATACAAAAATTGTAGGAATCGGTGAAAGTATGCAGGACGAGTTAAAGGCCAAAAAAACGGCGGAAGAACTAAGAAGTTGGAAAAACAAGAGTGAGAATGCTGAACAGCATTCTCACAATAAGAATATGAAGAAGTTGAATAAAGATTCAAAGAACAATACTTGGAATGCTGAAGCAGCATTCCAACAATAAAGATTCAAAAAATAATACTTGGAATGCTGAAGCAGCATTCCAACAATTATAAATAAAGTAAAGTAAGCAAACAGCGCTTGATCGGCCATGACTGACGTCAACGCAGCAAACCACGAGAAGCTGGAATGTCCGACTTTACAGAGCCGTTTTCAACTCCTCCGCGACTGCAAGCGGCTACTCTCGCCGGTCGTTTCATGCAGCCGCAGTCCATCGTCGAACGCACCTATTAGCTATGGCGTTTTTTACGCGATCGCTGCAGGACCTGCCGAGTATAACGGTAAACGATGTACATCGGATCATCCAGGCCACATCAAAGACACGAACGTCAAAAAAAGACAACGGTTTTAAATTGTATGTGTCCAGCTATATATCCAACTACGAAGGTAAGTTATCAAGCCTCTGTTTTGAGTTTACCAAACGATGATACATGCTAGCTCCTTGGCTCTTTACTAGCCAAAGTTAGCATAGTGAGGAAGCAACGTTAATAACGTTAGCAGAGTGATAGGTTATATTTTGTGTTTCTGAAATGCAATACCCTAACCTCTATGTTAATCACAGTTTCAAACAAGGAGTCAGGAGAGGTCACGGTTAGGTCTGAGTGCTTCAGATCTATGAGGAAAAGCCAGAAGCCTCACTGTCTGAGTGTAAGGAAAAGTCATCCTGCAGGTTCAGTGCAGGTTCAGTTCAGGTTCAAAAGAAACAGGTTCCTGTTTGTTAAAATCAAGTTTATGTGAGTCATATAATTGCTGTGAATTATATACAGATAAACACCATCATTGCACTATATGAATCATTATGGTACCTGAGATATCATGTGAACAATGAATACAGGGTGTGCCAGAAAGAATGTAAAATGAGTGGCTCCCACAGAAGCAAGATTTTGTTAAGAGTTCTTATAATTTCTTCATTACTTATTCTGCACTGCTATTTTAAAATGAGTAAAGTTCAATAACAGATTTTCACCAACAACAGTTCACAAATTTAGTGTGTGAAAGGCTGCCTCTCTTTAATTGCAGTTGTAGCCGGTACATTTTCTCTAACACATATTTGTTGTAACAGATTGTGCTAAGGGATTCAAAGCCGGTGGTGTTACAGGGATGACAGTGTACCTGTGTGGCAGGTACAGCCTTGTGCAGTCATGTGGCAGCGCTACTGTACCAGACGGCACACTACTCCCAGCTGAGGCTTGCATCAGTTCCCCCAGTGTTCAGCTGCACAGAAACTGAACAAAAGTGGCACAAACCAAGGACCATTTTATGTATGGATATCTCTTGAATGTTTCTCAAACATGTTTTGATTCAGATTTTTATTTCGATGCAGGGTATTAAACCTGGTCCAGTTAATGACATGGTAATCATATCAGCCAGACCAAGAGAGAGGAGACTTGCAGAAGGAATCAGGTATATTTTGTTGTCTATACTACACACAAACACTAACCCTAACCCACCAACAGGGCTATGTTTGGAAGTACACTGGAGTATCACTTTAAATGCACACATAACTACACATGCATATGTCCCCCCCCCCCACACTCTCTTACCGTACTTCTGTGGATGTACGCACACACACTCCCTCCTTCATATAAGCAACCCATGAGTGTGCGCACACACTGTCACACGCACAAAACTAATTTTGTTACATTCAGTACATACACTATGCACATGCCTTTGCACATGTACTTCTTAATTATAACACATCTGTTTGTCTTTTTTTCACAGAAGCAACTTGTATAAAGGAGTTAGCTGCCCTCTGCCAGACATCTCCACTCTGAAAGTCCAGGAGGCGTACCATGGACTTAGTGCAGCCGAAGCTCCAATGATCACAGCAATGGCTATCTCCAGTGATGTACCTCTGGTTGAGTCCATGTTCGGTCCGGTGCAAGAGGGAAGTGTGCTGTCCTATCAGCTACCAGTAAGGACAGTCCCCAGTACCCGTCCACACACAGATGCCCCTTCTCCCCCACAGCTGCCACTCTCGCATTACAGACTGGGACCCTCTACCTGTGCATTTGTCTTGTCTGAACATCAGCACCATCATCTGGCATCCCTTGCGACATCTTTGGAGACAGCACACAAAATCGAAAACAGCACACGAGAGCAGAGTTCCTGCGTTGAGTGGCACCAACTAAGGAGGTGCCGCATCACTTTTACCAAATTCAAAGAAGTTTGCCACACCAGGGGGGAAAGCTCTGCTGAAAACCTTGCAAAAAGGCTTCTGGGATCTTGCCATCAGACTGCTGACATGCGGCGGGGTCTTGCCTTGGAGCCTATAGCAGTAGAGGAGTACTGCAAGGTAAAGGAGGTCAACCACTACCCATGTGGGTTCCTGATCCACCCTGAGGCACCATGGATGGGGTCAACACCTGATGGGATTGTGTACGATCCTGAGGGGCAGCCAGTGTTTGGCCTGTTAGAAATTAAATGCCCAAATGTAAGTAGCTATGTTGACTGCCCTTACGTTATGATAAAGGAGGGTACACATACACTGAGGTGATCCCATCCTTATTACTGGCAGGTCCAGGGACAAATGTTGATGTCTGGGTGTGACTGGTGTGACTTTGTCATTTACACAGAAGATGACATGTTCATTCAGAGAATTCCCCGTGACATGGAAGTCATACAAACCATTAAAGAAAAAGTTTACTATTTCTTCTTTTATTTCTACCTCAATGCCTTCTTGGCCAATTAATGACTTGATTGCAGTGTAAATATTTGAAGTTACTGTGTAGGAAATACATTACAACCTCATCAGTGAAATGTTGCTGCATTGTGTTTTTGATAGTGATGTAATGTTTAGGGAAGTAATAAATGTAAGTAATAGTAATAAATTACTTGGATCTAAGTATTTCAGTGTTTTGTACGGCTTAAGTTAAGTTTTAAAAGGTAAGAGACAGGAATAAAAAATGAGAGACCAAATAAGGCCAATTAATGACTTGATTGCAGTGTAAATGTTTTTGAAGTTACTGTGTAGGAAATAAATTACAACCTCATCAGTGAAATGTTGCTGCATTGTGTTTTTGATAGTGATGTAATGTTTAGGGAAGTAATAAATGTAAGTAATAGTAATAAATGACTTGGATCTAAGTATTTCAGTGTTTTGTACGGCTTAAGTTAAGTTTTAAAAGGTAAGAGACAGGAATAAAAAATGAGAGACCAAATAAGGCCAATTAATGACTTGATTGCAGTGTAAATGTTTTTGAAGTTACTGTGTAGGAAATAAATTACAACCTCATCAGTGAAATGTTGCTGCATTGTGTTTTTGATAGTGATGTAATGTTTAGGGAAGTAATAAATGTAAGTAATAGTAATAAATGACTTGGATCTAAGTATTTCAGTGTTTTGTACGGCTTAAGTTAAGTTTTAAAAGGTAAGAGACAGGAATAAAAAATGAGAGACCAAATAAGGCCAATTAATGACTTGATTGCAGTGTAAATGTTTTTGAAGTTACTGTGTAGGAAATAAATTACAACCTCATCAGTGAAATGTTGCTGCATTGTGTTTTTGATAGTGATGTAATGTTTAGGGAAGTAATAAATGTAAGTAATAGTAATAAATGACTTGGATCTAAGTATTTCAGTGTTTTGTACGGCTTAAGTTAAGTTTTAAAAGGTAAGAGACAGGAATAAAAAATGAGAGACCAAATAAGGCCAATTAATGACTTGATTGCAGTGTAAATGTTTTTGAAGTTACTGTGTAGGAAATAAATTACAACCTCATCAGTGAAATGTTGCTGCATTGTGTTTTTGATTGTGATGTAATGTTTAGGGTAAATAAGTAATAAATGACTTGGATTTAAACATTTCGGTGTTTTGTACGGCTTAAGTTTAGTTTTAAAAGGTAAGACACAGAAATTAAAAATAAGAGACCAAACAAAAGCAGATTACTACTTGAATTGACCAAAGAAGTATTTTAACAACGTAGCATTCAAAGGCCTAAACTGTATACAAACAGATTTCAAACAAATATAAACTTTGATTAGATTAAGGAATTGAAATGGGTTTAAAAAAGGATTCTAGAACAAAAGATTATTTGTATGTACAAACAAAAACTGGTTTTATGCACGCTGGGATCCATGCAATTATTTTTTATATCACCAAGTTTTCATAAAGACACTGCATATCAAGCTTTCACTCAGACGTCCCGACTCATCAGGACACTGCACATATCATACATATTCTGTATGTATGTTATGTGCAATGCCTTGTTTAAGGTCGTCTGGCTGAAAACCTGATATGCAGTGTGTTGCACACTTGGACACAATGTCTTTCAGGCGTGCGGATTTTTATACTTTTTATTTGTCGTCATACAGGGGTACATGCTAGCTCTTCAAAACTGGCTACCTCGCTTCGCTCTTCCTCTCTTTTTTAAATTCCCGCGAGATCTTGCTCCCGCTCTGTTTTTCCCACAAGAAAGGACCCCTTAGCTGCCAAAAGTGCCTGTCTGAGCCTTAACAATTGACACTCTATTTGCCTTAAAAGACTATTATGATTGACAGTATGAATGAACAAAACAAACAATATTAACAAACACAGTCACAACCATAGTACATCAGAGTAGTGGGGGGGGGGGGGGGGGTTCCGTGCCGATTACCACAATCTCACTGTGGGTCCCACAAGTGCCTATATGAAAGTGTATAAATATACAGTGTGGTTACATGTTGGAAATCCTCAGACCTCAGGCTTCTTTGCCCAGGCCTTTACCAGTGGTCCATTTTCATAGTTTGTAAGGAGACAAGCCACTGTGTACAGTTGATTGATGCTCCCAAAAACCCGTAGGGGAATCACAGAATCAAAAAACTTGTGCTCTTTGACCCGGCGAATGGAGCGCTCCACAGGCACCCTTAGACGTGCTATGGCCTGGGTCTCCTTAACCTCAGATGCAGACATTTGAGGCCTGCCAGAGAGGAAGGCTGGCCTGTAAACCTTGCAGGGCACAATGTCATTAATGAGGAAACCTCTGTCTACCATGACAGCCATCCCAGGTTTGAGCAAATTGAGGACACCAGATTCACGGGTAATCTGTTTGTCGCTGATAGATCCAGCATACAGCGCAGAGACAAATGTCACTGGCCCATGTGGCGCGATCCCAATGAGCCCCTTCAGAGTGCAGTGGGACTTGTAGGAGGAAAATACCTCACTCTGGAGGAGAGGGGAAGATGGGCATTGACACCTCAGCTCAGTGCAGTCAAGGATGACTGTGGTGTCAGGGTAGTCCTTAAAGTCTGCAGGCAGTTTTCTCCGTATCTCCTCTTCGGGTATCCAGATCCTCACTGAGCCGAGTACTGTGAACAGGAAGTTGACTCTGTCAACTCTCTCAACATTGACTCTCTCAACATTTGACTCTGTGAGAGCTCCTCTTTCTGCTTGTCCAACACTGACCATGGATGGTAGAGAGTTCGCAATCAAGCCCCAGAAACGCATCAATACAAATACTGCAATCAAACCCCCTCCATATACAGTGTGCTCCAGACTCATTGCTTCTTACACTCGTTACAACCCCCTTGCCCTGATATATTGCACTTTACAACCTCCCCCATCCCTCAGTCACATCACCTCTCTCTCACACACACACACATCTTAGCCTAACTATCGAGACTTACCTTGTAAAAAACCTGATATCCTTGTCCAAGGCAGCAAAACGGTGAATGCAGAACCGCTGCCTCAGTGTAAGGCCCTCGATCTGTTGGCGTAACAGACGATTTTCCTCCCGGAGAGACGTATTTTCCTCCAACACCAAATCAATGACTGCAGGTTCAGGTTTCGACACGTAGTCGTGTTGCATGGGGACGCCGAATGTTAAGTGGTCCGGTGTATCCTCCCTGTCATCCTCTGGCGGTGGTCTTTCCCTTCTCTCCCAAACCCCCGGTCTTGTAGGTGGGAGGGAGAAGTTGTTCCACTCAAATAACACAGGAACAGCACCCTTTTTTAACAGCCGTCGACCTGTTTCTGATGCTGGTTCACGGATGTCTTCTGTTTTGAAGTGTCGGCTACACACCCGGGTATGAGGCGTTACCGTGAATTTGTCCCTGCGGATAGCGACGATCCACTTACGCCTCAGCTCCTCATCGACAGGAAAGTGAAAAAACTAAGTACAGTATTGTACTTTCCAGATGCCTGGCACTGTGGCACACAGCAGTGTTCGGAAGTTGTACCAAACACACTCTGGTATTTAAACTTAGATTTTTTCATGTCAACTAGCGTAGCAGCTAACGCTACCTACCATAACAAGTGGACGCGTAGCCTAGTAACGGAAGTTTTCGCGGTGGCTGAGATTTCAGCGGAAGTACGTCACAACAGCCGTTGGCATATAGCCTATTGCCGGGTCTTTAGAGGACGCATCACAGACTGAGCAACTTGATGTCAAACAATGACTAAAACAGTGGCAGAGCTACTATTAATTTAACTGTAAATCTGTGACGGCAGAGTATGCAGCCAAGCTCTCTATGACTTGTTCTACTCGGTCACGGGCATCAGACTCAGATATATTATTAGATTCTACCAGCTCAGCTAATTCTAACAGTGTTTGCACAATTTGAGGGAGCGCCATGATCTGTGATGCGTCCTCTAAAGCAGCGGTCCCCAACCTTTTTTGCGCCACGGACCGCTTTCATGTAAGACATATTTTCACGGACCGGCAGGGACGGACTGGGAGGAAAGATAGGCCCTGGACAGCCGCGCTGCTAATGCATGCACATTCTGGGTTTGATGTGATCCTAGTTAGTGACTTCCACACCTAATGCGAGTGCGCGAGAAAAATAGCTGATTTGAGTGAAAAATAGTTTTTGGAGTTTTATGTAAAATAAACAGCCGTTTTTTCAATTGACAAAACCATGTCTAGTGAATGTGATGTATTTTTGTCTCTTAACTTTTCAGCCCCATCTTTAAGTTTATCTTAGCCTGGTTTTCCATCGTTATATTGTTACTAGCTAGCTTTCGATGTGTCAGTCCCACTGTTGTGTGTAAACGAGACTATAAGCTACGACAGTGACACCCGAAGTGCGTTCCTTATATCCAGTTTAGGCCTATTCCATAATTTTGTTTGATTGCTGTCACGGCAGAAAATCCCGCTTGATGTTGGAAATGGAAGCAGGGTTTTCAGTGCTTTAGTGGCGATCTCAGGATAGCCTTCATCCAAAACACCGAGAGTTGTTGTCTCAAACAGGCTTCATTGAGTGGTAACTATCACTTGTCATGTGTCAAGAGGAAGAGACGCGCATGATACCGCTCAATAAAGCCCACAAACTTGCTAAAAAATTAAAAAATGAGTAAACACACGTCTTTGCAGAGCTTTTTTGCTCAGGGGAAAAGGCCCGCGGAGAAGGAGAGAATCCGGTCATTTTTCAGAATAAAACTTCTTTCAGACTCTGATAATCAATTAAAAGGAAATAATGTTATTAATTCTTTTTTGTGCGGCCCGGTACGAAATGACCCACGGACCGGTACCGGTTGGGGAATGCTGCTCTAAAGACCCGGCAATTCAATCAATTTCCTGGCACATTTGCAATGTAATGCAATGCAGATGTGCACACCCCCCCCCTACCGAACAAGATGGGTAGCTCGGTCAGCAGGGAGCTGAAGAAGAGCGGCTACTGACGTCACTCTGCTGCGCCGCTCAGAATGCTTTTTCGTTCATTTTGCATTTCTGCGAATGCATTTGAATTTGAATTGTGGTCACGATTTGCTTCATAATGCAGCCACGTTCTTAAAATGAAAATGCATTTCTGGAAATGCATTTTAATTTTCAAATTTTACATTTCAAATTGAATTTTGGTATCTATTTGCTGGGGCATGTTTTGAAAATTAAATCTCAAATGTCATTCATGTTTTCATATTAATTAAGTGAAAGATTGAGCACTCTTGAAGAAGAAAATTAAAATGCAAATAGGATGATTGATTACTAATTTCATTTATGAGTTAAATAATGCAGCCACATTCTTAAAATGAAAAAGCATTTATGCAAATGCATTTGAATTTTGGTCACGATTTGCTTCCATAAGTGTTCTTCCACTCCTTTTGTTTGTAGTGCCGGTGATCTTCTGGCTATGATACACGTAGCCTACTCTCTAGCTAGCTACAGTAAATGTTGCTTACGTTAGATACTAGACCTACAGTCTAGCTCTAACTGCATTTAGAATCTAACAAGCTATATCTTACGATAAACTTTAACTTAAGCTGGCTATATAAAATACTACTAATAACAATTGATATGTGGTGGTTGAAATATGAAAAAATGCAGGATTTTCATCAATTTACCAGCTAACTTGCTTCGGACCCCTTAATCTGCAATTAATTGTTGCTAGCTCTACTAACTAGGCTAATAAGAGAAGACTTACTTGTATGCCAACGAACACCAATAACTATAACTAATTTGACAGACTATAAACCAACTGACTTCTGGTTATGATACACGTGCTCTCTAGCTAGCTTCAGTAAAAGTGTTGCTTACGTTAGATAGACCTACAGCTCTAACTGCATTTATCTAAAGATAGCTATATGAAATACTACTAATAACTATTGATATGTGGTAGAAATATGAAAAAATGCAGGATTTTCATCAATTTACCAGCTAACTTGCTTCGGAGACACTGAAAATGAATGGGGTTGAACGGTGGAAAATACAATGTTTGGAACTATAGGTCGCATGTGACACGCTTTACTTCCTCATTCCGAGTTGCGACACTTCCATAGACTCCCATTGTTATCGAGGAATGCGGAAGTAAAGCGTATATTTTCCACCCTTCAACCCCATTCATTTTCAGTGCTGCCAGAGCCATAGAAAAAGACGGTCTTTTTCTATGGCTCTGGCAGCGCCTTGCGCTAATGTTTACAGTGGATGTATCGCAATGGCTCGCAGCCTCGTTGCTGTAAGATTCCTCGAATTTGCCCATTCTCATCTGATCACCCTAGTTTGTAGAGGTGCACACTCATAGTCATTTCAATGAGGGGAAAGGCGGATATCGCACGCCACCAACAGCAGAATGGTTATCCAAATAACAAAGTGTACAACACTCGCGTTACAGTGTGTATTCACACACATAGGCCTACTTGATGCTATCTACCCAGAGATGGGCAAAAATACATCAAAATGTATTTTGGTACAAAATACCCCTCAAATAAATGTATTAAAATAAACTACAAAATACTGGTGCCAGAAAATGTAACAAAATACAATACATGTATTTTGTATTTCAAATATAGGAAATACTCTTTCTGGATTTTCCGTTTTCTAACAATTTGGTATAGCAGAGCATTCAGGTTTGGGCTATATAATGTACACAAAGCTCTGGTGAACCCCACAAAAAGAAAGAACAGTCACAGAATGTCAGTGTAACTAAGCCAAGCTATTAAAAGACAACAACTTGATTGATTATGTTACATAATCAACACATACACATAATTTATGTATATATATTTTTTTATTTATTAATGGGACTTAACAGCCCATAAACTTACAAACGTTGATATATGTATTCATTCAATATTGTCTCAAAATGATATGATAATGTTCTTGTGTGATTTTTTAAAGCTTATAATAAATAGTTGTTGAAAATTCAAAATTCTCTCTCAAGCTTTCGTATCGCTTTGACAAATCCATGTGTGTTTTCCCATAGGCATAGGGGAGTGTGTGTGTGTGTGTAATCCACACTACCTGCCCCTCCACAGGGATGCTAACACAATAGCAGTGTTGCATAAGTCCTTGATAAAGTCCACTACTGCACCTGGAGAGAGGACCCTCCACCTAACGAGTCACACAGACTCTCCCTCACACACACGCACACACAAACACACACACTGAGGCATCAGAGGATGAGTAGGCACTCACTCACTCTCACACACTCATTCAGTGAACAGGTAACTTAACAAGTGAGTTGAGACCCAACCACTGAGTAGCCAGTTTAGTTGCCTTTAAGAACAACTAACTTTTCCAATATTTCTGGGGTTAACCGCCTCCTGTGCGGATTGAATATTATTCCTGCAAACGAGAACAGTCTCTCAACCGGAGCTGAAGAGGGGAGGGTTGTGTTAAATCGAATAAAAAGGAGCTTGATAAGTGGGTACTGCTGAAGAGAAAGCAGGTATTTTCTGGTGTCCTCCAGAAAACGAAGGGTCTCTAACTCAGCTTTGATCTGAAGACTGAACTCGTGAACTGTTTTTTGATTCATCGAGAAAGTATTTAGAGTATTTTAAATACAAAATTACTCCACTCTAAAGTATTTTGTTACAAATTACATTAGATTTTTTATCGGCCCTATCAAATACAAATGACAAAATACTCAAAAGTCTTGAATTGTGTATTTCAAATACAAGTAATTGAAATACTGCCCATCTAGGAAACAGTCGTGGCTGAAATGTTTGTCGCAGACATAGCTACAAAACATTGGGAAGATGTGTCGGCGCATTTCCAGAGAAAATTAAATTAAGACACTGGGTCTTCAGAGGCTCAGATGAAGGCACTAAAAAACGATTTTGGTTTTCATTTGTACATCCAAACACTGAGCAACTTTTCCTGTACTTCGTTTGTTTGCAAGCTATAATGTCTCTCGAGTAAAAAACGATATCGCACTCGCACGGTAGTAGTAGCTCAGTTTCTCATGGGTGTGCCAGATTCTCTGGGCGGGCAAAGCAGAGAAAGGGGAGGTAACCTTCGCTCTTATGTCATAAAACCAGCATTTTCAAAACCAAGTGTTTCAGCTTTCATTTTCTCAAAAGGCAGAGAAGAATACCCAGAGCTTGATTTACACCTATCAACATTTCTAGCCACTGGGGTACCAAAGGCAGGCTAGAGGAACTCATATTAATGTTAAATAACCTCCTAAAGTGACATTTTCATGTCATGGGACCTTTAAATACTTATGTGGAAAAACATTTTAAACAAAACATTACTCATAGGAGAGTATTTTTACATTTTAAAAGTTGCTGTGTAATTTAAATCTTCAGTTCAGAAAATGTAGGCCTAAATGTTATTTTTGCAGACATTGTTTCCCACTAGGGACCCAGTGAAGACTTTCAGTAAACTTTAGAATATTTGGCTTCAGATCACCAGATATCTCAGAATGTTACATGCACATTGCCACAACTCACTTTTGAAAGAAATGGAATTACACCCAGCATGAGTTTATCAGTTTACTTGTCATTCTGAACAAAGTGGCAAAAGTAGTAAAAAAGTTATCTGTGATAAGGCTTACATAGCAAGAGACAAAAAAATAAAATAAAACATTAATTCAAAGATCAGTTTGGCCTCCAAGCATACCCAATAAAGTATGTTTTACCTTGACTCACTGATGGGGACCATCATAAAGTGATCCACTTCACCAGTGTGGATAGTTCATCTTTTGATGCACACGGTTATAAAGACACCTGTACTGCTGCCTCAGATGACAACTGGTTTAATGTGTTTGAAGGAAAATGTTGTACAAATAAACAAAGCAGTGTAACACAATTAAAAATCTAATATATATTCTCCAGGGACTATTTATTAATTTACCTACTCTTTATTCTAGAAATGTTTTAAGAAATTCAAGTATTTGTTGGGAACAAGTCAAAATCTTTTTCAAAAAATGACAAAATAAAAGGAAATAAATATTTTCAAAACAGCAGTATTCAACATTGGTTTTATATTCATAATCAACACAAATATTTTTATTGAATTAAGTCTACACAATATAGATTACCAGGTGAACTGCCGCTCCCCCATGCCTATCTAACAACAAAGCACTTTAACTGCTTTCCATTTATCCCTTACACCTACTGACAAAATCCAAACAAAGGAAAACGAGTGATTCACATTCTATTCACACAAACATACCAAAGATATCTAATGTTTAGAGAGGGTGCATTGGAGTCGAAGGAACCAACCCTGGCGTTCTATTCTAAATTTCTACTAACAAAAGTTCAACATTGCATAACCAACAAAAGGGCAAAATAAGGGATCACATCACAAACATAAATTATAACAATGGCCAAAGATCAAGTTAAATTAAATTATAAAAATGAAGGGTTGTCAGTGTTGACTACTACCACTGAACACTCAACAGCATTCAAATCCAATTTATCTGTTTAGATCATAATACGCACATGCATACATTTGTAACATTCTAACACTCCGCAATGGCCTCGAGTGGTGGAATGGTTTAGGTTTAAATATTTTTTTAAACAACTATGAGCCAGGTACATCCAACAATGAGGTTTGATGGTCAAATAATGTTAAAATGAATACTGTGGTTAAGAGAGAACTTCTATCTTTAACTGGAGAAAGACTGCCATAGGAACTGTTCATGATGTAAATCCCAACTTGTGTAAAACATACACAGCTCTGTGGTTCCACTTATTGGGTTAGGCACACTCTTGCTTGTTGGTGAACATCCGGTGCTTGTATTGTCAGTTTTCACAGTCTGCTATGGGCCACCTGAGCCTTAAACTGAATTAAAAATATAATTTAAAAAAGCAGCAAACAATTGAACTTTCTTCAATCCCACTCCTTCAAGGGTGAGACATAACGAAAAATGCCAGCATGTGCATTTCTGGAGGTACATCTGGACAGGTTTCTGAAGTATGAACAGTTATACCTTGCCTTTCAGAGGGCCAGCTGTCATTGTTACCATGTGGATTCCTCTTGACTAATCACTGTCCTCTTCACAAAAGCTGTGATGGTTTAGGGGATGATTTGAGACCATCCCATAAAGAACTGTGTGATTTAATTCAAAGGAATTACATCACATTACAGTACACAGTAGTTAAGCTTGTTCCATCTATATACAGACCCAGTGTGTACTGGCTCCCCCTCTTGATCTCACAAGTTGTTGAGGTAATAATAAAGATAACTGAAGCAAAGTGTGCTCAGTATTCACTCAACACAACAGGATTTAAGAATAATCTGAAAGTACTGTCTACTGCCACTAATGCTAGAAAATACAAATACAATAAATAGATAATATAACACCACACAATCATACATGCCGCCGCAACCCCCCCCCCACATAAAATAAAAGTTTGGTCATTTGAGCTAGCATAGTACATTTTACCCACCAATGCCCCCAATACAGGTTTTGATTGATTAATTTCCCATTTTCGATCAAATTTTTAAAAGTTATTTTACCTTTCATGATGGAGGATAGAAATTAATCTCACATCAGGCTGGAGTAATTTGAATCACTAAATACAATCGTGTTCATGATCACCGCGAAGGGCTACAGCCATGTTGTATTTGATGCAAAATGCATCACGCTTGATGAAAGTGGGGATTTAGTCAAATACAACATAAATAATTATGTAATTCGTTTTTAAATCCCATCAAACAAAATATTTTTGAAGTGGAAAGGTTGGGGTCTGGTCTACACGCATTTGTCATTCAGTATAGCGGCTGAGGTGTTCCTTATTGCACAAGGCTGGAATGACTTGAACATGGAGCAAACAATTTAACAAATAATTAAAATCACTTTCCTCCTCTAATATCAGCCACATTGGTGCAAGCAGACTCAGGTCTACTATCACTACACTTCTCCATAATTATTCAGCTTTTTTCTATTTCTTTCAAAATTCCTTTTAGGTCAGCAGCATCTTTACACTTTAGATTAGCAGTCTTAAGTAGCAAGAAGTTAAGTCTTGACTATTGTAAAATGTTTTTCTTTAGAGACTAGTTTTGAAAGGAAATGTGGTATTGGTAAGTGTTTGCTATGATCGTATAGCCATTAGTCTGATTTTTGATAGACTGCATGAGCCTTCCATCACAGCTCCCTCCCAAAGAGACCCAAATCGATCTTCGTCATTTTCAAATCAATAACCCCGTTCTAGTATGCATTTTCCATGATTTATCTTGGTCACAATGCGTTCTTTCATCTCTCCTCCTTCCTGGAGACCTTTGAGGAATGCCAAGCAGTAGACCTGAAAAGACATAATTAGCGTGTTATGCTTGGCTCAATCTTGTACAATGCTTGGTCTTTGACCCTTCACCTCCTTTCGCCACTTGCTCACCTAATGAAGGTCTTAAAAGCCGCGCTCTGGGGGTTGATGCATAGTGGCACTCGTTTCCCTTGCTGATGCTCAGTTATGAAGCGATGGATGAGCTCTGAGTGAAAAACAATGTTGCCAAACTATGAACACAAATCTGTTTCATAAGAATTAAAGCACTCCCTCTGTTGCCCAATTATTTTTGCTAACTTTCTCACCCATTTTCAGAAGTAGAGTCAGATTTTATAATAACTTCTTAGAGCTCTCATTAACAGTAGATGTAAAAACATGAGTTGAAATGACAGTTCAGACAAATGAAAAAGAACAAAAACATTCCCTGTTCACCTTTGCCTTGCCAGACAGAGAGCAGACTGTGTTCGTAGCTGTGGCTGAAAGGCCTGTCGGCAGGAGGCTCAAAGTCACGCGTGTACACACGGCCACTGGGTACAGAGTAGCAGCACTGGCACATGCAGGTGTGGTAACGCAATCGGCCCTCATCCAGATACGGGTGGGAGAGAGCATCACTGCCAGAGATCCTCTTAGACTAAGTACATAGGATATGGGAAATATATTTGTCATCAACCTGTCATGACATACAGAGCCATCTCCACCTAGGATTATAACTGCAATTATACCACACTGTTTCTATGTACTTACAGGATCAAAGACCAGCATCCGACACAACAAGTGCACTGCCTCATGGGTTGCACCGTCTGACAGCATGTACAACACTGAGAGCGAGGGCTGGAAGCAAGATAAAACAAAATACAAACATCTTAAGATGTTAAGAGGTACTAGCTTATGAAAACGTAGTAAACAAGTACCTATAAAGTAACTGATGTTTGATTACATTATGTCCAGAACACACACAGACTGTAACTACCCGACATCTGTCAAGTCAGTGGTTTAGTGGAGTG
The DNA here is from genome assembly GCA_023658055.1 of Thaleichthys pacificus. Lineage (NCBI taxonomy): Eukaryota > Metazoa > Chordata > Actinopteri > Osmeriformes > Osmeridae > Thaleichthys > Thaleichthys pacificus. The sequence continues at coordinate 16,462,940 of CM042862.1, read as the reverse complement.
GTGTAGTGGAGATGGGCCAAGTACCGGTTTGTGTGGTCCTCTCATGATGTGGGCCCTGGCTCCTTCACAAGCAGATACCATGGCAGAGAGAGGTGGGGTGCCAAGCAGGTCAGTGATTAGGTCCAACTGGAAGGAAGAAAGAGCAACTTCAATTCAAGTAATAAACACCTGGAGTACATCATCTGCACACCACAGTTTAACACTAGAAGCGTTGAGCCGGTTTTCCCTACTTGTAGCATGGTTAGAGGTCAAATGACCAGGGGCCGGTTGCACAAAACACCTTATTTATTTTCCTTAACTATGACACTTAAGGGTACATTTCTCCTTAGCTAAGGGATTTACTTAAGGGGGTTGCACAGAATCCCTTAAATGGTTTCCTTAGCTAAGGTGAAACGTTAAGGGATTTACTACATTGAACGTGATTTCACAGCAGTTAAATTCGACTGTTTCCACGGATACCGCGTTTGTTCAGTTGTATCGCTAGTGGTGCATCACCTTAATAGCTCTAGCTTAGATCTAGCTAGCTACTACCTACGAAAAGAAGGCAAGAAAACCAAATTGGTCAGGAGGAAAATATTGTGCTTCTACAGGAATACAAAAAAGAAAGCACATACTAAAACGTAAATTTGAGTAATGCAAGTGCAATTGCATTACTTCTGGAGAAATTAGAGGAGCGCAAAGATAGATTTAAGAGATTGCATCTCCAAACTCCACTACTGCTGCTAGTTTTGTTGCAACCCGGGAGATAATAAAGCGTGAAAAACCGTTCACAGATGGTGACTACATGAAGGATTCATTCATTAAAATATCAGAGCACCTATTTTCAGACTTCAAAAACAAAACCGAGATAATACAGAAAATTAAAGACATGCCTCTCTCCGCAAAGACAGTGAAGGAAAGGGCCATTAAAATGGCAGGCAACATCACCAATCAGCAAATCAAGGACATTAATTCATCTCCAGCTTACTCAATTGCCTGTGATGAGTCGTGTGATGTGATCGATATTGAACAGGCAGCGCTGTTATGCAGGTATGTGAACTCTGATGGGCCGCAAGAAGAAATTATCGAATTAATACCACTGAAAGGCCAAACACGCGGGGAGGACATATGTGAGGCTGTGCTGAAGTGTTTAAATGACAATAAAATAAACACCAACCACCTGATTTCAGTGGCTACAGATGGGGCAACCCAGTACGAAAAGATCACAAAAGGGGTTTGTGACTTTACTACAGAAAGTGTTGGATCGAAATCTGCTTGCATTTCACTGCATCTTGCACCAAGAAGCACTGTGTGCACAAACATTCCCACCGGAGTGTATGGAGGTGATGAACCTTGTAATCGAGATGGTGAACAAGATAATTGCAGAAGCATTAACCTGTTCAAAATCCTGTTAAATTTGCCTGAAAACGCCTAAACAGCATACCCAAAGTAAATTGAAAGCTGTTCTTGAACCATTTGGAGTACATGCATCTAAATGGTCTCTTTTGAAAGCTGAGACTGGCACTCTCCCCTGTTGTCAGGACCCGTCAGTCCTACTGGTGTTAAGTAATAGAGGCTTGAACACAAGGAAATTGAAAGTTTCTAAGTCCGCCTCGATTTTGTTTTGAAAACAGAGGCCTGAAGAGGCGTAGAGGTGGTAGGTATTAGCTGGAAGGCAACATTGGACCACAGCTTGAAGCCTTACCCAATTCAACTAAAAAGTCGAATATAATACCATGAAAAATGAATGTTATACACATGTTTTTCTATGGGTACATCCAGGCGTTTTCTATAAGTGCCCTTTGGAGACTCCAAAAGGACTCTGGGTAACCATGGCCACATACCTAGCATAAAAAGGCTACAACTTTTGAACTCTTTCACCTCCAGTCATAGGTTTGGGCTCTAATGAAAGGTGACACTTAGGGCTATCATATCCCATCAGATTCAGAGTAACTGAAGCATTAGAGTGCTTTTTACCTTCTTGAAACTAAACTTTGTGCATATAAAAGACTCAAAACAAGTGCTATTGTGGAAAAGCAGTTTATATAAGACACACCAAACTATTTACATACAGTGAATTGTGACACTAATTATTTACAAACAATTTCACAGAATGTTTTGGGCAACATGCCAGTCATTGTAGCAGTCACGTTTGGGGACAAAGCACAAAGCCACATCACAGGTTGAGCACTTCACTGGTGTCTTTACACCACAGTGCCTGCACTTCAGCCGACCAGCTGTGCTGTCTCCACTGATATGCACTGGCCTGTGACTAGCTGTGGGTTGAGGCACGATGGCAGATGAGGGACCGGGTGAGAGGTCAGACCCCAACACTGCCAGCTCAACAACAAGGGTCTCTGAAGGCCTTCTGGGTCAGAGGTACCTGTCCTTTTCCTTTTGCAATGTCTTTGTGAAGGAGGAAGGCGTTTACAATCCCAATGTCCATGAAATTATAGAAGAAGGTCTTGTACCATCTCTGGGTCTTGTGGAGTACTTTGTAGTATCCTATCAGTGCATCAGAAAGGTCCACTCCACCCATGCACTGGTTGTAGTCCTTTACCACTGGCGGAACTGAGATGTCTTTCAGTACCCAGTGCTGATCTGCATCTTTGACCCTCCTCTGCACTGTGTCCTGTGCATGTGCCGTGTGGAGCGTTGAACACAGGAAGACGTCCCTTGTGTCTCGTCACTGGACAAAGAGGAGGGAGTCTTTCCTTATCCAGCGAATGCTGCCGCGGGGAGATTTAGAGTCCAAACTGTTTTCTTTTGTTTTCGGGAATCCAATTCTGTTTGTGCGGATGGTTCCGCATGCCCAGATCCTCTTCTGAAGGAGGTCTCGGAAAAGGGTGGGACTTGTGTAAAAATTGTCAACAAAGAGCTTGTACCCGGTGCCCAGCAACTGTGTGTCCATTAGCTCCATCACTGACTCATAGCTGAGACCCTTGCCAGTGTTTCCCTGGAGCTTTCCTTCATACACAAAAAAGTCCCATGTGTAACCGTTCTTCGAGTCAGCCAGAACAAACAGTTTGTATCCCCACCGAACAGGCTTATTTTTCATATATTGTTTTCGGCCGATGCGTGCTTTGGAGGCAACCATCCTCTCGTCAATGGCAATATCCTGGCCTGGGTGATAGTTCCTTTTGCAGGCTTCTCTTATCTCCTGGTAAAGTGGGTTGATCTTGCAAAGGCGGTTGAAGGCTGCTGTGCCTCTCCTCTGCTCATTAGTAGCATCGTCCGCCATGCTACCGAGATGAAGGGATCGGATGATTCGGAGGAACTTCTTCCCGGTCAACACCTGTTTTGGGAAAGGGAAGCTGTGCAGTTTGTCCTTTCGCCAGTAATCAGCAAGTGCAGAGCATTTTACTAGACCCATGTAGATGACCAATGGACATGAAGGTAAACATGTCCTGCAATGTCAGGTCAATCCAGGGGTGAGTGGGTGTGGAGTGGTGAGTCGAGCCAAACTCATTGGTGTTTAGAAGGATAGTCTGTAAAACTGAGTTTGTCCAAAAAAGTTGGAAAAGCTGCAGGGCTGTGTAGGTCGCTGTCCGGATGAGCTGGGGTCCAGGTGGGTTTGTTGGCCTGAAAGTAGGTTGAGCTGGAGTTATGTCAGGAATGTCAACATCATTCCATCTCTCTCCAGATGGGCTCGTTGACGCTCCAGCTTTGGTTCTGCTGCTGCCCCTCCCCCGTCCTCTTCCTCTTGGCCTTCTCCTGCTGGCAGAACCTCTCTGGGGAGTTTGAGGCTCATCACTGGATGAGCTGCTGCTGTCCTCCTGCTGTACAGGGCCGCTTGCTGGCTTGAGCAGGAATATCCGGCTCGTAGTCCTCATCAGATGTTTTCCTATAATGACAAAATAAACAGTCAGTTACAAACCATTCCCATATTTTCTGTATTCTACTTTTCACAGGTTACTGCCTCAAACATCAGCAGTTCACACATTGACACAAAGACACCCCCACAGACTCAGTTCACACCTTGAAAACAAAGAGACACACACACCTCCCCCAGATTCAGTTCACACTTTGAAACAGAGAGACACACATACACATGAACTTCTGTTGTAACTTATTATACTATATATACACATATATAGTTTTTCTGGTGCTAGAAGAAATTATGTGTGCTTTGGCTATGTAAAACAATGTTATACCATGACAAATTGAGCTATCTGATCTGATTCAGTGAAACAACAGATAGGTATGCATATAAAGTTACAAAAAAATAAATAAGATATACTAATATAGTTACTTATTGATATGGTATAAAACATTGTATTTACAACTCCAAAGTAGCTCTATTAGTATCTTATTCAGTGACAAAGAAACAACAACAAATGATTACAAACACACGGCAACATTTTGTTTTGGGATTTCAAACTAAAGCTTATTTGTGAGGAATATAAAGTAAAATATGTTTTATAATATAAAACGAAACTTACTTATCCAGTGTAATATCCTCCTTCCAGAAAAAAATCTTCGGCCTCTGAATAGTCCGATTGATCAGTATTTACCTTGGATAAATTATCTGATAAATCACTTTCACGTCCTGTAACTTCTTCCAGAACTTCTGTGAGAGAATACTTGGTTTTCTGCGTCTTCTTTGCCATGATATCCAACTGCGTCAATTCGCTCTATGACCTTACTTGCTTCAGAGCGCAGGACGCACAGACCATATGAACCTGTTTACGCAAGAACTTTAGCTTATACCTGTTTTCACTTCTCTGGAAACCCCCATATCATTGTTTTCAGAATTCGATTGGCTAAAAGATGTGTCAGTCATTTCCACGATTGGTTTTGATTGGGCTGAGCTTCAAACAAAGAAAGTGAAGGTGGGTTGTGATCGGCCGACAATTCAGATGAGGCACTGGTTGGCTGTTGAAGGCCTTGGCCAGACAATGGAAGCTCTGATTTGGTCTTGGTGTCAATCGAAAGGGGAGGGTTCAACGGACATTTTGATACCTTCATATCGTAAATACTCCGTTGCTAACCGGAGAAAATAACACTTTTATGTGAACAAGTTGTTTCTTCCGTCGGCTAACTTGCATAATGAAACAAAGGATAATGGCTATTCATGAATGTAAACATTGTAGTCGGACAAATTACTTTACATGGTTAGATACTTTTGACCCTTGGGAATGTACGCAGATCAAGTTTTGATGAGTTGTTTGCATACCTGGACGACACTGAACCTTTGAGGGTAAGTAGAGACGTTTGGCTCTGGTGTTATTTACAAAGTGGTGACTGGACAAAGACGTTGACTAAACTTGTTGTTGTGACTCGATCTTGAAATGGTTTACATATCTACAAGCACAAGAATCGTAGCTTTCCAATGATGTATAACATGTGTAGTAGTCGAAAAAATATATTTATTAACATTTAGTGCGTAGTAACTGGGGGAGGAGGGGGCAGTGTTTCGGGCCCGCGGGCGGGCCTGGACGAAAAACAGGTTAAACCACCGTCAGTTCCGTGCATTGCTAGATGAAGTTGACAGCGAATATTCCAATCTCCTGCTACACAACAAAGTCCGATGGCTGTCCAGGGGTGAGGTTTTGCGTCGCTTTTTTGCTTGTTTAGAACATGTGAAAACATTCCTGAAAAGCAAAAACTTGAACTACCCGCAACTGGAAGATAGCGAGTGGCTGGAAAAACTGCACTTTATAGTGGATATGACAAGTCACCTAAACATGCTGAATAAAAGTCTCCAGGGGCGGGGAAGCCGCCAAAGCTGGAAGCTGTTTTGTCATCCGAGCGCAAGCTGACTGTATTCGCCAGAGATGTACAGCGAGGCACTCTCTCTCACTTCCCCTCCCTGAGAGAGTTCAAAGAAGCCCATCACGATCACACACTCAACGGTGATTATTTACAAGGTGCGATCGTTGATATGCAAACTGCATTTGGGAGCAGATTTAGCGAGTTCCGAAAGGAAAAAATGACACTATCTTTCCCTGTCACACCCCTGGAGATTGACCCGTCCTTGTTGAACACATTCCCAGGAGTAAATCAAGCTGACCTTGAAATGGCTGATATAGCTGACAAAGATTTATGGATGTCCAAATTCAAAAGTCTGACAGCCGAGCTTGAAGACCTCACTCGCCAGAAAGCCCAGCGTGCCCAAAGCCACAAATGGAGCGAAATTGAAAGCCTCCCAACACCCGAGAAACTTGTGTTTGATACATGGAATGCTCTTCCTGACAGTTATAGGAACATGAAGAAATATGCATTTGGAGTATTATCCATCTTTGCATCAACATACCTGTGCGAGCAGATATTCTCAAACATGAACTACATAAAATCCAAATACCGCACCCGCCTCACAGATGAGAGCTTGCAGTCCTGCGTGAAGTTGCAGCTTACATGCCCGATGTTGAGAAGCTGTCCAGTGATGTCCGAAAACAGAAGTCACATTAAACGGGTAAGAACACAATCCTGTCATAGGCACATATTTAGTAACAAAGTGGCTGTTTCTATAAAGTGATTTCAGATTTTTGTCAGTATATATTTGGAATGACACATAGGGATATTATTGTGTTTTGTTGCTCAGGTCCGAGGATGGCTGCATTGTATTGTGCGTGTCAAAAGAGAAGAGGGTGCTGCTGCATTTTACCCTTGCACATTTGCAGAAAACTAAAGAGAAGAGGATAATGCACAGAAATCGAACTTAAAGGGGTGATTGACTGGGTTTTTTGGGTATTTCACACTGTTCCTTAAGGTCTCCAAATAGGGTATGTAACATTGGTTGGGCTGAAAATGGCCCGGGTGCTGTTCTATGCCCCCTGATACATCCTCTGAAATTTTCCAGGGAAAAAACGCTAGGTTTTCTCCTTTTATGGTATGCTCATGAATATATAGATGAGCTGTGCGCTGATTGGTTGGTTTACAACGAGTGAAGCTGTGGAGCAAAGACACAACACGGCCAACACTCACTGAAACAACGAAGGTGGAGACTTGAAATAAAAACGTACAAATAAATCTATTGTGTCTACACAACACTGTTTTCAACAGATTGACTAGATAGCAAACTGGATCGACTTAGGTGGGTAGAACGTTACAGCTTAGCAACCAAACTATATCGTGATTCAACTGAGCTTCAGTTAGCTAGATAAAAAATAACCTGCCAAAGATCTGGACAAACATGCATCGTGAATTGTAGATTTACATGTAGGGGTTATTTATTTGAATGAAACAGTCAGGAACATGAAATAACGCATTAGCCCCATTGCCAATAAACTAAATCATCACACATTACCTATGCTCTTGCGTTAGCAAGCTAAACTAGTTCACATGCCTACTCTAGGTGTTTTCGCTATTTAGCTGTTTTTGCATTCCTTGCAAATCAGTGTTAATAAAAAGCAGATGAGCTAGAGTCTAGCTAACATTGACTCGACGGGCAGCCTACTTATCATTTTGATAGTTGGCTAATATAGCTAATATAGACACTTACAGCATGTTTTGCCTTAATTATAAGGCTTATATAAGGCTTTTAATTTTTTGCGGCTCCAGACAGATTTGTTTGTTTTTTTGGTCCAATATGGCTCTTTCAACATTTTGGGTTGTCGACCCCTGGCCTAGTGTATCAATGGATTTGGTCTCAAAAGTTCCTTTCAACGTTGTCTTCACAAATCCAGTTAGCCAACATTTCAAGCATTCCATTCTGATACAGCTCAAGAAGAAATGTAATTTAGCTTACCGTTATGTTCATACACTCTTTGTACAGAATATCGGCATTCATTGCAGACAGATGCAAGAAGTTGTCAAATACTAATTTACACCTCTCGATATAAAAAAAATGCTATTGAAAGTGGCCTGTTATGTAAGGCAGGGTATAGAAAAGGGGGACTTTGATTGTGAAGGAGGAAGTCGTTGAGACTATAGCGTGTCACTGGCCGGATCGAGTCACGGAGCCCTGTAGTCTGTCCGTGTCTCCAATTATTAGAAATGATAAGCATAGGATTCAGCACATCCTATGTCATTTGTCAGCAGCATGAGTTAACCGAACCTTTAGATGCGTTGCGTGAGTTCTAAATATTTCCGACGGTCCCCACAGCAAGCATAATGGTCGTAGCAATGATACTAGCATGCTAGTTGGGTGTGCTTGCCTTCGGCAAGAGCACAACCTTTGTTCTCTCACATATATATTATTATTATTTTTATTATTATTGTTTATTTTCGCCCCCCTAAGGATCAATCAATATTTGGACTACATACACAACGGCGGTGTCAAAAGTTTCGTCTTGGTAGCGATTGCGTTGGTTTTATTTTTATTTACGTTCCGTTGGATGGTTTAAGTTCAAATTACGTTTTTGTGCTGAAAAGTGAAGCTAACGGTGGCTAACTTGCTAGCCACAGTCACTGACGTTACTAACGTCACGAAAAGACGCGTGACTACCTGTAGCAGAACATTCGTTTCGTATCTGTTAACTTGGGGGATAGCTAGGCTAACTATAGCTTTACTGCAAGGCAGCTGCAGAAACGCCACAAGCAAAGAGGCCAGGGTGATAACTATTTACTCATTTTACTTTGTGATGTGAAACACAATTGTAAAATGTAATGTACAATATTAGCTGATATTATTAAGGAAGTAGGCCCACATCTACTTTCGGAAACGGTAGTCTACTATTTCCCTGAAGCATTAGCATCATGACATTAGCCTCTGTTGCCCGGGCAACACATACTACAGTGGTCTATGATGCATCTGTTTTCAATCGTTAAAATAAACATTCCTCACAAATACATTTTCGTTGTAGGATTTATTATGACATTACAAGTAAACGATTTGTTGGTGAAATTATCATTACCTGTGGTTTCAAACCAGTGTTGCTCACTGCAACGCTAGCCTACGCGAGACACACTACAAAAACATCTACACAGCTGTTTAGGAAGTCAAACGGCGACAGAACATGTTCGGCACTCCCCTTACTTAAATCAAAAGTCTTTCAATAGGTGAAACTATCTGACTACTAACCTGAACTTCATTGCCACCGCCTAAACTTTGTCAATCTGTTCATGAAAATAATTAATTTCAGCCTAAACCGTACAACGGAACGTTGAATCGAATTCAACCAACGCAATCGCTACCAAGACGAACACAGCAGTAGTCTGGTACTGTACTGTAGTAGTACAATTTACCGGGGCAGCTTCTCCACACAGGGCTATATCGCATTTTGCGTTGTTACTGACAATGATCGCTACCAGTGAGCTTTTTATGAATGAGCGATTTTCCACTAAATAAATGTCAAGCTTATTTACGTTTTTGGGGGCATATTTTCAGTTAGCAGATGGTACTGTTTGAATCGTGATTCCATCTTCTACTGCCGGTTACGTCGTAGACTCGTAGAATAATCTTCAAAGGGGGTTCTTTATTAATTAATGAATGCAATATGAGTAGGCTAAATGCCTGAAAATATCACGAGAAGGGAAAAACTTAAAAAGGACGTTTAAGTCATAGAGATTAGGTCAATTTTACACCGGTCTGCCAAATTTATTTGTTTTGATTCAGCTATGAGGCTGTAGCCTGGCTCTGCCCTCCTACGTACTTCCGCTCAATTTGGATTTTGCTTCTGTACTAGGTCTGGGATTTCAGTGCATCAGTTTGTTTTCAGAAACAATTTTTTTGTAGGTCCAATCAGCGAACAGAGGGAGTGGCTGAGAACGATGACGTTGATGCACTAGTTTGAGTTGTAGTTCAGTAATGGTGGCGGAGAAAGATGCGAGCGAAGCTATTCTGCGGTTGTGGCAACGCTGCCGAATATCCATAAGTTAAAGCCGGAGCAAGAACAATCCTTGCTGAGTTTTGTTGGTGGTCATGATGTTGTGGCCCTCCTCCCCACGGGGTTCGGGAAAAGTTAGATTTTCCAGCTATGGCAGCTAGCTCCGTGGTGAAGGAGTTGGCTAAGGCGAACGCTAGCAATTGGTTATGGCAGATCAGAGTGGCTCTGGGCAGATCCAATAGTTTTAAACTTCAACAGAGGACCCGCCTTCAAGGAAGTTAACGCTTGTCAATGGATGGATCCCAGACCCTCTGTACAAATGAAATGTACGAGGGTCTGGTTAGGACCAGGCTAATGAGGCTGCCTCTTGCAGGGGAAATGAGAAGACATGTATTTTATTCTACACTTCACTCGTATTTTGAGTTGTAAATGAGCAGCAAAAAAAAGATGCTTTTAAATCTATGTAATCTTTATAAATAATAAGTATGCATTTTTATATAAAATATACAGAAATATAAGTTGTAAAAATGTCATTAAAAAACTGACCCCTGTGCAACCGACGCAAGCAAGCACACCCTACAATTTCCCCAGAAATTGTACCCTCTCTAGTGTTACTTGTTAGCCTTCTCATTAGCACATATTGAAGCCATACATCGTTTGTTGCATAGTTTTTGTCTATCGGAAAATATTCAGTTGGAATTTTCGAAATTGCATATGCGACGTTATCCTGTGAGACCCGCATTCGAACGATCACATATGTGCGACGCTACTCCTTCTACACTGTAGATTCTACAGTATAGTAGAGTTGTTGAGCTGCAGGAATTCGGCGTGCTCCTAGCATTGTGCTTTTGGATGTGCTTGATTAAATTGGTAGGATTGTACTTTGCAATACATCCACCACCCCTCAAATCATTTACTTTGCTAACAGCCGACAAACTAGTTGGCTAGTAATATCTCCACACAGCCGACTCTTTGGCTCGCTCCATGTTGCTTTTAAGTTTAGCTATCTGTCCACTGGTTGGACACGAGCTGTACACCGCACGGTGCAATGCTTCAAGCTAAAAACTTCCATGGTTCACACACCAGCGACAACAAATAAATATGAATTCAATTTTGTTTACATCTTTACAATGTTTGGTAACTGTTTGATTACTATTGTATGTTTGACCAATACACTATTTTGTTTCTACTGCTACATTTTATTTATTTTAATACGTTTGATTCTATTTTCGCATTTTTAATGCACAATTGTTTTTTAAATAACAAATAAATAAGAATTCAGTACATTACATGTTATTTTGTCTTAGTTAGGAAAGTCTGGTGCCATTAGTGCCCTAATAAATATTAAATAAATATATATGAGAGAGAATATAGGTTGTGCCTTGCCAAAGGCAGACACCCAATAATAAAAGGTAGAAATCCAAAAGGTGGCTTTGCAGCTTCACAGCGTTGCCCCCAAAAATATAGCTGCAAGCAGCAAGTAAGGGGCCAAGCGCAATTGTTATAATTTTTTTTAATGGATAAATGAGGATCTAAACAAGCAAGGCAAAACTAATCAATAGATATTAGCTTTTTTATTGCATAATACTTTCTGGCCACAAGGTGGCACTGCCATTTTATGAAAAAATCCTAAATGGCTGACGTCCTTTGTCAATCTGTCATTTCCGTGACAGTCAGTTCATTAGAACGATTGTTGTCAAGCCCTTCAATCATTCATCAAAATGTAATTTATTATAAAGAATGCCACACGTTGAGGGTGCTAGCTTTTACAACCGATAATCAGCTGCTTTCAAAGGGCCTGGCTAACGAACAGAACGACAACATAAAGTGGATATACTTTCAGTATAGATCAGTTTCGTTACATAAATTAACGTGTTTACTCGTGTCAAATCTGCAAATGTACAAGCGCTGTATGGAGAATTAGGGTTACAATTATGACAACTGGCTCAACCATTATGCATGTAATGACTTCTGTTATTAAATGTATAGTTGTATAGTAATGTTTAAATGTTTGTGGTGGTAAGACAATTTAACAGAACCAATACAATACATTTTGATCAACATAACATAAGCAATTTATAAAGTAGGAAACAGCAGACAAATGAAGGCTACATATTCATTTGCATGAATGTAGGCTACCACAGCATTGGTAATTTGACCCGAATAGATGTGTAGGTTGAACAAGTGAATTGACCTGCGCTCGGCGCTTCTAATGATTAAAAAAAATTATAATAATCACATCCCGTCTGAAGGCGTGAAAATGTCTAGAAAGGGGGGATTTCTCTGCAAGAGCATTCCAGGTTTACCAACATTCAGATAAGCGTATCTTCTTCAACTATTTTCATGTATGACACATCTTTTGAAAGCTTACAATCTACACCTTCACAATCTGTAAAAAACTAGAGATTAAAGATTAGGCCCTACAGTTGCTTCCTTGATAGCATCCCCTATCTGTACAGCCAAATCAAATATATATATATTATATATATTTAATATATAATATATTCATACCTGCAAACTCTGAAGGGCTGAAAAAGGTGACACATTTTATACAGCCAGCCCCCCCCCCCCCCCCCCAGGAAGAAAACAAAGGAAAAGACATCAGTTAGTAGTCAAAACATTTATTTACTATTTACACCACTGAACATATTAAACAACCATAAACTTGGTCGAGTGGGGAGTACAAAAACATGTTTTTCATTTTTTTACTCTTTTGGCCTGGGCAAGCCTTTCAAGGACCCGTTTTCTTTGTTTTGCCATGTGCCTCTTTCGGGCCACACTTTCTTCCTCCACCACTTCTGCCCTTTTTAGAGCAGCACTAGTGGTGGCTGGCAGACAAACTCCACTCTCCTTTCGCTGACTTTCAGCTTTGCCGCTGGAAAACAATTGGCAATACTTTATGTGCTGGACCAGGGCTACTTTTTCATGATCATAAACGTTTGTTAAGGCTAACTCCGACTGCATTAAATCAACGTTAAATGATCCGCCAGAGCTGGTGTTTCGATCACTCATTAAACCAGACACCAATTGGTCTTGTTTCATTACGCGTTCGTTTTCATTTCGCTCATATCTTACGACAAGATATAGATTAAAAATCTGATAACAATAGTAATGCAGTGAAGGAGATAGCCTTGCCAAAATCCTTTACATTGAACTAGCTCTAACAATTTAGGCTACTGCAACACATTTCGCTGATCTTACGTTAGTTGACAAGCTGACTAGCCGACAAGCCAATAAGCTTGCTTTCCATTATAACATTAACGTTAAACATCTTAACAACAACGTTCGAGAAAACAATTATATTTGTGGAACTTGCCAGATAACAGCACTTACCTCAAAACTAATGTCCGTGTCCATTGAAGTAGCGCCAGAGATTTTTTTCCAAAAAGGTGCTCTGCCTGTTCGTGGTAGCTGAAAAGTTGAATATATTCGCGGGCTTTTTCAAAGAAGACGCTGCAGTTCACTTGATGGTGATTGGCCAAATGACTCGCCTGACGTTTCACCAAAGATGCTTGACTGCAGTAGGTTTTTGAACGTTTGCCCCCCCCCCCCATCCACGTGATCTACACGATTCACGTGGATGACCTTTTTTTCCATTCAAAACGGCTATTTTCACCGAAAAGTGACAAGTTTGCAGGTATGTATATTAAATACTACTTTAACTCTGCTGCCATCCTCCACTCCACTGTGCATACCTGCTGGATGGGGCTCTGGGCCTGGAACAGGATGCGTCTGCCAAGCAGCTCAGCAAAGATGCATCCCACTGACCACACATCGATGGCTGAGCCATAATGGCGGCTGCCCATCAGCACCTCGGGCGCCCGGTAGTATTGAGTCACCACCTCCTGGGTCATATGACGCGAGGGGTCTGGCTCCTCCACACGAGCCAGCCCAAAATCACAGATCTGAGAGAGACCAGGTGGGAAACATTATTTGTCAATTGTTCAGTCTTGGCAACTTTTAGACTACAAGACTATAAGTAGCACAAACAAAAATAATTTGATTTTGGGGGAAAAACAGCCCTACAACTGCTTGGTCACATTACTATATCTTGACCCAGATAGTAGCAGTACTGTGAATTATTGGATTGTAGAGCTGACTTGTCCCTGTCTTTCACATGTTAAAGGGTTGATTAACAAAGATATTTATGATAATATTAATTGTGCTCACATGCATTCTTACTTGCACAAAATGTTACCTTAAGAAGACAGTTGCTGTTGACAAGCAGATTTCCAGGCTTAATGTCCCTGTGCAGAATTCCTGCAGAATGTAGGTACTTCAGCCCTAAGCATAATTATCTACATTAGCACACATCTAACAAGCATGCACAAGACATCACTATTTTATAAAGGTTAGGGTGGCTTCATTTAGTGATCAACTCTCCAATGTCAAAGCATGTCAGCAGAGCAAAAAGCATAGTGGAGCAACCACATTGTGTGGGTTTCCTAAAATCTTGCTCAAGATTTGCATAAGACCACAAGTTTCTAGGAGGAATTAAACAATTCAGGTCAGCTTTCATTGGGGTTGCATCAAATCAAGAGATACTATATAACCGCATATCAGTTATTAACACTTACCTCTGAGGATCTGGTAAAGGAAGACCTTAATGTGGTCGGTGGTGAGGGGCTGTGGTGACACTATGACCTTGTGAAGGTCGCTCTGCATCAACTCTGTTAACACATAGCTACAAGCCCATGAGTCAAGGAAACAAAAAAGATTCCCATAGCAATTGAGAAAAGGTAATGAGGAAGGGGGTGACTGCAATGAGTCAATTATTTAACTAATGTATTGCTTTTTCAAACGCGTTTCAGATTTTTTTCCACAGCTAAACTGTTATTTTATAGCCCTTTTTAGGAGCAATATCAGACCGCTTAACATTCGCTCATAGAACTACACCTAAACCCTCAACAGCTTAACTGTTAAACAAAAGAAAGCTCAGTCCCAAAAAAATCTGGATTCTATGTTAACTTCCCTTCCCCTGTGTAAACAAAACAAACAAGAAATAGATATGATAAAAACATTAATTTGACAGCTTAATTGAAAGTTCTTAATTTTTGGATGAGGGATGTTTCAACATGGTGTGCTGGTTTATTGATGATCACCCAGGGCTCAACATTAACATTTTTTGGCGGGTTTGAAACTTACTGGGCCCAAGACAGTAATAAAAAGGTAATAGTCAGCAAAACAATTGACTTTTAACCTCAAACATGACCTGCTCTCTTCCCTGCTGACAGCCATCTCTGCACAACTCTGTCTGGCAGAAACTGAAACCTCTGGTCCCTCAATGCTAATATATAAAAAGCTTCCATAGCATTTCATCAGTATGATACTAAGTACCCAAGTCGACACCATTCCTTCTGCTGCAGTTTAATAGCCTGGGGGAACGAGGCGAACGGCTGGTCCATCTTAATTACGTGATATGCCGTTGTTATAAGTCGTGCAATAACACGATGGGCATCTACATTTAAATTCCTGACCAGCATGGTCAACAGCCTGGAAGATAATCAACCATCCGCTTAGCTGTCACGCAAACCAGGTGCTGTCTGCTAGCATGGCTGGTCAGGGATTGTTTTCGAAAATTGTCGGTGCCTGTGTAAAAAGATCTACTTTTGTCCGCTTTAGACGGGAACATACGACAGACGACACAGTGCATCTTTGTTCCATAAAAAAAGTTGCTTCCGTTTGAGCTCGTAGCTCTACTTTGCTGCCATCTTCACTTTATTGTCTCGCGCCAGTTGTTAAAAAATGTATCGAGATTAGAGAATTACAATTTGACAACCACTCGTCACTCACTACTCAACTCTTGATTTGCCAACTGTGCGCCCCACGAGCTGCAAAGTTATTTATGCATTTAGCAGATAGCAAAACATATGATGGATGTAAACTTTTACAATGCAATTTTTTTTTTTTATCAATAATTTGCAGTGGCCCGATCGGGCCAGTGAGTTGCTAGTTTAACTGTCCCGACGTTACTTTTTACTGGCCCCGGGGCCATCGTTATTGTCGAGCCCTGCCACCCTTGATCAGTATGTGTCACTCACCTAACCTTCGCGCAGTTTCTCACACTCAGACAGGAAAGATGGATTGGATAAAAACAAGTGGCACTTTAAAATCAATTTGTTACAAAATATACACACACATTAAAGACGGTGAATGAGGCCGATCCCACTGAAGCAAAACATGTTTTTAGTGGGCAGTGCCTGTAGCAACGCATCTCAGTGTGATAGGCCCCTATAATGACAACAGCTCATTCCAGCTGTTAAAGGTCACATGACATGCTGTTTTTGGATGCTTTTATATAGGCCTTAGTGGTCCTCTAATACTGTATCAGAAGTCTCTTTCCCGAAATTCAGCCTTGGTGCAGAATTACAGCCACTACTAGCAGTCCCACAAGGAGCTTTCCTCAGAACGCGCTGTTTTGGTGTCTGTAGCTTTAAATGCTAATGAGGAGCGGAGGGGCGGCACCATGCGCTAATGTTTACAACGGATGTATCGCAATGGCTGTAACCCCGTTGCTGTAAAATACCTCGAATTTGCCCATTCTCATCTGATAACCCTGGTTTGCAGAGGTACACACTCAGTCATTTCAATGAGGGGAAAGGTGGATATCGCGCGAGCCATAACACCAACAGCAGAACGTTTATCCAAATAACAAAGAAGTGTACAACACTCACGTACAGCATATGTATTCACACTTATACTTGATGCTATCTACCTTTCCATAGCGACAGTAACTCAGCTGTTAGCTGCAGAGCTAATGTTACAGCCACATTCTAAGGGTAGCAAGCTAGGTAACCATATACAGTAAAGCTACAAAATGATATAGCGTTAGTTAACTTACTTGTCCGAGGTTAGTAGCTGGACGAAGGAGAGTTAGTACTGATCCAGAATTTAATTTCAGCAAGGACAGTTTTGTATTAGCTCAAGTTGAGGAAACAGTCGTGGCTGAAGTGTTTGGCGCAGACATACAAAACAAATGCGCCTACAACAGAAGTTGTGTAGGCGCATTTTCAGCGAAAATAAAATTAAGATACTGATTGTTTAGAGGCTCGGATGACGGAACTACAAAAAGACTTGTGTGTTGATTTGTACATCCAAGCACTGAGCAACTGTTATGCTTCGTTCGTTTGCTAGCCATGGCATGATGTCTCTGCAGGAAAACACGACATTGCACTCGCCCTTGCACAATCGTAGCTCAATTCCTCATTGGCGGGCCAGATTATCTGGGCAGGCACAGCAGAGAGAAGGGCGGTAGCCTGGCTCCTTGTTACGTCAATAAGAGGAGATTTTCAAACCGAGCGTTTGAGCCTTCATTTTCTCAAAGGCGGAGAAGAACACCCAAGGCTTGGTTTACACCTATCGAAAATTCTAGCCACTGGGGGACCAAAGGCAGGCTAGGGGAACTCATATTAATGTTAAATAACCTCCTAAAGTGAAGTTTTCATGTCATGTGACCTTTAACATCTGGCAGGAGACTCAAGGTCCCACTTGCCAGGCAGAATGGGTACATTAAATCATTTGTGCCCTCTGCAGAGGCCATCCAAAACAAGGACATAGTAAAATAAAACCCCTCCCCCCCATGAGCACTTCTGCTGCTGAAAATGTATTTTAGTTCTTTATTGTTTGTCCTATACTATGTTGCCAGCATTTATGTAAATTTAATAGAAAATAAAGTTAATTTATCTTATCGGCACAAGTATTCAAATATTTTAATGATTATATTTAATATGTAAAGAAAGAAGAAAATGTTACTGTATGTTGTATTTAAAATTCCTTTTACATCTACCAATAGTTTAAGTACATATGACGCCAATTTAAGAATCAAAACCATGTGTAACGTGTGAAAAATTTTGGGCTTATGTACAATGCAGGGTTTCCCGCAGTACTTTTCAGTTAAGGCGGCCACCTAAGCAACACACGCCTGCCGCCTTAACTACGTCGCTTTTTAAAATAATGACATCCGCCCTTGTCCTGTTTTCTCCCTTCCATTCCAAACCATGACCAACGCCAGTCTCCCTTCTCTGCAGAACGCATTAGTCTATCGCACAAACTAGCCCCCCCCCAGGTCTAACAGCAAACCCCACCCTACCACCTTAACTAACACGTTTTCTGCGGGAAACCCTGCAATGAATGTATTTTAATAGTTGTTTAAAAGTAGTTTACAGTGGTAGAAGGGATTTGGGCCAAGCTTGATACAATGAATGTTGATTCAACTCCATTTGGCAGAGATGCCACCTGCAGTTTTATGACACCTAACTTAGAGACGGGAAGTCTGGGTGACCTGGAAGAGTTCTTGTCACCTAGGGAGGAAGAGACAGTTGTCTGAAGACAATGTGGATTCAACTGTATTGTTCTAAGGAGTTTACCAATAACAGAAGATATTTGGTGTAGCTGCATGTCTGTAGGATGGACCAATTACTTTCGAGAACTGTTGCATCTATAAAATGGTCTGTTGAAGAATGTTCTTGGGGGGTTCAGGGCCATCAACTGGGTAGTGCTGGTGTCTGTTGGACTCTCTCGGTTCCATTCTAGAATGCTAGATGGAGCTGTATGGAATTGTCTTTGTGTTGTCTTATGTTTGTGTGTCGATGATGTTATGTTGCTAACGTTATTATGTATACGTCATACGTCAAATAAACATTAACTCTGTACTTCACCCGACTTCAGCTTTACGATTGATTCTCTCAAATTTCCACGTGAAACGTCACCCTTGAGGAAGAACATTTTTAATTAAGTTAGCTTTTCAACTATAAGTATGATTTTAACTGCCAATTTCCTATTGATTGTTCTACAGCAGAAATTACCTTTCTTTAAAAGGATACATCTCCTCAAAGCAATCAATCTGTGGAGGCTGCAGAATATCCAGGGCTGACAACACCTGCAAAAACAGGACCAATGCACACACTTAAAATTCAGTAATACCCTTCTTTAACATTGTCTTTTTCTCCTTGATACCCAATATTACATCAAAACAAAGATCATGACACAATACCAAATTCCCTGTTTTTTTCTTTAACACCAGCTGCCTACTCCATCCTCTAAAAAGTATCTACACTTACATTGTCATGTTTAAAAAAGCATAGCATCCTCAATTCTCTGAAGACCCTCTTGCAGGAAACCAGATTCTGGAAGACGTTGGGCATTTTCTTTAGAGCCACTTTCCTTCCATCACGAGGATCAGTTACTGACCTGCAGAGTTTGAAAGGGGAAACAATTTATCCAGTAGTTAAACACAATCAGAGGCTATTCAATTTATAACTCTTTACTCTGAACATATACAGCTCTTGATTTTTTTTTTAGACCACTGCAAAATCATTTGTTGCTCTGGTTTCACTATTTATAGATACTAGTGCACAGTGCCCGTGATGCAGTCGGTTATTAAAATGTCAGTGAAACACACAAATACAGATTCATTGAACTATTGATAGTGCCCGTGATAAAATTGGTGGCACACACACAGATTCCTGGAATTATAGATAGGGCACAGTGCCTGCGATTATGTCGGTGACACAAACAGATTTCTGGAGTTATAGAGTGGTTTTGGTACCCACATTTCTCACGCCTGGGACACACTGCCTGCGATCGGCTGCGATCTGCTGCGACGCGCCTGGAAGCGCCGCCTTTTTTCTTTCGGCGCCCATGTTATCAAATGGGATCGACCACACTGGCTGCGAAGTGCTGCGATTGCCTACGATCGCCTGCGATCTGCAGCGATCGTTTCGGCAGCTGGTTGAATTTTTTCACGAGACGCTTGCTAAATCGTCTGCAGGATGATGAAATACACCATATTAGTTGATATATTTCAATTAAAAAACATGTTATTAAAATTTTACTCCATTAATTGTAGACTACGGTGAACATTTGTAAAGTTGTAGACTTTATAATTACACAATGTAGGTAACGAACAGCCTTTACATGTGGTTACCCTGATGAAAATGAATGAAAATAAACGGATTGATCTGTTGAGCTAGCATGCCCGTAGTTGTTTTGTTTGTTTGAGAGAAACAAGTTGTCACGCGTTGCACACAACACACACGCGTGCAGACATAGCCTACCGAGAGAGAACCCCCAAGTCGATTTCTAAAATCAGCATCAAATGAATTCTCGAAGTTGAAAAGCACAGGGAGTTGTATGACCCCCAGCAACAATTTTACAAGGACAACGTAGATAAGGATCAATGCTGGGATATAGCCAATGCCATGTTTATGTACCATGTCAGCGTAAAGCAAAGCTCAGAGTAGCAGAAAGGCTTGGTGACCGGCGTGGAGAAATGCGCGTCTGGTGTGAACAGCTTTTGCTCAGTCGTAGCCGATCGTGGTGCTGCGCGGCGCATCCAGGCGCATCCTAGTGCAAGATTACAGTACGTTACGCCACCGGTCACTCAACCAGTCATGGGCTAGCGAGCTAGCAGTGGCACAGAACAAAGTCACGTAATGTGACGAGACAGAATTTAAAAGTATGAAAAACACCTGGGGCCTCATGTATAAATGTTGCGTATGCACAAAAAGCTTGCGTACGCTGGTTTTCACGCACACTTTGTGATGTATAAAGATTTACTTGACGTGAGAATGTGCGGGCCGTCACGGAAAGTTTTGAGCAGACGTGAGAATGTGCGGACCGTACTGCAAAGTCTTGTCTGGCTCTGTAACGTGGCGAATTCTAACTGAAAAGTGACGAAAATCACCTAACATTACAAAATGAAGTTTCCACTACTACATTTATGACCTTGACTATTTAAAAAGCATGAAAATAAAAGTTTGATCATTAATGTGGATGATCACATCAAAATGCCAAAACCGAAAATGGGAAATGCTATATAGCCTTCTGTTTAATCCGCCACCACTTAATAACTTCTGTTAAACTTGAGGGTGTCAAACGAACGACAAAATCACTCAGGAAATGCATGTCACGCTAACCCTATAGCTGCCATGCTGTTACGATGCGCCACCACTCGTTTCTTCATTTAAAGTTTTACATCGGACCATTTCTTAATTTCTGCCATGGTCTGGTTCTCTGAACCCACATCATTTATGGCCCTATAATAATAATAATGATTTTATTTGTAATGCACTTTACATTTAGCTAAATCTCAAAGTGCTACAGGTTAAAAACAAGAAAGGGCGCAAATAGTGACAGTTTTCCACTCCGCTGACTTTCTTTTGTCGCTAATACCTGATGACAGGCCGACAAACAGGACACATTTTCTCGCCTCCACCTCTGTTGTCAGAACCTCGATCTCACAGTCACCGTATTTCTTCGAATAAATAAAGTTCATTTTTGGTGCGGCGTTTATTCGAGGGCGGTGTTCATTCAAAGAAATACGGTAATTCAGACAAAGAAATGACCGCAGGAGCGCATTTATAGTACATCTGCATATTCATTTATGGGAGGAGGCAAGGCGGGTTCAGTGGCTCGTTCACGTGCGGTCAATCTCACGTTGATTGTGATTTATAAAGGAAAGGTGCGCAGGACCTGGTGTACGACCGGTTTTATACATGTGAATATGTCTGTGCGTAGGTACTTGAGTTTTGGCCGTACGCCATCTTCTGGTATGAAAGCTGCGCAATCCTTTATACATGAGGCCCCAGGGCCACTGGTAACCCTGCAGCATGCAGGGTTACCAGTTTCATCTTGAAACTGTGAAACCTAGAAATGTTTACCATGACCAACGATTGCTACGTTACAAGAAGCAAGAAACCAATCAGATTGGCCAACGCTAGCGTTTAACGCTCCTCATTTACATAAAGTTGAGAAATGTCAACTCGCAGTGCTCTGCTCGCCTTCCCACAATGCACTATGCAAGCGTTAACGCCCGGCTTCATTGATAATGAATTGGAAGCCAACGCTCCGTGCCACCCGCTTTGCTGTAGTGGACACTGCACTCCATTGGATTATAAAACACCTGCAAAATATTAACTTTGCTGAGTGCCCAATTCTCGAGGACCAGGGGGGCTGGGACACAGAGAGCAAGCCAAACTGGCGGCAAATTATTTTCCCATTATTTTATGTCGACATGCTTATCCAAACAACATCAATCGTGGCACTGCACTTCGTTGGATTATAAAGAGGACATATACAAAATATGAACGTTGCAGACTGCCCGGTTCTTTCTGTGATTGTGGGAAACTAAACTCCCTCTAATTTGTACACACACAGAGATTCCTGGCATTATTAAAGAGAGATTTTTTTGCGACATTTCTGATAGAAGGCTTAGGCGGTGTGAGAAAAACCTTAGGTGGGCTGCCTTAGCCTTTTCAACGCAGAAAACCCCATGGTAAGCTACCATCATTTGTTTGCCAAGTTCAGTTTCTGTTATTTTAGTATTGAACAGAAAATGCTATCTCAACACCAGAAAGCAGTATTTTGGGTCATTCCTAAATGTATTTACTTTCAAAATTGTAGTGCTGAAATTGCACATATACTGTGTGTAAATGATAGTGTGTCTGACCACGCTCCTCATGTCAAACATTACAGGAATAATACACAATGTAACAGTTTTAAATAAAGTGAAAAGGGCTTTATTTGCATTTGCGGGACATTTGCAGATTTGAACTACAAATTCTGTATAATTCTGTTGTGAAACACTACAATGTAAGTGTCTAGATAATTGTAAATTAAATCTGACAACACGAAACCCTGAGACAATAAACTTATGAACACAGTAAGACATAATAGATTTATTTTATTAACTAGATACATTTAAATTTTATGTGAACTGACAAAGCCATATGACAACCACCTTGTGGCTTTTGTACAGAAATGTTCCCCTTCTCTCCTTGACAGATGCACATTTCTCAATGCCTCTGTGGTTAAAGTTGGGGATGTTTTTGATGAGTTTCTTCTCCATAGAGAGCATGGCCAACGCATTGAGACGATCCTGTGACATTGTGTTCCTGAGGAAGGTCTTTATTCTCTTCAGTGTTGAAAAGCACCTCTCAGATTCAGCTGAAGTCATGAGAGTTGTGATGAGGATCTTCAGCAGAGCCACAGTCTCTGATACCCCTTTTCCACCAACGCATTTTGTGTGCCGGCTCGGAGCTGGTGCTTAATCGCAAACCAGTTGTTTCTCCTTCGACAGACTGAGAACCGGAAAAATGGTTCATAAGTGGTTCGTACGTGGTTTGCAAATAGCACCACTTCGAAGCTGGTCTAGATTGTGAACCAAGTAAGAACCGCTTGGGGCGGGATTACCGTGACCAACAAGATGAACAGAATCCTTTGACCGCCATTGCTCTAGGTTTTTCCAATTCATATTTCAGCTAAACGGCAATTGTAAATCAGCATCTGAATTAAAATGTAACGAGAAGTAGGCAGTGTAGTTGCTGAAAATGTGCTTATTTTATTGATGAAACTGCTCATTTGTAAATTTGCTCCGACTTTTCGATAACCTAGCTATCGCAGTGCAGTGAGCGCTAGTTGCTGCATTTTATCATAATCCTATCAAATGAGTGAAATGACAAACACAAATGTTATGAGCTATTGAGCCTATATTTAACACAAATGTAATCCACAAGCACTATACATCAAAAGTTTATAAAATATTGCGCTGATAATGCCAGTGTTGTCATACTGCTGTGAGTCCAGGGTATTGCGCAATAGCCAAGAAAACACGCATCTCAACCTTGCGTTCTTCGGATTGATAAACAGCCTTTAGACGGGCTCTGCTTTGTGTTTGGCGCTGCCGCGCTAGCATTGCTGGGAAAGATGAGACGTATACAGTGATGTATACGTGGAAAAGCAAACCGGTTCTTAAAAGGTTCCGTTCTTGAACCAGCTCCGAACTGGCTCTAGCACCAGCTCCGAACTAGCTTCAGGTTCACTTTGGTGGAATGGGGGTATGAGAAGGTGTCCTGCAGGTTGTTTCCCATGAAGAGCTGGTATAGAGCCACAGCACCACTGCAGTTCTTGAACTCATCAGTGCTGTAGATGAGTGACAGTTATGTTTTCA
Organism: Thaleichthys pacificus; assembly: GCA_023658055.1. Taxonomy (NCBI): domain Eukaryota; kingdom Metazoa; phylum Chordata; class Actinopteri; order Osmeriformes; family Osmeridae; genus Thaleichthys; species Thaleichthys pacificus. The sequence goes on along the minus strand of CM042862.1, from coordinate 16,439,303 downwards.
GCTTGCTCTTATTCAGCAGTGGGTAAGCCTCCATGATGGTGTTCAGTGCTGCCTCAGGGAACTGTGTGTTGTAGTGATGTGTTGTTCGTGATTAGTATGACTCGGGAGTAATGAGTAGTCTCAGAGACTGATTCGATCATTTTCTCGTGGCCGAGATAAAAAAAAAGTTAAAATAACAAAACCTGTATGTTAGTGCAGGTCACGTGAAAAATTATCCAAAGAAACACAAAGGATTTGTTTACCTCATTCACTTTCGCGTGACTAGGTTTAGTAAGACGTGAATGATATTCATTCACATGTAATAATTACAGGTTTTGTTATCTTAACATTGTTGTACTTTACTTACAGTTCAGTGCAGTGTAATTGTTCGCCGTGATAATTAAATGCTAGTGTGATAATAAATTACCATTTCAAAATCATACAAACTGTCATGATGCATTATTTTAATGCGGGAATTTTTCTTTTAAAATGGTATCCCCCCGCCTGTTGAAATGAATTAATGATTCGAAAAATTATTTGTTCATTTTACTGAACGGGATTCAAAGAACCCAGTAGTCAGAAGTCAGTAAAATGATCCGAACTTCCCATCACTAGGGTGTTGTACTGCTGGAATTTGTGTCCCTGCAGCAGTGTAGCACTGATCAGGTGTTTGGTGAACGAGAACCGCTGTTTAGCTTGGCCCAAGATGGTGTCACAAACCTCTGAAGTTCACCTTGGCCCAGTGTGCAGCGTTTTTTGGCCAGCTGCTACTCAGATACACTCAGGGTATGGATGGAATTTCTGATAGTTTGTATGTTGTCTGTGAACTGCATGATTCCCTGGACAAAGACTGAGTCTATGGTCCGCTTCTGAAGCTGACTATAGAGAATGTCCACATGAGGCATGATGCAATGGAAGAGCTTCAAGAAGAAGCTGAAACTATCATCCTCCAGTAGCCTCACAAACCTTCCAGCTTCTCGCATAGTGGTAGTCAGGGTTGTGGAGTAACGGATTACAAGTAAATCCAATTACTGTAATCTGATTACAAAATAATTGTAACTGTAATCCGTTACTTTACTGGCAATTTTTAAAAATCGGATTACAGATACTTTTGAAAAATATTGAGGATTACTTTGAGATACTTTTACATTTGGGAGTACCATATTTTTCGACCTATAACGGTGCGTTTACACTGCAGCGACGCAAATTGCTTGCCATCGCTCACCTTCCCACAGTGCACAACGCTCAAGGGCGTGTCAGACAGATTAATGCAGAGTTGTAGTTCTCTAAAGTCACTGTTGTAGTTCGTATAACGTCATGGCAAAGTGTGCAGACTTGGGTTTACGTACTCGCTTATTATATTACTCGAAGTCTCTGCTATCTGTCGATACGACTAGGGAGTCCCAGCCGGGCTAGCTGGCTAGTTACCACAGAACGAATTTACGTAATGTGACGAGACTGAATTTGAAAGTACAAAAAACCCACCAAGAGCACCGACAACGTCAGCAACCCTGCGCCAGGCCTCATTCTTTTTATTAAATTGTACGGGACTGGATATGCAGCCACACAGACGATTAGTTTCTCCTCCATCTTGAAACTGAAAGCTAGAAATGTTTACCGTGGTTGCTACGTTACGAGAAACAAGAAAACACTTCGATTGGCCATCGCTAGCAAAAATCGCTCCCCATTAGCATAAAGTTGAGAAAATCTCAACTCGAATCGCTTGGATCACATTGCGTCGCTACCCACAACGCACCACGAAAGCGATTCGCCTGGCTCCATTGAAAATGAATGGAATGCATGTTGTCGCGTCTTTCGCATCGCTGCAGTGTAAACGCACCGTAAATCGCGCCGGAGTATAAGTCGCATAAGTCAAAAAATGCATCATGAAGAGGAAAAAAAACATATGAGTAGCACTGGACTATAAATCGCATTTATTTAGAAATGTATTTCACAAAATCCAAGACCAAGAACAGACATTTAATCTGGAAAGGCAAATTATTCAACTACACACAATAGCACACAGAACAACAGGCTGAATAGGTGTCCGGTATGTTAACGCAACACATTAACAGTTATTAAATATTTTACTGTTGATTGTTTATCTACAGGTACACTATTGCACTTTTTGAGTTTCATGTTGTTTAATTGTGACTTGTTTAACTTCATGTTCTTATGGTTCTTCCCTTTGGCACTTATTTGGTTTTTCATAATGTATGCTTCATGTTTTGGTTGCTCGCAATGTTGGGGCTATCTCGTTGTTATGATCAGTGACCTATGCACTTTTGTAAAGCTCTCTCGTGGAAGTCGCTTTGGATAAAAGTGTCTGCTAAATGCATAAATGTAAATGTAGTTATTCAGCTACACAATAGCTTAAAGAACATACCTGGGAGGCTGAATAGGCTAAATTATTAAACAAGCTAGCGAGTCCAACAAGCAAGTTAGCGGTAAGCTAGTTCACCAAGCTCCCGATCTCATTCCACATCACTGAATCCGTTGAACTCGTTGGTTCATGTCAGTCAGTATGAATTAACATTTAAAAACATAATTATATGTTGATATATAAGTCGCACCTGATTATAAGTCGCAGGACCAGCCAAACTATGAAAAAAGTGCGCCTTATAGTCCGGAAAATACGGTAGTCGATGTTCTTTTGTAAAATGTATCCTTTTAATTGCAAAATTGGCTGTTTTATCATTGGCCATTTTCTCTGATGTTTCACATTTGCTTAACAGTAATGCCCTTACTGACCAATTGGGGTGACCTTTCTATTTACTTTGGAGTGTTACTGTATGTCCTGCAGCAACAGTTTCTGGGGTGCAACAGAATTTATTTTTTGATGTAGTATTTAGTTTGTAAACAAACTTCAACTGGTTATAAACTAGGTTTTCAAAGTAATGGAAAGTAATCAGATTACATTACTGAGTCTGGGTAATCCAAAAGTTACGTTACTGATTACAATTGTGGATGGGTAACTAGTAATAGGGGTGGGCGGTATACCAGTATAAACGCAAATACCGGTATGGCGTTGTGCCATGACATGGATTTAGCCATATCATGGATATCACAATATATTATTAAATGTATTAAGTTTTTCTGTTTGGTATAAAATAGTCAAGTGATACAGCCTAGTGGGCTAGTTCAAATTTGTATATTTTACGAAGAAAAAAACATTCAAGCATGGACGCTGCACGCATTGTGCCAGCAAATGAAAGTCAACAAACAAGCATGCGCAACCCCAGAGGACGCAAACATTCATTGGAGTAAGCTGCTTTTGTTGGCAAGTGTAACTGTAAGCAAGCGTCAAGGATGTCTGAAAATAACGCCAGTGGAGCCCTTTTTTCAAAGGGCTTATTTTTTAGCGAGCTGAGATGGAAGATCAGGGAGGGCAAGGCCAACTACAGGAGGAAGATGGAGAACCAGCTCAAGAAGAACATCTGCTAAAATGCATAAATGTAAGAACAACACCAGGGATGTGTGGAGAAGCCTCAAAACCATTTCAGGCTTCAAGGCACCCTTCCCCCAGGCTGAGAGGGACCTGCAGTGGGTCAACGACCTGAACATTTACTACAATAGGTTCAACGAGTCACCCACCACTCCCCCCGGACAGCTGCCTCACACCTTGTCACCTGGACAATGCCCCACCCCACCCCCCAGCACACCCCTAGCTTTCACACCTGCCCAGGTGAGAAAACAGCTGAGGAGGATGAATGCAAGGAAGGCAGCTGGACCAGACGGTATCAGCTCCAGGCTCCTGAAATCCTGCGCGGACAAACTGTGTGGGATCATGGGGCATGTCTTCAACCTGAGCCTCAAGCTGAGCGTGGTACCACAGCTATGGAAGACCTCTTGCTTGGTACCAGTGCCCAAGACACCGCGCGTTAAGGACCTCAGCAGCTTCAGGCCGGTGGCTCTCACGTCACACATGATGAAGACACTGGAGAGACTGATCCTGGGCCACCTCCGCTCTGAGGTGAGCTCAGAAATGGATCCACTGCAGTTCGCCTACCGACCCGGAATCGGGGTGGAGGACGCTGTGATCTTCCTGCTACATCGTGCCCTAACTCACCTGGAGAAGCCTGGCAGCGCTGTAAGGGTCATGTCCTTGGACTTCTCCAGCGTATTCAACACCATTCAACCGGTGCTTCTGCGGGCTGGTGTGGATGTGCCCCTGGCAGAATGGACCCTGAACTACCTCACAAATAGGCCCCAGTTTGTGAGAACCGGGGACGGTGTGTCTGACCTCCTGACCTGCAGCATGGGTGCCCCTCAGGGGACGGTGCTAGCGCCCTTCCTCTTCACCCTCTACACTGCTGACTTCAGACACAACTCCGATGGCTGCGTCCTGCTCAAGTTCTCTGACGACTCTGCTATAGTCGGCCTGATCAGCGATGATGACGACGCGGAGTACAGAAGACTGACGCAGGACTTTGTGGACTGGTGTCGACCAAACCACCTCCTCATCAACGCGGGGAAGACCAAGGAGATGGTGGTGGATTTCTGCAGACACCAGTCTGCCCCCCCACCGGTGAACATCCAGGGAATGGACATTGAGAGAGTAGAGTCCTACAAGTACCTGGGTGTTCACCTGAACCACAGACTGGACTGGACGCACCACACTGACGCACTGTACAGGAAAGGTCAGAGCAGGCTCTACCTCCTGAGGAGACTGAGGTCCTTTGGAGTGCAGGGGGCACCCTTAAGGACTTTCTATGACTCAGTGGTGGCATCAGCCATCCTGTATGGTGTGGTCTGCTGGAGCAGCAGCATCACTGAGAGGGAAAGGAAGAAGCTGGACAAGGTCATCAAGAAGTCCAGCTCAGTCCTGGGCTGTCCTCTGGACTCAGTGCAGGATGTGGGCGACAGACGGGTCCTGGCAAAACTGACATCCATGCCGGATCACGAGTTGCACCCCCTGCAGGACTCACTGTCCGCTCTGGAGAGCAGCTTCAGCGATAGGCTGATTCACCCTCGGTGTGTGAAAGAGAGGTTCCGCAGATCCTTCCTTCCTGCTGCCGTCAGATTGTTCAACGATCACTGCTGACACAGCTGCTGAACCATGTCTATAACCCCACCCCCACATGTCCACTTCTATGTGCAATATTTATTTATGCAATTACGTGCAGCAATTACGTGCAATAATTACGTGCAATAACTTGGCTGTATGTCACTCATTACTTATTCATAGTGGCAGCCACCACACTTAACTCACTTTATATATTATTTTACTATTTTAAACCCTTATATCCTCATCTTCATATTTTATGTAACTCCCTGTATCTTCAGTGTTTCCCCTAGGTTTACAGCTTTGGGGGGGCATGGTCGGGAGACATGGTCGCCCGACCATGTAGAGACATGGTCGCCCAACCATGTAGAGACGGAAATGACATGCCGTCGTGTAAATAAGATAAACATAAGGCCATTTAGTTTGTTTAATAAAAGAGCAAGCTATAGACTTGTTTTATAGGAAAGGTAACCTTAAATGATGTATTTTGTGATCTGGCGCTATATTTTTTTTTAAATTTTGTATAATAATAATAATATATAGATATTTTTTTAATTATTAACTTGACTTCCAGGGGGGGGGCAGGGGGTGCCGTTGGGGGGGCTGGGCGCCCCCCTAATATAATGGTAGGGGAAACACTGATCTTGTATCTCGTATATTTTATATGTTCTGTATTTAATTGTACTCTGAGTGCTGTTCTGTACCCTGCTGCTGTTGCAAACTGCAATTTGCCCACTGCGGGACAAATAATAAAGGATTATCTTATAACGACAGTCAATGGGGCAAGTAACTTGCGCCCAGCCGGAAATACGTAGCCCATCAGTAACTTACCACATAACGTCGATTCTTTTGCAGATTCAACATTCTATTCACTATATAATATTGACTTTACTCATTAGACATTTTTTCCTGTTTAAAGTCTGATTCAATTACGTTTCAGGTCAGGATGTGATGCGCAGTGGTGGGGCGGCGCCCTAGCACCCTCTATGAGCCGGCCGCTACTGGCGTTCAAACTTCAGATAATAAAATAGCTGTGATGATGCTGAAAACTTGTGTAGGCCAAATTTTCCCCCCCACTCAGGAATCAGTTAGGGAATCGCTAAAGAATTGGGCTGATATGCAGAATCAATAATGGTATACGCTTGTCTTTGGTGTGTGGTGACGACCCCTAGCCTGGCTGCCAGCCCATCTTATCCCCGCCCACAAAATTATTTGGTCGGGAAGATGGGTCTGGGGAATCTCCGTTGGGGAACAACTAATGTCCGAACAGAAGCTGTTCGGACCAATGAAATTGTCAGGGCGGGCTTTATACGATGATGGACAGATGATCAACAGTAACGTAATCAACCACGTCACCAAAGAGCGCTTTGGTTGAATTCGTTTTCAACAAACATGGCTACCGCTGGAGAGCTGGGATGTTATGATTCTGCCATCGAGTCTGTTTTAGAAGACATCGACAGCGCATTAGTTTTGAAAGAGGAACAGAGAAACGCAATCAAGGCATTTGTCGATGGAAAATATGTTTTTGCCGTCCTTCCTGCGGGGTTTGGTAAAAGTTAACATACTACGTAGCTCTGATTGGTTGTAGGTCTATCCAATTGAGCGAAGAGGCATTTGTTTTCCGAGTTCGGTTGAAACACGCCCCATAGTCACAGCCCAATGGAGAGTCCTCAGACTCATATTCTGACAAGAATTATGAGTCTGACATCGTCAGGCTAGACGACCCCAAAACATTTTTGGGGCACACTCACAGCTCGAACTCTCCTACCACCACAAAGGGAATCTAATTCTGTGGGAAACACTGCATATTTTATATGTCCATAAATCAATGCCACACTAACCTATGGACTTAATATGTGCCACACACACACTACATGCACTGTATGTTGCCATGTTCAATGGCAACTTCTACAAAAACAATGAAATTGAAGGGAAATATAACTTAATGTTAACGCTAAAATAACGCATTAGCCTACACATCTGCCGGTAAAAAACGAAATACTCAAATTCAATCATCACTTCATATAAAGATTCTTGACAATGTTTAGTAAACGCATCTGAGAAATTAGTGAATGTCAGACGAAAAAAGACGTGCATGCTCAACTAAATGCTAGTGCAATCTGCTCAGTCAAGGTGTCCCTCTGTCCACATTATGCACGCTCCAAAATCTCAGACAGATGCCTTTGACAAGCTTGGGGCCACACGCACACACAAGTCTCTAGGGTGGGCTGATCATAGATATATATAAAGACTATATATATCTATGACGTAACCGCTCATCTCACATCCAATTCGCTATTCTTCACCTCGCTAGTCAATCTACTTCAGACAGGCTGCGGCCAACACGACACATGGCCGATTATTTTCTTCTTAAAAATCTTGATTTTATTTGGGGACAATGACATGGCTCGATAGCTGGCTAGTCTTGTTGTTAAACATACTGTCAAATTATAATTACTGTTTGGAGAATGTCAACTTTGATGCGGTCATCTCACATCCATTTTCTATTCAACTCGCCCCACAGGCTGCGGCCGTACTGTAGCCTAGTACTAGTAGCTATATGGCCGATACTTTGTGAAAATCTTGATATTGATTTTGGGACAGTGACATGGCTGGTTTGCTAGCAAATCTTCTTGTCAAACATACTGTAAAATTATATTTACTGTTTGTCAACCGTACACAATGTTATTGCCTTTTAATATTGCTAGCATAACGTTAGCTTTCGGGCTAATAGCTCATCCAAAGGAAAGCCGGTGTTGGTTCTATGAGTTGAGCGGACTAGAAATATCAGAGTTGGCTAACGTAAAAAAAAAGTTAGATTTCTATTGCAAAACAGTTTTTTACAGTGTTTTTCACCTTTCTCTCTCTGACTGGATTGCGTCATCACAGAAAACTGTACTGTGTTGGCACATGCTGCTTGTGGAACTTGTAGTTTTTAAACAATTAGCAGCGGGGAAAAAATTGATTACAGTAGATTGTAGTATTTAATCACACTGTCGTCATGAATAATTGTTCGGGTTCGCACATATCTTTTTAGGGGCAAATGCTAGTGAAATACTGGCATTGAGCCCTGGGCTGCGTTTCCCAAAAGCGTTGTAAACCTAAATTGATTGTCGAATCCATCGTACGACGAATCTTAGTTTTACGGGCCGTTCCCAAAGACACTGTAGTTTAAGTGTATCTTGAAAGCGCATAGATTAGCCTACTCCTTAAGAGCATGTTTGGGAAACGCACGTAAGAAATATACGTGCGTACATATAAAAAATGGTTTCGTTATTTTGATCGATCGTTGCTACGATCCATCGTTATCGGGAAACGCAGCCCTGTACAGTTGCCTTTGCAAGATCTTTCTCAATCACCAATCCTGTACAAGAATGTCCCACATGCAAAGAAACACAGATACAGAAAGACTGAACAGTGTTCAAGGCTTGGCTACTGTGAGTTTGCTTCCTTGTCGTTTTTTATTTCATTTTTAAGAATGACAAAAATCTATCTAGATTAACTATGCTGGGCCTGCTGAATACCTCTGGAAGCACAGTGGATTACTTCAGTCTCTGAAGACCCTTGGGGCTGGTGGAGACAACGTTCTTTGTATAATCTGAGCACCTTCATCCACAGGGTTGTTGAGGAACAGACACACCATAATTGGTTGTAACTTGTCTAGACGCACTGCTTAGTTTAGGCCTTATGTCAATTAACCAATGGCTTTTTAAAACAGTTTACATGATTTCTTAACTTGTTTACTTAAATGTATATGTTCTTTGGAGATAAAGTAAACACGTAAATTAATTCATGCTGGGTCATATTGTGAGAAAAAAGTCTGCACTTATGTTTCCAAACACAGGCAGAACAAAAGTGCTGCTCTTCTTAAGGATGTTTTGTTTCCACCTGTTGTAAATTCTTTACAACACAGCTAAATTCAGCTTTCCTGTTAGCCTGACACGGAGCAGGCTAGTTCAGCGGTACAAGTTACGTTGGTTACTTAGCTAGAACACCAATAAACCAGAGTTATGGAATTATTGCTGAAATTAGTGAGATTTATCGAAATTATACTTTTTCCCCTTAATGTATGTTGATGGAATACCCCCCTGACCAACTGCCCAATAATAGTTTAACTGTTAAGACTACCGTTATATTAACATTACCTTGCTATGTTGTAGTTGATGGTTTCACCTCACCACTCATCACTTTTTTTTTGTTTGCACTAGGTGTTTAGATTAAGATTAAGGTTGTAGCCTTCCTTTTTGTTGTTGTTTGGTGATTCACTTTTTATCTGTTAGCCTAGCTAACAATTGTGATCTGAGAAATATATGTAGCCTACCAAAGCCACTGAGAAGAACTGTCATCACCAGCTGCATCACAGGCACCGCATATCTATAATTCCAGAAATATGTGTGTGTGTATTTGTGTATGTGCCATCAATTTTATCACGAGCACTGTGCACAATCTATAGTTCCAGTAATCTGTATTTGTGCGGTTCACTGACATCTTAATCCCCGACTGCATCACGGGCACTGTGCACTAGTTAATTAGAATGAGGTGTGCTTGTGTTGGAATTCAACAGACACTGGAATGGAATGTCTGCCATACCTACACGAAAAAAAATTCTGAATGGAACTTTACATATACAGAATAGTTGTAAAGAGAAACCTCCTCATGAAGACTGAATATAAACTCTTTAAAAGAAACAACTTACCAGACCACACCAAATGCTCCATAACCGATTGGGCGATCCGGCTCCATTTCGGCTGGGCTTGGAACTTCACTGGCTGGGTTACTATAAGGCTGAGGAACAGCAGCCCCGCCGCCGGTGCTTCCCCCAAGAGATGTAGGGTGGCGAGGAGTCCCCGCCGGGGCAGTGGGGCCAGTCAGATTCGGTGTTGCACTGAGGCCCGTGGAAGTACCTCCAGTGGATGTGTTGACGCAGAAATACTTAAGGCCTAACTCAGAGCCGGGGAACAAGTTACTACACACCGCCTGCCGACCGGTACTATGGAATGCCATTATTTTACAAACTCCTATAAACGGAACTGTGTTTTAACTATAAGCAGCTAGCAACGTAGCCACTATAGCTTTACCTACCTAGCCGTTTCTGTGGGAGTTGCATTCATCTGCTATTTACTTTGTGTGTGCCAAGTTAGCTAAATAGCTACCAAACCAGCACTGACAGCTGAACATATCATTGTTTCGCTTGGCAAACAGTCCAGCTAGAAAGCGGACAAGGTTTATTGAAGTATGTTTTAGCTATGATATATATATATAATAACTAGCTATCCACCAAACATATTAGATAGCCGGTGGGTCAATTTAACCAACAGACTAACTTTAACGTGCTAGTAGGAGGTAAAAGGCTATGCAAAGCTGACTTGACATGTAACATAGCTAGCTACGTAGCAATGTATGGTTGCTTTGTCTGGTTTCTGCTATCAGGTACATTAGCTAGCTTTAGCTAATGCGTAAAAAGTTAGCTAGCACTGGTGTTAATTTGTACAATTGCAGGTCAACGTCGAAGTACATTTAGATGGGTTGCACTGTGCCCGATCGTCGTACATAACAAATCATCTCGAGCGTGAGTATGCCAATTAAATTGGCAATTGAATTGTCAATGACATTAGATAAAGCGTACTGTAGCTAGCTGGCATGCGCCAATTCAATAGCTAAGCTGTTCCTTGACCCATAAGCTCTGTAATTAGGCAGCAAGCTACATTGACCTATTTATTTTTTGTATAAGAATATAGTTGTAATATAAAGTGTAACAAAATGCCCGATAATAAAAATATACCAGATCCCAATTTTTATACATAAGAGCACATAGCAGTCTGGTCATGCTCGGCAGTTCAGAAAGTATGGTTACGGTTGTGTTGCTAGAACCATAGCAAGCTAACATTTGCTAGTTAGACTTAGAATTTCGCTAGCTAGCTTCCTAACTTAGCCATGACGTATCCAATGTTTGCAAAGAAAAATGTCCGTTAACGAGCCGTCGACAGCGATGAATAGTCCATCGTTGATTTTTCTTCCGTCTAACTTTTCCAATTTCCTAAAATCTTTATTTTCTTCTTTGTTGGTCAGCTGTTTCTAATAGTGCGAGCGAGTTAAGTAGGAGGAGTTCTGAGTTCGGGGGTGTGGGGGATGGTTTGAACACCGTTGTAAACAATCTTCGCATAGAGGACAGCGATTTCGCATATTATAATTGCAATGTGATTTCAGTCGACATAATTCAGTCTTTCCACATCACCAGCACTGACCGTTGAATATTTACGTTCATCTTACAGTCTGATGTTTTATTATCATGTAATTATACAGAATAACATCAATATCGCACAGCCTCACAAAACATTTCACAGGTACAAATTATTTTTCATATCAATTCCACTTTGAGATAAATTACAAATCAGCATCCAGACAATTATAACGGAAATATAATTGTAAGTCAATAAATGTAGCACATCCAGTGTCTAAGAAGTACAGTAGCATTATAAATAAACATTCAGTTTGACAATATCAAAATGCATGACGGGCCATGTGTTGTAGGGGAATTGTACATTAATTTAGTCTGAGATGCATTTGTAAAGGTCAAGAGATCACGGGGTAATCTGTGAAAATAATACAAAAGGAAATTAAACCAACCTCCACCATTTCATTCCCCCCCCCTTGTAAATATTGGCCAATGGGAACAAATACCTTGTTGGCAGATTCTACTGTCACATTGTACATTTCATTCGAATTTCAATTTTTAATCCGTGGTCAGAATTGTTTTATCAGAAGGTCAAACCCCTTTAATTATTATTTTGGTCAGTGAACCAATTTTCTCTATAAGAGTGACTTACCTGGTGACATTCAGGCCTATATAAATGTTTTACTGAAGCGGTCAGTATCAGGTTTGAACATTGCCTTTTGTACTAGGGTTCAAAGGGAGATGGAAAACAGAACACCACAATAGTTCCCTGTATTTGTACTTTACAACTGTACTGTGTTTTGTCTTGTGTTGAGGCAAGCATATAATAGCTTTGACTTGTTATGCAGTGGGAAAAGTTTATAATCACAGATTCAAATAAGTCTTCTCTATTTGGAGCTTATGCATCAAGTCCAAGTCCTGCAGTGTATACAATTTGGCAGTAAGGGCTGATTGGACAAATAGTTGGAGGAATTCATGGTCATCTCTCGTTCTCGATCCACCTTTGGCAGTGGAGGAGGTAAGTCTGTTGGAATATGGACAATAGCATACAGAAGCAAGTAGTAAGGACATACTGAACTCTCTTCATGGTCTTCACGCACACCCATGCATGTGTACGAAAACAGCATTACAACATTCAAAATTGGCACATGCAATAAGACAATGACAAAATACATTTGAGGTTGTACAATTTGTCTGACTGTGTGATGTGAAATGTCATGTGCACTCTCCAAGGCCATAGCCATAGAGTCAACATTGGGGGGGACAAATTAAATTTGTTATAATAATTTCGGACAGCGTACGTGGTTGCCTGTCGTAGTGTAGCACATTTATATGTTATTCATATTTTTATATCAATATATTGGGGGCAGGGATGTAGTGGGGGCTAAACGCACGTAAACGCCGTTCACGCACCTCCCGAAATTCGGAAATAGCGTTTATCCACCTCTAAATTGCAGAAATTGCGTTTATCCACCTCTAAATAGCGTTTATGCGTGTTTACGCACATCTAAGTTCCCTGCGCCTCGTATTCTGCCGTTGGAATAATCCGAAATAAACTTGGTGTAATTTTAAAACACCAAAGACTACATTTCATGTTGTTTAACATATAAACGCTGTAGTCTGAATCATTTCATCTGCGCTGTATGGTCTGTGACCCTCCAATCAATGCGTTGCGGCTGCGGCGGCGACACCAATCAGGATCCAAGAAGTATGTACACACATACACGTTGTGGATTAGTCTACCTGTTCGGAATGGATTAATTAGCCATAGATATCAGGCGATCTTTGAAGACACCATCGAGTGCTCCCACTCCCACAGATGCCCGCAAAAGGCCTCAAGTACAGAGTAAGATCAATTCACGTTTGTAAACGTTGTTTTGGTTTGCACAACCAGTGTTGGGTAAGTTACTTCAAAAAAGTTATTAATTACCAATTACTAATTACTTCCTCAATATTGTAATTAAAATACTTTTGTAATTACTCTGTCTGAAAAGTTATTTAATTACTCAATAAGTAATGTAATGCATTACTTCTTACAATCCCTATAAACCTTGACTGGATAGACAACAGAAAGGAAACTCTTTCAATAATTAAATACAAGTCAAACTTGGAATAGTTTAGCCTTTTAGCTTTTTAAAACATCTTAGCTTTTTAAAACATAGCCTACTAATACTTTTTAACATTTTAGTAACACATGTAACCTTTACTTTTCGTTACCAAACAATATGTGCATAACACAAAAGCTTAACTTTAAGTTAAACATGACATCACAGGATTCTACAGTACGCAGCGGTAGCGTCTCTTCCTGCAATCTAGCTTGCAATAATTTTTTTAAGCTCACCTTCAGACACTTTCTGCACTGCTGATGTAAAATCAAGTTTTACCTGCTTAACAGGTGTTGCTGAGGTGTTATCTGTCGATGCCAAAGTAAACTCCTTGTCTGTGCAAACTTTCATGGCGATTAAAACGCATTCTGATTCAGATGAACATGGATCACTCAAAAGTGTTCGTCGATGCTGCCTTGTGAGGTGCTTCAGTACTTGTGCTAGCCGCAGCCGCATATCGTTTTTTTCTCCCCAGGACATAGCTTGCACTTCACATTAATGTTCTTGTCAACCTCAACCTGTGACAAAAAGGTGAAGTACTTGGAATATTTCCATTTGGTAAAACAGCTAGAGCTACTTGCTTCGGCCGAGTCCGACATCTTCCACTTCAAACCGCTAGAGCCCGCGCTTATGCAGCAAAAACTCACGTCTCCCGTGCAACTGCACTACAGCTAACGATTTTAAAGAGGCAGCGTTCACTTTTACCCTAAGACGATACATTTAGATTTTAATTCAATATTGATTTATACAGAACTGTTTGACTAATTTACAGTATGTAACGCAACTACATTACAAGTAACTGTAATTAAATTACCTAAAAATGAACAGTAATCCCTTACTTTACTTTGTCAGTGGATAAGTAATTTAATTACAGTAACGCGTTACTTAGTAAACTTAGTAAAGTTTACCCACCTCTATTTTTACCACTACACTACAGATATACAATATATATTATGATTACGGCCTTGGCACTCTCACCTCTGAAGTCTTCAATGTTCACTCTTGAGCAACCCCCTCAGTCCGGTAAGCTAACTATGGGGCTGTGGGGCGATGCTGGAGCAGTCCGTCACAAGAAGTCCCACAGGGGTACTACCCGAAATGGTCACGGCAACGCTGGTAGTGCCCACGGGGCTGGATGGACTGGGGGCACTTTGAGGAGTTGTGTGTGTGCCCATGTGGCCCTGAAGCTGTGTGATTGTCTTGCACTGGACCCCGCATAACTGGCAAAGCAAAACTCCTCCAGCACCTGTTCCACCAAAGCTGCCCCGTGCCCCTCCACTCTCCTTCCACTCCTGCCCATGGTGCTTCTGAGCATGGACACGCAGATAGGTGAGGGTCGTGAAGCCTGACAATAGAGAGAGAGAAAGCATAACAGAAAGAGCAAAGTGGGATTGAGTACGATGATGTCTATCAAGACAGAGGGGTTAGATAATGTAGCAGGGTAGGTGTAAAAAATCCTACAGAAGTAAAATCCATTGAAACTAATGTTGATTTGAAGGAAATAGTTGCCCTCACTGCGGTTGCACAGGTGGCAGGCATGGTGCTGAGATTGGTTGTGGACTCTCATGTGATCAGTGATGTAGGCTGCTGATAGCAGCTTGCCACAGATGTGACATGGCACCTTCTCCTCATGGCGGATCAAATGGGCACGAAGACGGTCCCGAGTTGCAAATGCAGATGTGCAGGTCTGTGCAGAACATAAAACACAAAGACGCATAGATGTGTGCAAGAAATCATGTCAGCAACCAAATTCATGAACAACAGATTAACAATGTTATCTCACTGTTGCCATGATGAACTATAGTACTACTGTATCTTATATGTTTACAATGTGTTTGTTGAAAGTGAGACACCAAGTAAAAGGCAGAAGAGCTAAGATGCATTAAAGGTCAAACGCCAGGGAATAATATCAGAACTTCATAAAAACCCATAAGTCTGAAATATTGATGTAAAAAGTGTGGTCCACAATTGAAATATTACAATGAATTATTGCATGTATTGTTCATGGTAAACTGAGATGAAGTCCTCAAATGTACTTTCAGAGACAAAAAGGACATGGACAACGGGTATGACTGTGGAGATTACCGTGCACTTGAAGGGTCTCTCAGTGGAGTGCACCTGTCGAACATGACTGTTGAGATGGTCAGGTCTGAAACACCAACATTTACAAAGTAAAAAAACAAGAAGACAGGCCTAAAAGTGAATTCATACAATATTCTGTGTACATGTGTAAGTATAATGAGAGAGATCATCACTGTAAAAGAACAAAGGTGAACAGTGCACCAAATTTAAATAAATCCTTATAAAGGTAACACTAACTACCCAAACCTACCAATTCAACTTACTACTCACCGTGAAAAAGCCTTGGCACAGTGCGGACACACGTAGGGTTTCTCTACCCCACCCTGGTGCGATCGCACATGGTAGCTCATGCGGTCTTTCCTCTTGAAACGCTGCTGACAAATTGGACAGGAGTAGGGCTTTTCATCAGAGTGAGAAAGTCGGTGACGGTTCAGATGGTACACATCCCGGAAGGCCTTTCCACATGCTTCACAGGCATGGTTTTTCCGCACTTGGGTAGAGTTTGGGTTTGTGTTCAAGTTGGGGTTGGGTGGGTTCTATATGGGAAAGTATGAGGGACATTGAGCGAAAGCCACATAGTTTTCGAGTACTCTATGTTCAACGGTTGCATGACTTTGAATATTGTTTTGTTCTCACAACAAATTAATCTCTTGAAGAATATGCCCTAAGAAAGAAAAGCAAATCACATCATGCCACAAAAGTTCCAACCCACCTGTTCCATTGACCCCACAACCACCACTGCAGTTTGGATAGCCTGGGCTGCAGCCATGGTAACAGTTGCTGTTGCAATGGACACAGTTTTGCTATCTTGGTTATCAAGGGGGGTGGGTTGAGGGAGGGGCTCAGGTTGGGGTGGCAGAGGAGGAGGGGGAAGAGAGAGATGGAGTAGGGAAAGAGGCACAGTTTGTCTTTCCACACGTCCTCCTCCCCCCTTGCCCCCCTCTTCTCTATCCCTGGTTGCTCTGTCCTTCATCTTGATGCCCGTGTGTACCGACTGGTGGCGTCGAAGGTTGTAACTGTTCTTAAACTGCTTATTACATGTGGCACAGATATGAGTTGAGCGACTGGTCTTTGAAACTGATTTCACTGAAAATAAGGGGAAAGAAAATGAGCTGTGTGTGAAGAAAGGGGTGAATGACAGTAAAAGTCAGTGTGATTTCCATATGTAGCATCAAAAACTATCTTCTGGACTTTCTTATACAATTACTGCTTCTCCACCCCCCTCTTTTTTATTCCTGACACACACAAGTGATGGGCACAAGGAGACACAGGGGTAGCATGGAAAGGTATTTTTTGTGAAACTCCCCTTCTTGTGGGATCTCTCAATTTACCTCTAAATAAGGTGTGTGTATGTGTGTATGCTTGCTGTTTTCATGATTAACCAGAGGACATGAGTGGTTCCTTCCGGTCTGTAGCAGCTATGGCTTTGATGTGGCAACATCCCTCTACCCCTACCCAGTGGCGGTTCTAGACAAATTTTACTGGGGGGGCCAGTGTTTAATCAGAGGGGCACATTAAAAAACCGAAACAAATTATATTTAAACATTAAATACTTTAATTTTAGCTTTACATTAAAATCATACAAACGGCTCTGGCTCTCCCTCTTCCAGCTCCTCAGCTCTCTCAATACTTTATATGTTTCTATAACTTTTTTATTTACTGGGGCAAAAAAGGCTGCAATGTCCCTTCCTCGTTTCATGATGACTACTAGAAGAACAAAAACGTGTAAAAAAAAAAAGAAAAACTATTTTTAAATGTTTTATTCAGTCAGCTCAGGGGGGCCACAGGGGGGGCCAGGGACATTTTTACAGGGGCACTGGCCCCTGTAGGCCCCCGTGTAGAACCGCCCCTACCCATCTCATGCATGTGTAAGTGTGTTCAAGTCATTAAGTATTCAATAAGAACACGTGTCTTAAAACTGGAAGGTGGACGGAAAGTGTGCTCTAGGAGTATATGTGTGGTGGCCTGCGGAAACCCGTCGCATGTCGCGGCCGCTCATTGTTGGCTATAAGCCATAAAAGATCGAAAATCGTTTTCTGTCCAAATGGAGATTTTTGATGTTTTGTATAGTTAACACCCTAAACTTCACTGTAATGTACAAAAAGTATATGATTACTTTTGAAAAACTGTTCATTTCAACTGTTTTTGGACATGTCAGCTATCAAGATTTTCAAGCCATGTCAAATCAAATGCTCAGTTTGCCTGCTCTTTTGAGTGCTGCAGCAGCCCCAAACAACTGATCAATGAAGTCAGGCTGTTAAACTTACAAATAACTTTCTGATTAATGTAGCTTATACTTAAACTGACATTTACATTCACAACGTGATTACGAACAAAAGGATTTCCTTTCCATGTTCGCCACAGAATTAGAATGGAACCTTTGAATGCAGTTTTCTCCCTTATCACTTTTTGACACAGGTCAACTTTAAAATGATGTAACTTCAGTTGTGATAACGATATCTGAGTGATTTAAACTGATTTGTATTCAAGAGAGTTTGTAGTTTCCAAATATGTAATACCCAGAAAGTCACATTTTCACGATGTGAAGGGTTTCCGCAGGCCACCACACATATACACATTTCTAACTAGGACATTTGAGTCAAACATTCAACCAAATCATAATTACACATGGAAAACAAGTGAAAAACCTATAAGTGACCCCGAAAGAATCGCCACCTTAATGCAGTGGAGGAGTTTGTGTGTCCCTGTGATCCTGGGCGATGTTCCCTCTAAGCTGCGCGCATGCGCGACCGCGCACACCAGTTGAAGGTCCCGCGCACTAGATTTTTCAGACCGCACACAAAATAAAATCAGTATTTTGTTTTATTATTATTTTAGAAAAACTAGTCATGTTCAGTTGATCGGCCAAATGCGGCGAAGCCCACTTAATACGTTTCAATGTCACTCTAGGCTACTCAGCCAATTACAATACAATTACAATAATAATGTTACATTTGAACATTCTATCTAACGTCCATTTCTCGCTCAGCTCAAGCTTTGACTAGCAACGCAGCAATGGCTAAACAAAAATCAGGAACGTTACCTTTAGAGGCCAAAGTTTTACATTTGGGCAGTTTTACATTTAAACACGAATGGCTTGATTAAATCATTCAAACGGACACAAGCGATGGTCCAGGTAAGCTGGTGAAGCTTTCTGATATATTTAGCTACGAAGAAGCTAGCGGGGTTCTCTGCAAACATTGCTCAGAGGCTAAAATAAAAGGCGAGTTTACCACCGGGAAAGCCGAGTGGAAACTGGATTACTTAAAACGTCACTTGACACAAAAAGTTCATTCTGCTATACCTGTTGTAAACACTTTTAAAAAATCACCCAATGGAGTCAGTCATATACTACTTTAATAAATATCTTAACATATAATTACATGAGATATTGCTGTAATTATTATCATGATATTAATGTTGTCCATATCACCCATCCCCTACTTTATGGCTAAGGCCGTTCTATATTGCCTGCTGATCGGTAGCAGCAGAGAACGGGTCACAAATTGCTCACAGTACTAAGGTTTGCGCTCAGACAGATTTCTATTTGCTCAGTGCGGAAAACAATTAGAGGGAACATTGATCCTGGGTTGTCTTGTGTTGTCCTGGGCAACAGCTCCTGGTAGGGCTTCCCAGGGTAAATTGGTCCTGGAAGAGGAACCAGACTAAGAGCGATTCACAAGATCCCATATGAATTGAAGAGTAGGCAGCTGCATTACCTCGCCCAGAAAAGGGAAACCAGGATACCCTCCTGGAGCCAGACCTGGGAGGGGAGCTCACCAGCGAGCGTCTGGTAGCTTAGCCTTGACCCATGGTGGTCAGATGGGCACAGCCCAAAAGAGCAACATGGAGCTGCCACCCTGTGGGCCAACCATCCGCAGAGACAGGCATTGGGGTCGGGTGCTTTGCAACTGGTGGTGAGTTGGATCAGATAGGAGGGGAAACTGCCAGACAGACCTGGTAAACCCAAACGTGTAGTAAGGGTGGCCTGGGAATGTCTGACAGATGCCCCTGTTTGTAAGGTCTTCCTCCGGAAGAATTTGTCATGCATCACAGGGGAGGTAGGGGACATGGAATCCGAGTGGGCCATGTTCAAGGCCTCCATTGTAAAGGTGGCTGGCAGGAGCTGTGGCTAAAAGGTAATCGGTGCCTGTCCTGGCGGCAACCTAAGAACCTGCTCGTGGACACCGGCGATGAAGGAAGCTGTCATGCTGAAGAAGGAGGCTTTCGGGTTTGGTTGACCCAGGGGTCTCCCGAAACGATATGGAAATAGCGAGCCGAAAACAGGCACAGGGACAAGTATTTTTACGTCACAGAAAATCCAAGACTATTTTACTGATGAAATTCTGGCTAGCTAACTAAGATTAAGACAATATTTAAAGTGGATGGGTTATTTCAGTAGGTATAGCTGGAAGGTTAGTGTCATGCCCTCTACCTCTGCCACCTAGCGGCGGTTTTTGTTTGTTTCTGTGTCTCCCTGCGGTGGGTGTGGCCATGGTCTTCGGTTCCCAATTACCCACACACACTGCCTCAGTCTCCACAGCTGTCTCCCATCAACTCATCAGCCCTGCAGTATATCAACCCTGGTTTTCACATCATTTATCGCTGTATTATAGCGATTATATTATATTTTGTCTACCTTGGTAGTCATGCTCTTGGTTACCTACTGAATATAGTCAGTTAGAAGTGTTTTTGTCATATCATAATTCGTTTTGCTAACTGTTTTTTTACCTGTTCCTCCAGGATCACCAGCCAACCTTGCCACCCTGCCAAACCCCTGCACAGCCTACCCTGCCTGTCCCGTCTATTTTGTCACTGCCATTCCACTCTGCAATAACCCAGGCATTAAACCCTTTCTGGACCATACCTCATCGTTTTGTTAGTCTGTGTTGTGCACTTGGGTCCACCACCACCACCCCCGTAACAGTTAGTAGCTACAATTAGTTTGCAGTGCTGCTTTCAAAGGGTTTCCTTTATGGATGAAATGCTAGCTAGCTAACAGCACAACAATATAAAGTGGATACTTTCAGTATAGATTAGTGAATTTTGTTACATAAATCAATGTGTTTACTGATGTCAAAACTATCCGCATATTGCAAATGTGCACATAATTCTCAACACCAAATCAATGACAACATTATAGTCAACAGTGTGCATCACGGACATGGGCGCAATTCCTACCCCTTTAACCTCCTTGGCCAGTTTCTAAAGGCATGGATATAGTGACAGGAACAATGTTCGTACAAAGTTTGTCTCCTCGGTCAGTTGTCGTGTCATATCCAAGACTATTTAACAGCATTGGATAGCACAAAGAAAAAAATACTAACATTAATATAAACATTGCAAACACCTCTTATGCTACATAATCATTTGCATGAATGTATCAGAGCATTGGCAATTTGTTTAAATAATGAGAAATTGCACGCGCAAAAATTATTAGAATATATGATGCGGAGGTTGAACAAGAACTTCAGAGATGACAGATAATTTAAATTGTGATCTGAGAAATATAGGTACCATAGCCACTGAGAAGAACTGTCATTGCTAGCTGCATCACGAGCACTATCTATAATTCCAAAAATCTGTGTGTCACCAACATCATCGCGGGCACTGTGCCCTATCCATAATTCAAGTAATCTGTGTTTGTGTGTTTCACTGGCATCTTAATCACCGACTGCATCATAGGCACTGTGCCCTCACTAGTAATTATTAATTACATAAGTATTACTCATTGATCTTCAAATCACAAACCAAGCAGTATCAGAAATAAATACTGATGAATTAGATAAAGCACTATGCTTCAGTTGCTGTGTATCAGCAATACTAATGGGGGACCTGGATATGGTATATTATAGCTCAAAGTACCACCTTTCATTAGAGGCAACAATTATGAAAAGTAATACCTTTTTATCCTAATATGGATAAAGTATTTGACCATGGTTAGGGGGACCAGAGCTTAAGGGGTCCTAAACCTGTTAGTTGGGTCCTTTAGGAGTCTCCAAAGGGCACTTTTAGAAAACGCCAGGATGTACCCTCATAAAAACATGTAAAATATTCATATTTTTGTGGTATTATAATCTACTTTGGACTTCAGCTAATACCTCCCACCTATAGTCATCGGCAGGCATCTGTATGCAAAATCAAATTCAGGTGGAAATAAAAACGTTCTATTTCATTGTGTTCAAGCTTCTATTACTCAAAACCAGTAGTACTTATAGAGTTTCTGAAAGGGGAAATAACTTCAGCAGAGCTGCCAACTCTCACGGTTTCGCCGTGTGACACACGCATTTCAACCATTTCTCACGCTCTCACGCCACACATTGTATATCTCACGCTGAAAAGGCAACGCCAAACAAGTAGCCAAGCTAACGTTGTAAACAGTAACGGACGAGGCGCAGGTTAACGGAGTGAAGCATCATTGATGCGCAAACAGCCGTGTAAACTCGCGTGGGGGGGAGTGAAGCTCGAGAAAGCTCGCCTAAGGGGGGGGGGGGGGGGGGGGAGTACCAGCGAGTGGCGAACATCGGGCCGTAGACCTTGTGACGGAGCTTGGCCACGTCTGTTACATACCTGAGCAGGGCTCGACAATAACGATGGCCCGATGGCCCGGGGCCAGTAAAAAGTAACGTCGGGACAGTTAAACTAGCAACTCACTGGCCCGATCGGGCCACTGCAAATTATTGATTGAAAAAAAAATTTGCATTGTAAAAGTTAACATCCTTCATATGTTTTGCTATCTGCTAAATGCATAAATAACTTTGCAGCTCGTGGGGCGCACAGTTGGCAGATCAAGAGTTGAGTAGTGAGTGACGAGTGGTTGTTAAATTGTAATTCTCTAATCTTGATACATTTTTTAACAACTGCCGCAAGACTGGCGCGAGACAATAAAGTGAAGATGGCAGCAAAGTAGAGCTACGAGCTTAAAAAAAAATGTATCACTAGAAATGTGATTTCATTTTTGTTCTTTTTATATCCAGGATGTGTTTAATAAATGGTTAAACACGTTAACAGAATAACACAACTTATAAGTCTTTGGTTTTGTTGTAACAATGATAAATTACAACTTTTGGAGGGGGGGCCAGTAAAAATTGTCTTGGGGCCAGTAAGTTTCAAACCCACTGGCCCGGTGGGGCCAGTGCCAAAAAATGTTAATGTTGAGCCCTGACCTGTCACGTCATGTACTCCGAATTGTTCAATAACAGCTTTCAATTTACTTTGGGTATGCCTTATTAGGCATTTTAGGCTAATTTAACAGGATTGTTCAGAGGTTAAAGCTGAAAGTCTGCACTTAAATTGCATCTCAGTTCTTTCATTTCAAATCCATTGTGGTGGTGTGCAGAGGAGCTGGAAAGTATTTCTGGGGAGAGGGACGTCTGGAATACCCTGCTTAGTCTGCTGCCACCATGACCCAACCCCTGATAAGCGGAAGATGATGGATGGAAACTATAATTGAGCTAAGAGTGTGATCAAAATAAAACTGCAAAATACTGGTTTTGTCAAACTAAGGTTTTACTTCCCATCCAACAGCAATTGTCATAATCTGCCTTATTCAGATAACTCACCAGGTAAAGGCTCCTCACTCAGCGCAGCTGTGTCAACGGTAGATGGGGGATGGGCTATGTGCTCTGAAGGGGGGCTCTGGGCCGAGCCAGACATATCTGGCAGAAGCTCTGATTGAAGTGGTGGATCAGACTGGGTTTGTGATGGGGCAGTCTGCTGAAATAAGGAAAATATGTTATACCCCTATGGGAGAACAGCAGTGTTGTGTAGTCCAGTTTTTACTTTAGAAAATAGGTTTGCATTTTTACACTGCCTCAAAATCGAGCGAGAGCGAGAGCGAGAGCGAGAGCGAGAGCGAGAGCGAGAGCGAGAGCGAGAGCGAGAGCGAGAGCGAGAGCGAGAGCGAGAGCGAGAGCGAGAGCGAGAGCGAGAGCGAGAGCGAGAGCGAGAGCGAGAGCGAGAGCGAGAGCGAGAGCGAGAGCGAGAGCGAGAGCGAGAGCGAGAGCGAGAGCGAGAGCGAGAGCGAGAGCGAGAGCAGTCCCACAGTTGGTAGATAGATCAGTCACTTACCTGAAACAGAAAATTACTCCAAGAAGTATCCATGTTGGACAAACGACAACAAATACTTTTTATGAGAAGGTTACTGTATTAAAAAGGTGAGTTGTAGGCTAAGGGCTACGTAGTCCGCCTATTATAAACTGATAGTCTCTATTTAAAATCTAAGTCAGATAAGTGTCTGTGTGAAAGTTATTGTCATGTTGCTCAACAAAGAATTAAGAGCATACTTGTATACAGATATTCATTAGAGTTTTGAGGCGTAATGTAAAATATGGCAGTTATGCCCACTTAACTTTAAAAGCATGAATGTTGAAAATTAAGCTTTAAACTCATGTTAATCATTTTGTTTAGTAGCTCAGTAGTAGTAGTTATTGAATAACTCTCGAGATTCGACATATATGCTGACACTATCGAGAACTAAACGGCATAATGGTTGATGTCATGCTTTTAATGATGGATATAAATGAAATACATTTAGATTGCTTATTACAGCAAAATATTCAAAGTAAAAGATATACTGAAAAACTCATGCAAATTCAGAGAGGTGTAAATAAATTAATAATTATAATCAGCTTTTTGATAATGAGTGGGGGAAGGAGACATTTATTTCGATAGCTCCGAAAGGCCAAAACGATTAATTCCAAAGCCTCGGTGTTGGATAAAAACCGTGTCCCTAGCTACAGTGTTCCTGATCGGCCGCAGACCATGGCTCCGCCTAGGCTTTTCAATCGAGACATCTCGTTTTTTCAATTTCTCTCGCCATCCCACCCACCCTCACTGTCTTAAAAAAAAAATCTATTCTCCCCCTCTATCTATCCCCATGCGCTGTTCCCCAAGTTTAAAGGGAAAGTGTTTTGTGTATGCACCCTCCTCTCGAGCCCCTTCTCCTCTGTGCGATGTTTTCAATCGTCCCGTCCTTTCACCCCCGCCGTTTCAATTTCTTTGCCGACAGATAATAATATTCCAAATACATTCCAGACAGCAAACAATCCTTTGTATGAAACATTAAGAGGCTATTAATGTTGAGGATGCACAAGTAAACATCTGATTGCACATCAGTGAAAACCTAGGGCGGACAAGTGGCAATATCCCACGCATCTTAAAGGTAAAGGCACGCGCAGATGCAGCTTGCAAGCACGACGACACTGCCATCAACTGTGGGGTAATGTTAAGTCAATTATGACCTTTTCCTACCAAAATTATAATAGGGGCCAGAGGTCCATCACATTTACATGATGGAACCAAGTGATCATGTTAATGTGCATCCATTCTTAAATAAAAATAAACATAAAACATGAATGCAAACAAATATTTGAATAAGCCTCTCCTTGGGTCTATTCAAAATTAAACGATATGTAAACTATTTTCAATGCTCCGAATGTGAAATGTGTGTATACTTGAAGGTCTTTGTAATTGTAACTTGACAAGGGTATTATACACCTCTGGCTTTGGTATTTGTAATGATGATATATTTTATTCTATCAGACCTTGCTTTTGGATTTTGTTACCAAAACAGTAGGATTTACTGTTTATTTTTTTAAAGCATGGAAAAAAGGTGTCAAAGTGTGCAGCTTAAAATACAAACAAAACAGTAAACATATCAACAATTGAACATGTCTTTATTGCAGCTTCCCCTTAACAGCAACATTTTTATTATCTTCTACATCTGTAAGATGTAATGTCTTAATGCATGAGAAATAAGCCATTAAATCAGCAATTTCATTTAAATATATGTTTAATATATGGATATATTATACATACAAACATGGCTTAGTTTGTGCTCATTTTTATCTATAGCCTATCTAAAGGTTAAGCTACATAATCACATTTCAACAAGGTTCTAATACATGGTTACACAGTTATCTGCAAAAGAATACTGAGCACATACGTTTACAGTGATATTAACACTTTTACAACTACTACAGCATATTAAAAAATAAATAAAATATTCAACACAGTGGGCCTCACTTGATATATGGAATGTGCCCAATGCATTTGAATGTTTGTGATTATCTGTTTACATATCTGTAGTCTGTACCTCCTATTATTCACTATATATCTTCATGTAGAACCAGTGTTAGATGTTGGTCATTTGACAACTCATTTACCAGCTTTATAAGCAGTCAATTTTTTTTTTTACATGCATCCATTCATCATGTATTCCTCAGTTTTGAAGTTAACTTATGCTAATGTACAAGCTAAATAAATTGTGTTAAAACTGACATCTCTCTTGACTCTTCCAATTTACAGTGCCACTAGAATTTTACCATATCATCCTCAAAAAAATGAACTACCTTAAGTTTTGAGTGCATTTGTGGCTTAAAGAAATCACACCAAGCACAGAACACAACGAAAAACTAAATATGCAGAGCTGTAATTTCAAAATGAAAATTGATCACACTCCTCTAGTGAAACATTTACTGATAATCATAGGAATTCCAATAATAACATGTCAATGAACAGCAATAATAGTGGCTCAGACTTTGAAATACATTTACAGCCAACGTGACAGTAGCAGTATAGCATAATTATTGAAATTTAGAATTTAGTCAAAAACTAATGAACAGCAACATTGCATTTGGGTCTTATAACGATCATTTAGAATGTCCAGAAGGCAAGCCCCAAAAAACTTATCATGGCTGATAACCAAAAGGAGTTTCAAGTAAATTTGAGTGTCCACATTCATCCCTAATGTTACATAAATTACACTAGAGTAGCTTCTGTAGTAGGGGAGGGGATCAAAATGTGTCTTCCATAAATAAATCTGCATTAAAGGGTCCCCTGATTACTCTGACTCTTTGGCCTGTCAGAAAAATATTGTACCAACCATTCTACTTACCTACATGCAAGATAACACTTTGTGACATAATCTAGTCATTACAGCTGACATGGCAAACTTTTGATGGCTGTTCAGCCAAAGGTGTCTTTTGACTTTTTGACAAAAGATGGTACAAATATATATTTATTTGATTTGTTAGTGAGAACCTGTACTCTTCCCCCCCCCCCCCCCCCACCCCCACCCCCACTCATTCAGTCTTGGTTGTCTCTCTCTCACGGTCAGCCACATCAATGGCGGCCATGTTCCTGGAGGCAGTGACCAGATGTAGAAGGCTAATACCAGATTTGAGCATGCACACCATGGCGCAAACTCCAATCAGCCACTGCAGCCACACTACACGGGGATACAGAGTAGAGGAGTGTTGATGCAGATGGTTAGAAATCAAAATCACACACTCAATAACCCACAAGAGACCTATTTTCCAAACTGCTGCCATGTAAGATGATTACATTGACATATGTGTTCCATATCCACAGTAAATTATGCTTTAAAAAATGCATTTACATTGTCATTAACAGTTAGTCCCAATGAATTGATGTGTCAGTGTGTCTTCTTTGCACTCATGCAGATGTTAAAGGGAAAGGTAATAATATAAATATGGGGTTGCAGAGTGAGGACTTACCAGCGGGATCCTCAATGTAGTAGAGAACGTAGAGCAGGCAGAAGAAGAGCTCATTCCCCATGCACATGACAAACAGCACCGGCTACAGAAGACACAGTTAGTGTGCAATAATTAGGTATGCCTGCTAGGGATGGGTATCGTTAAGGTTATAACGGTATTACTACCGTTATCGATTTGGTACTTTAACGGTATACTTATCTTATTTTCATAAAAACTAAATTCACATTGCTTTATGATATTTTATGTAAAATTAATTTTATGATCTATAGTGAAAGAAAGCAATGTTTCAAACAGGGCCCTCAAGTCTTACGCATTCGCCGTGAGACCGGGGCGGATCTAGTAAAATAATCATGGGGTGGCAAGAGGGTGCCAGGAGATTTTGAGGGGTGGCACCCCGTGGCAGAAGTGTGTGAGATAAAAATGAAAAAACTAAAGGCTGTGCAACATGTATGCATAGTAAGTGAATACTCAAATGAATTTGAGGATTACAGGTCCCATGACCAAAAAGCTATAGACGTTTGAAGATTTATTTTGAATAAAAAATATTTTTTAATAACCCGAGATGAAAATGAACAAAATAAAGGCTGTGCAGCATGAATGCATACATCTTCAACAGTTTAACATGATTTTGACGCTCCTAGTTCATGTTGTTGAAAAGCTACTGACTTTTGAAATGTGTAACTTGTTGATGGTCCCTAAACATACGCGTTGTTTAGGCAGCCAAAAGCATTGGCTAAGCGGCCAGTGATAGCGGTGCTAAACACCAGTTAAAATAACACAATACTGGGCATCCGAATATCTGTTGAATATCAAACTTCAAACTAACTGTTACCATGGTCATCTTTGTTGTTGCTTTCCCAAAGCATCGAGTTAACATTATTAACCCCAATTCAACAGGAAAACTAACGTTGCAACTCCGTTAGCCCTGCACTTTTCTAATTATTCTTAGTCATTAATAGATAATTGCTTCACACCTCATTCCTTCGGTGTGGTGTGCTGTCCGTGCCGACGATTACTTCCTTGAGTTGGAGCCTTCTATGATCAATTTGCGCCTTCCTTGTGTTCAAATGAAAGCAACTTCGGTTGGCGGTGTGGGGAGGGTGGATGGAGTCGTCTCGTGCTGTATTTACTTGCATTCGGATATTTGAAATTCGCTCTCGCAAATGTCCGATAAGCCACAACTTTTCTCTGTTTTCAAAGCTGCCAACTGGGGTGGTCAGGCTATTTTTAGGGTGGCAGTTGCCACCCCATGCCACCCCGGTAGATCCGCCCCTGCCGTGAGACTCACGCATTTCAACAATTTCTCATGCTCTCACGCAACACCTTGTAATTCTCACGCATTTCAACCAGAGACGTAGCCACAGGTAGGCACAGGCCTACCCAATTTGTTCCAAGGCCTACCCAAAAACTATAAAAATATCTCCGAAAGATTATGCACCGGGTGCACATCGCAAAGTAAATAAGTAAAAAACTGAAAAGATGCCTATCCATTTTTTTCTAGGCCTACACAAAAAATGATTCTGGCTACGCCCCTAATTTCAATTGGATCCTGGCTCTGGCTAAATCTACACATGTCCACTACAGATGTACTATCCACAACCTGGATGAGTAACTAAATGACTGTGATCGGTCAGTTGACGAAAAGTGACATTGACGATCATCGACTTTATGAAAAGTTCAACACGTTTCAACAAAAGGCAACCTTCCTTATCTTATCCCTGTTTTCTTCTGTCTCTGTTTTTATTTAACAAGCTACTTCAGCAGCCCACAGAGCCATGCTCCCGGTGACTATGTTTTGAATGATCAGCAGCGGGGCGGGGGGGAGGCTAGTCTTTACTCACACACTCAAGCTGCTATCCTGTTTACTAACGGGGTCAACCAGCTACTAGCCAGCTACAAGCCAGTTAGCTAGGAAATAAATACTACTTCTTTGTTGCATCTGTCTTTGCACTGTTGCTCAGTTAAAATCGTGGTGGGACCGATAGATTATTAAAGCAATTTAGGGGCATCAAATGATAAGTCCTGGAGAGCCATGGATGCCATCCAATATCTGAATGACAACAATGAATGTGACTAGTCTTTACTCACACACTGCTCGTAAAAAAAAAAATTCTGGTTTGAGCACGTATCTAATTTTAGGGGCATATGCGAGTGAAATAGTTGCACTGTTGAGCCCCCCCCGGAAAGTCAAGTTAATTATTTTTTATATAGAGCTAGATCACAAAATAAGTCATTTAAGGTTAACTTTCCTATAAAACAAGTCTATAGCTTGCTCTTTTATTAAACAAACTAAATGGCCTTGTTATTTATCTTATTTACATGACGGCATGTCATTTCTGTCTCTACATGGTCGGGAGACCATGTCTCTACATGGTTTGATAAAACTTGAGAGCCCTGTTTGAAATGAATGTCAAACAACTGAACATTGGTATAGTGGTATACAACCCTTGCATGCAAATTGTGTGTTGTGGCAGCAAGTTGTCTGTATCTATCCTAGTAAAGTGTAACCACACTTCGAATTGTGTGTGCGTGGCTGTGCACTCGTTGCGTGATCCAGACAGTGAGCCTAAGTTGTTGCCTGAGACAAAAAAAAAGTGTGTCTAGTCAACATTGCCCGTCTTTCCTCGAGGTTCTGTTGCACGGTTTTGGCAGAATTGTGTTTTTTGTTGTGAAAAGTGTTGCTGACTAGCTAGCTACAATCAGAAACTCATGATGTCATGATGATGTCACACGGCGCCTGCGTTCATAACAAGGCCTGTACAAACTGCGTGCAGACCAACTCAGTGAACGTTAAGTCTTAAGTAATGTTGCTACCTGCATAGCTAGTTACAGCTGACAAAAAATACAGCTCAGGGTGGTGTTATCGCAAGAAACATAGCTGGCTACATCCGCGGTGTCGTCATGTTTGTTTTGCAGATATTTTTCAGCTTTTTGTTAGCTAGCTAGTTACCTTCCAGGAGGTACCGTACAGTGTTGTACACACTATTACCAGTCTATGACTATGACTGGTAGAACTACAAAACTACACTAGCTACACAACAAAAAGACCACAGGCACAAGCCAGAGTGAAAATGGTCTTTCTACTGTTTAGCAATCCATCACAGTAGTTACTGTAGTACTTAGCTCTACTTACCCTGGCAAGGAGGACTACAATTACAGCCAGCCTCGTCCAGGTGAGCCTAATGGTAGAATTACATTATGCTTGCTAGCATTTGCACTACTCGAGCTGCTATCCTGTTTACTAACGGGGTCAACCAGCTGCTAGCCAGCTACAAGCCAGTTAACTAGGAGATAAATACTACTTCTTTGTTGCATCTGTCTTTGCACTGTTGCTCAGTTAAAATCGTGGTGGGACCGATAGATTATTAAAGCAATTGAGGGGCATCAAATGATAAGTCCTAGAGAGCCATGGATGCCATCCAATATCTGAATGTCAACAATGAATGTGACTTAACGTTTTTTAAAGGCTTCATAGAATGAAAGCATAAAAACATCAGACTAGAGTTTGATGCTTTTTAAGCAGGACCAGTCTTGGTAACAGCCATCAAAACTAGATACTGATAGGAAAGCACAAGTAAGCTACTATCCGTTGCTAGCTTGCTTGTGAGAGCAGAGAGAGACTTTTGTCATTGCCTCCTTTTTTAACCCAATCTAATTAATACAATGAGTTAGTCATCGAGTTCTGATGTAACAAGCCATTATCAAGTCACTGCACTACTGCCACTGAGCTCTTCAGTACTTATGGATCTCCATATAATCTGCCTTATAATTATGCACATCACAATTTAGTGTTTGCCTTTTTGAGCCACATCTTCCCTCATCAACAATTATCACCTGAAAATGATTATACTGAGTAATTAGTAAGATTGATGTGGTTTGGAACTGGAAACGTGATTGGAAGAAAAATTAGGATCTGAATATTGACTAATATTTATGCACGCAGTGTACGTTTCCACTTTATGGAAACTGATTATGAGGTCTGTTCGATGTTAGACGGAAATGTTAGATATTTTCACAGTCCTGTATAAGAGACTTTCGTGAACAGATTTCCATGAAGTAGGCTGTGGCATTGAAGTTCACGTTAATAGCCAATGGCAAAAAGGACTGTCAGCCAATTAGACTTTTCAAAATGGGAAAACCCCAGTGCCACATACGGGATGATATTCATACAGGAATTGGCTCTAACAGATTGTTTCACCAATTGAAAAGCTCATCTGGGACTTTTGATTTAAGTAAGCGGAGTGCATAAAAAAATTTCTGTTGCTATTAGGTTTCCTTAACAACGATAGGAAGTTTGTGTTTTTTGGTGTATTTGCTCAAAGAGCGATCCTACATCTGTGTTGTCGCCGTTTGGCTTCCTAAACCATAAGTTTTTCTTAGAATCACGTAGAGCATTACAGTGAGCAACACTGGCTTAAAACTAGAGGTATAAAAATGATAATTTCAACCACAAACTTTCCATTTGGCACCTGTAGTTTTATGACACCTAACTAGGAGACGTGAAGTCTAAAGACGTGCAGTCTGAGTGACTTTGAAGAGTTCTTGTCACCTAGGAGGGAAGAGACAGTTGGTCTGAAGACAATGTGGATTCAACTGTATTGTTCTAAGGCGTTAACCAATAACAGAAGAGATTTGGTATAGATGCATGTCTGTAGGATGGACCAATGACTTTTGAGAACTGTCGTATCTATAAAATGGTCTGTTGAAGGATGTTCTTGGGGGTTCAGGGCCATCAGCTGGGTAGTGCTGGTGGGCTGGATTCTCCAGGTTCAATTCTAGAATGCT
The DNA here is from genome assembly GCA_023658055.1 of Thaleichthys pacificus. Lineage (NCBI taxonomy): Eukaryota > Metazoa > Chordata > Actinopteri > Osmeriformes > Osmeridae > Thaleichthys > Thaleichthys pacificus. The sequence continues at coordinate 16,407,653 of CM042862.1, read as the reverse complement.
ACATGGAACTGTATGGAATTGTCTTTGTGTTATTGTCTTATGTTTGTGTGTCGATGATGTTATGTTGGTAACGTTATTATGTTTATGTCATACGTTAAATAAACATTAACTCTGTACTTCACCCAAAACGTTTTTGGGGCTTCGGTCCAAATTGTATTGCGTCTGGGTCCGGATCCAGACCGGAGTCCACCTATTGAGTACCCCCGCCTTAGCGCGTCACTAGTATCTCGTCATATCACGCAGTCGGGGCACAGCTAATATTGTAGCTTCAGCACCCTTGGGTACCCAGCATGCAGTGCGGCATGCCAAAAAACGCAAAGAGTTGTGGAAAATAGTTTGGTTGCAACAGCCGTGCAAGGGATTTTAGTTGTTGTGTTTGTTCAGTTAAATGTGTGTAATGTTACTGTCTGTTAGTTAAGATAATCCTGTTGGTCACCCTGATTGTGCATGTTGTGTAGTTTAACCCATTAAGGAGTAGCGTCGCACATATGTGATCGTTCGAATGCGGGTCTCACAGCGTAATGTCGCACATGTGCGATTTCGAACATTCCAACTGACTATTTTCCGATAGACAAAAACTATATCACAAACGCTATAGTATGTCTTAAAAATGTACAATGAGGAGGCTAACAAGTAACACTAGCAGGTAGTAGCATTGCTACGAGTATTATGCTAGGTTGCTAGGTAACGGAAGCTAACTAAAGCTAGCTAGCTTCCGTTTCGGAAAAATAACACACTGGTGGGAGCGTCGGAAATATTTTGAACTCACACATCTAAGGGTTAATGGGACCAGAGAGTCTGACCATGAAAATATATCATCAGTCTGCTGTACTTTCACAAGTAACACTTGCAAGCAGCTGAACATGAGCTCTGCCCTAGCCCAGTTGCCCACATTACTCTTGTCAATTGTGCATTGACTGAGATTCTATAGATCACATAGATGATCACAAGAGATCAACTCAAGAAGAGTTTCAATATCCGTTGTTTTCAAGCCATTTTAGGGTTGTCGCGGTTAAAATGTGTTTTTGGGCTACTTCTAAACCTCATGCAGCCGCCACATTTCTGCCTTGGCGTGACCTGCGCTGGGAGAGAGGGAAACAGCATGGATGGGGATAGTGTGTGGGCAGAGCAAGCCGTAGTAGTTCATAACCTACACACGTCCTTTACTAAAGTGTATCCTCACTTTCATTAAGTTATTGTCGCTCCGTGTCTCTGTTCGGTGGTGATAGGAAGCCGCATAATTAAATAATTTGTTGTAATGAATCAATGAAACGTGAGAATAGCATAGTCATTTTTACATTTTAACTATGGAGGCATCTAATGGATAACTGGTATCCAATAAATGGTAACTCCTCTGATGTACACCCCAAAAATATTGGGCTAGTTTTCAGGCATTTTGGGCTGGTTTTGAGCACTCGTTGGTCTGGACAGTTAGATTTACAGATGAGATCCTTGTCGTTCAAGTGGTATATAACATGACGGTTTTCGCGCATGTTTACAATCCGTAATTACCCGATGTATGTGACTTATGCAGCCAGGTCCCCGGTACCGGGTACCATCGGGATGAAGAGGTTAATATGAGTTCCCCTAGCCTGCCTATGGTCCCCCAGTGGCTAGAAATGGCGATATGTGTAAACCAAGCCCTGGGTATCCTGCTCGGCCTTTGAGAAAATGAAAGCTCAGATGGGCCGATTTGGAATCTTTCCCTTATGTCGTCATAAGGGGAAAGGTTACCTCCCCTTTCTCTGCTTTGCCTGCCCAGAGAATTTGGCCCGCCTTTCAGAAAATGAGCTACGACCGTGCAAAGGCAATATTGGTTTTGCCTCAAGAGACATGGCTTGCAAACGACCAAAGCCTGGCAGTAGCCCCGCCTCTCTCCTCCTCATAGCATTTAAAGCTACAGACACAGAAATGGCACGTCCTAAAGAAAGCTCATTGTGGGACTGCTCGTAGTGGCTGTAATTCTGCACCAAGGCTGAATTTCGGGAAAGAGACTTCAGATACAGTTTTAGGGGACCACTAAGGCCTATATAACAGCATCCAAAAACAGCATGCCATGGGACCTTAGAATGGATATCTGCACAACGGGCTTGAACAGAGCACAGGTGGCCTTACAGAACACGCTTCAAAGTTGTCACTTTCAAAAGGGTGGCATTTTGACCCCATCAGGCCGAGATGTCTGAAAGTTGGTACGCATGCCTTATTGCTCTTGGGGAGAAAAAAAGTCTCAAGAACCCATAATGTCAGCAGCATCTATTTTTCTCTACAGTGACAATTTGTGAAGAATTTCAAAAAATGAGTCATTGCTCCAATTGTCTTGAAATGTTGTGTACATGTATGAAATACATGTCTGTATCATGTCAATTTTGCAAAAGTTTGATAAGTTGAGGAGGAGCCCGCCATTCCTAGCCTGGCTCTGCCCTCCTACGTACTTCCGCTCAATTTTCATTTTGCTTCTGTACTAGGTCTGGGCTTTCGGTATATTAGTCGGTTTTTAGACACATTTTTGGCGGTCCAATCAGCAAACAGAGGGAGTTGGCTGAGAACGATGACGTTGATGTTGCGCCCTATTTTAATTTGTAGTTCAGTAATGGCGGCGGAGAAAGGTGCGAGCGAAGCCATTCGGTCTGTTGTGGCAACGCTGCCGAATACCCAGAAGTTAGAGCCTGAGCAGGAACAATCTTTGCTGAGTTTTGTTGGTGGCCATGATGTTATGGCCCTCCTCCCCACGGCGTTCAGGAAAAGTTTGATTTTCCAGCTAGCTCCGTTAGTGGTGAAGGAGTTGGCTAAGGCGAACGCTAGCGATTGGTTTAGGGATGTCACAAGAACCGATACTACCGACACCTTCTGGTTCTAAAATGACAAAACACCGACAATGCCCATTTTTTTAAGCACCGTAGGCACCGTTAGCGACGATGCCAGTGTTAGCAGCATCGGTGCTGCGCCTCTTCCGGAACGGATGCGAGTTCTGATTCATATTAACAACATCCAAAGAATTAACGTTTTTTTTTTTGTATCCGTCATGCTGAAAAACACGTTACATAATGTTTGGGATGGTGGTCACATTTGTTACAATGGCTTATGTTATGTACGTAGCTTATGCTGTAGTTTTAACGTTAGCCTATACCTCGGTTAGAAGGGGAGAGAGAGAAAAAGAGCATGTATCTTGCAAGTATCATGTCAAAACTAGCTAAATTCACTGAATATCCTAGTTGGGTGTGCTTTGCCTTCGGCAAGGGCACAACCTTTGTTCTCTCACATATATCTTATTGGGTGTGCTCACGCCTTCGGCGAGCACAACCATTGTTCTCTCACATATATCTTCTTCTTCTTCTTATTTTCCCACCCCTAAAACTCAGTCAATATTTGGCCTACATAGACAACCTAGGTGTCAAAAGTTTCGACTTGGTCTCGATTGCGTTGCTTCTATTGGGATTTACGTTCCGTTGCACGGTTTAGGCTGAGCTTAAGTTTTTGGGGCGAAAAGTGTCTTCTGTCAACGAAGGGTAGCAGTGCTAGCCTACGTCACTACGTCAGCACACGTTAGCAACGACGCATGGATACAACGTGATAGAGACGTTCTAGCACGCAAATTATGAGTGAAAAATGCCAACCCCCAAAATTACCAACCATTGGGTTTTGTTGAGAAAGCAATTTCGAGTGGAACTGCCATCTCGGATTTTTTATTTAGGTTGTGAAAGTCTTTGTAATTTGAGCGAGTGCGGGTCGCCCGTGAGACTGCCTAGGCGGCAGCCATGCAAGCGTCATGGTAGTTTAGTATTTTCGTATTTTTATAGTTCGGTCAATTCTACACCACAAAACAGAAGGAGGGCAATGTTATGACGATATGACTATTGTGAAGACAGCCAGATGGTGAGATTTTAATGTAGGTTGCTGTAAAAACTTGGATTGGTTTGCTACGTGAGAGCCCCGTCAGCCTCCGTTGACGATTGCGTCAGCTGTTGTCGATCTTTGATGAGTATTTTCTTTATTTCGTACCAGGGTCAATTCAACATAAAAAATCAGAAGGAGGGCAGTGTTATAAAGATATGGCGATTGCGAAGACAGCCAGCGCGTCAGCATATTTTTGTGATTTGTGTAAAACTTGGAATTTGAGTGACACCACGGCTTGTTTTGACGTTAGCCTCAGTCAGACTCGGCTCACCCACTGGCAGTGTGTAGTACTGTCTTCAATGCCACAGCTAAACTTTATGTCAAAAGAAACGTTCTCATTTCCGGCGCTTTCAAACAATCAGTGAAATGTGGAGCAACAGCAGCTAGCTTGCCTCTAGCAAACTTATTTTGAATTAGCCATTTCCCCCTACATTAATGTCAAACTTATTTACGTTTTGGGGGGCATATTTTCAGTTAGCAGACGGTACTGTTTGAATCGCGATTCCATACTGCCAGTGACAACGTTGTTACAGTAGCTTGTTTCAAAGGGGGTTTGCAGCTGTTTCAAAGGGTGTTCTTAATGAAATATACAATATGAGTAGGCTAAATGCTTGAAAATATCACTAGAAGGGAAAAACTTAGAGGACGGACCCACCTGCAACCGACGCAAGCAAGCACACCCTACAATTTCCCCAGAAATTGTACCCTCTCTAGTTATTATTATTATTTTCCCACCCCTAAAACTCAGTCAATATTTGGCCTACATAGACAACCTAGGTGTCAAAAGTTTCGTCTTGGTCTCGATTGCGTTGCTTCTATTGGGATTTACGTTCCGTTGCACGGTTTAGGCTGAGCTTAAGTTTTTGTGGCGAAAAGTGTCTTCTGTCAACGAAGGGTAGCAGTGCTAGCCTACGTCACTACGTCAGCACACGTTAGCAACGACGCATGGATACAACGTGATAGAGACGTTCTAGCACGCAAATTGGAGCTTGGATTATGAGTGAAAAATGCCAACCCCCAAAATTACCAACCATTGGGTTTTGTTGAGAAAGCAATTTCGAGTGGAACTGCCATCTCGGATTTTTTATTTAGGTTGTGAAAGTCTTTGTAATTTGAGCGAGTGCGGGTCGCCCGTGAGACTGCCTAGGCGGCAGCCATGCAAGCGTCATAGTAGTTTAGTATTTTCGTATTTTTATAGTTCGGTCAATTCTACACCACAAAACAGAAGGAGGGCAATGTTATGACGATATGACTATTGTGAAGACAGCCAGAAGGTGAGATTTTAATGTAGGTTGCTGTAAAAACTTTGATTGGTTTGCTACGTGAGAGCCCCGTCAGCCTCCGTTGACGATTGCGTCAGCTGTTGTCGATCTTTGATGAGTATTTTCTTAATTTCGTACCAGGGTCAATTCTACATCAAAAATCAGAAGGAGGGCAGTGTTATAAAGATATGGCGATTGCGAAGACAGCCAGCGCGTCAGCATATTTTTGTGATTTGTGTAAAACTTGGTATTTGAGTGACACCACGGCTTGTTTTGACGTTAGCCTGAGTCAGACTCGGCTCACCCACTGGCAGTGTGTAGTACTGTCTTCAATGCCACAGCTAAACTTTATGTCAAAAGAAACGTTCTCATTTCCGGCGCTTTCAAACAATCAGTGAAATGTGGAGCAACAGCAGCTAGCTTGCCTCTAGCAAACTTATTTTGAATTAGCCATTTCCCCCTACATTAATGTCAAACTTATTTACGTTTTGGGGCATATTTTCAGTTAGCAGACGGTACTGTTTGAATCGCGATTCCATACTGCCAGTGACAACGTTGTTACAGTAGCTTGTTTCAAAGGGGGTTTGCAGCTGTTTCAAAGGGTGTTCTTAATGAAATATGCAATATGAGTAGGCTAAATGCTTGAAAATATCACTAGAAGGAAAAAACTTACAACCGACGCAAGCAAGCACACCCTACAATTTCCCCAGAAATTGTAACCTCTCTAGTTTAATATAGTTATATATAACTAATATAGTCAATTAAGGATGCAATTGGTTTGGATTGATTACCCCCCAAAACCTTTTTTACGATGCCAATACAACTCGATGTAAAAGACGATTTGCGAGTGACAGAGCTGAAATTTCACTGCGATTAATGAATTCTGATTAATCTAGATTAATTAATTTCGAAATATGAGATCGATTTACCCAAGACCATGTTGACATGTTAGGTTTCCTCTCTAAAAACCTTGAACTATCCAAAAAAAGGTGTGCAATGCTGTGAAAAAAAAGTTTTGCACTGTTGTTGTTTTTGCACAGTACCTTTTGAAAAGATGCCTGGAATGTATTTATGTAAATGTGCACATTGCCTCAATATGTTTGTGTCACTAAATCAATGTAATTTTGAATGATGGTTGTGGGTGAACCTAATAGGCTTCAAGATGACCGCCCCCCCCCCCCCCTGAAGTACCATGCAAAGTTTCACCTTGATATGTGAAAATATGACTGAGTTACAGCTGTTTGAGCTTGGACCAAATATGACAATGCTTGCCATTGGAGAAACATCTTATTTTATCATACAGTTACTGAACATGGCAAAGTCCAGGGGCCTCATGTATAAAAGATTGCGCAGCTTTCATACCAGAAGATGGCATACGGCCAAAACTTGAAAAGTACCTACGCACAGAAATATTCACATGCATAAAACCGGTCGTAGGCCAGGTCCTGCGCACTTTTCCTTTATAAATCACAATCAACATGAGATTGACCGCACGTGAACGAGCCACTGCCTCCTCCCATGAATGAATATGCAGATGGCTTATAAATGCACTCCTGAGGTCATGTCTTTGTCTGAATTAAAATGGCTAAACACGCAAAAAAGAAATTTCACAGACTGAGATCGAGGTTCTAACAACAGAGGTAAAAATGAGAAAATGTGTCTGTTTGGCGGCCTGTCATCAGGTATTAGCAACAAAATAAAGTTGGCGGAGTGGAAAACTGTCACTATTTACGCCCTTTCTTGTTTTTAACCTGTAGCACTTTGAGATTTAGCTAAATGTAAAGTGCATTACAAATAAAATCATTATTATTATTATATGGACGTAAATGCTGTGGGTTCGGAGAACCGGACCATGGCAGAAATTAAGAAGAAATGGTCCAATGTAAAACTTGAAATTACGAAAAAAGTGGTGGCGCATCGTAACAGCATGGCAGCTATAGGGTTAGCATGACATGCATTTCCTGAGTGATTTTGTCGTTCATTTGACACACAAGTTTCACAAAAGTTATTAAGTGGTGGCGGATTAAACAGTAGGCCTATATAGCATTTCCCGTTTTGGGTTTTGGCATTTTGATGTGATCATCCACATTAATGATCAAAGTTTAATTTTTATGTTTTTTGAATAGTCAACGTCAAAGAGGGTTAGGGTTAGTGGAAACTTTCTTTTTTTTGACAGAACGGTTTCTAGTCTTCTGGTCAATCCGGTTGTAAAACATAGCAATGAGTGTTTATTTGAGGAGGAATCCACCATTGCTGCTTGCTGGCGGAAGACCTTATGAGGTTTATTTAATTTAGAAGACTTAAGTAAACTGTAATGACAACCACATTTTATGTAGTGAGGAATCTGATGCGATATGAAAACATTAGACTTTTCAATAGGCTGTAACACGCTGCGTCTTGCGCTGGGAAAAAGTTGGCAATAGGCTACTACTTATACGCTGGTGATGGCACCTATGACCACTGGTATTCTTCGAGCCACTGGTGTCGAAATTCATATGTCTGTATAGTTTTTCCCGCGTGTTTTCCCTGACGAATCCTTCTCAGGCTCATCATTCTCACTCACAGGTTCCGTTTGACATGGCAAATCGACATGAAGTGATGGTTCGGTTACTCACAAACGTCCCTTCTTAAAAAAGGAGTCAATTGTCCGCTTCATTTTGACATGTCAGATTTGAGTATATATATATGCGCTATTGCTGCGTGCGTCTTGACAGAATCAGAATTCGGTTTATTCGCCATGTATGTTATACAAACACAGAATTTACTGTGGCAGGGAGGTGCAAGGGGTTGATTTAATTTGTTTACATTTTTTTTAATTTTTTTTAATCAATGTTAGGCTACACCATTCCGGGAGGGGGGCGGTGGGGTCACCGGGCTGAAGCAAACTTGATGTGTTGAATGCTCAACGCACGTGATAAAACTTATTCTTAAAATACACATTACTGTTTCAAAGGGGTCATTGACTGATTTTATAGGGTATTTCACACTGTTCTTTAACCCTTGTGCTGCCTTCGGGTCACATGACCCAAAGGTTCATTGTTGTGTTTACCCAATTTTACCCAATACAAAAACAAATACAAATAATTTTCTTTTAACCTTTGCAATGTGGGGGGTCTGAGACAGCCCAACGGTTAAAAGAAAATGCTTCACTTTGTTTTTGTATGCGGTAAAGTTGTTGCAATACGACGGTGGGTCACAATGACTGATGGGTCAGAATGACCCGAAGATAACACAAGGGTTAAGGTCTCTGAATAGGGTAAATAACATTGATTGGGATGAAAATGGCCCGGATGCTGTTCTATGCGCCCTGATGCACCCTGTGAAATAGCCCTGGAATAAAACGAGAGGCTTTCTCCCTTTTATGGTATGCTCAGATGAGCTGCGAGCTGATTCGTTGGTTTACAACAAGCGAAGCTGCAGAGCAAAGATGCAACATGGCCAAACATGCATCGTGAATTGTAGATTTACATGACAACACAGGTTATTTATTCGAATGAAACACAGTCAGGAAAATGAAATAACGTATTTCTTCGATTTAAAGGTCCCATGACATGCTGTTTTTGGATGCTTTTATATAGGCCTTAGTGGTCCCCTAATACTGTATCTGAAGTCTCTTTCCCGAAATTCAGCCTTGGTGCCGAATTACAGCCACTACGAGCAGTCCCACAATGAGCTTTCCTCAGGACGTGCCGTTTCTGTGTCTATAGCTTTAAATGCTATGAGGAAGAAAGAGGCGGGACTAACTGCCATGCTTCGGTCGTTTGCAAGCCATGATGTCTCGCGGAAAAAACTATATCGCGCTTGCACGGTCGTAGCTCATTTTCTCATTGGTGGGCCAAATTCTCTGTGCGGGCAAACACAGTGTCTGTATTGTGACGTCACAATAGGGACATTTTCAAAACTGAGCGTTTCAGCTAGTGTTGCTTTCGTCAACAAAAATTATGACTAAATATCTTCGTCAACAAACCTTTATCAAGTGACGAAAACGAGACGAGACACAACGTAAATGCTGGTCATGTGACGATGACTATAATTAAATGTATAATGCAATATCGTTGACGAATAAAAACGAGACGAAATGTTATAACGTTATTTCGTCTCGTTTAGTTGCGTTATTATTAGCTAAACTCATGAGGCTGTGGTTAACGTGTCTCATTTTAACGTTAGCTTTAGACGTTAGCCACTGGAGCTGAAACCGACTGAGAGTCTGAGACAAAACGTGTGTGACTAGCGTGTGTGTTTGTTTGTGAGAGAGTGTAAAGTGGGTTACCATGTGTGACTAGTATACTGTGTGTGTGCGTGTGTATTTGTTTGTATGAGAGAGTGTAAAGTGGGTTCTTAGTTCCTACCTGACTGACTGCATGTGTACTAAGCATTCCTTGTTGGCCAAATACTGTAGCTAGTTTTTTCATTTACATAGCAATCACACTGAACTGAATTTGGCATCAACAACATGACTTTGAATACCTTATTCTAGACCAATACATACATTTAAACAAATGGTTTTGGCATTAACATGCCTCCCGAGACTACTGCTTAGACTACTTCTGTTTTGATTAAAAAGAGACAAAAATACAATTTTCATTGATTTAAATGAGACTAAATCTCATCAGTTTTCGTCGACTAAAACTAGACGAAAATAGTCATGGATAAGTCTCACAAAAATAAGACTAAAATTCTCAGACTGAAAATTGACTAGACTAAAAAGAGTATGAACGTGACTAAAACTAATAAAAACTAAAATGACAGCTTGACACAAAGACTAGACTAAAACTAAAATTAAAACAGGCCGCCAAAAACAACACTAGTTTCAGCATTAATTTTCTCAAAGGCGGAGAAGAATACCCAGAGCTTGGTTTACACCTATTGAAATTTCTTGCCACTGGGGGACCAAAGGCGGGCTAGGGGAACTCATATTAATGTTAAATAACCTCCTAAAGTGAAGATTTCATGTCATGGGACCTTTAAGGGAGTGGGCAACATTGAAACCCAATTATTATGAATGCAAGATGTGTAATGCAGATAATAATATTGTTTAATTGTAACTTGTTTAACTGCATGCTCTTATGGTTCTTCCCCTTGGCACTTATTTGGTTTTTCACAATGTATACTTCATGTTTTGGCTGCTCGCAATGTTTGGGGCTATCTCGTTGTTATGATCAGTGACCTATGCTCTTTTGTAAAGCTCTCTCTTGGAAGTCGCTTTGGATAAAAGCGTCTGCTAAATGCATAAATGTAAATAATAAGTCTGCATTACACATGTGAACGTACAGGTGAATGTAGGTGGGTCATATCTCTTACCCGGGAAGTGTAGTACAGACGGAGTATGGGGTTGCCGGATAGATCGATAGCCTTATGGCTAGCGGATCCCTTCATTATGGAGCTAAGAAAGAGCGAAAGAGGGAGTGGGGGGATTAATTTGTGCCATTTTCTACATGTTTGTCAATATGACAACAAATATGTTTGCATGTGTGGATTATGTTTTGGCCTGCCTATAACCAGGTTTATTCATGTGCAATGGCAGACAAATCTATGGATTGACATTAGAAGTGTATTGTTATATGCCTATTAACTGCATCAAATCCAAAATAATGGGATGTCAAGGGGATCATTCTCCTGCATGTCTAGGCTAGGGGTGTCAGTCCTTTCACAATGGTGGCCATTTATGAAGGCATCTTGTCAAGGGACAAGGATCTATTTATAAAAGAAGAAAGCCCTATACACTGCAAGTGAAAACAAATTAACATGTATTTTACTACACCAGCTACACCACTAACCAATGTGACTTAACATTACCATATATAATGTTTCTGAAGCACATATGAAGCGACTTACCGCAGAATCAGTGTAAATTACGGACTTAAGGCTCGTTCCCACTACGGACAATAACTATAAAGATAGTTATAGGAATCGTTCTATATTTAAAACAATAGCAGAGTCCACACCAAAATGGTAACGACAACTATATAGCGGAAGGATATCGTTGTGATCACTTTCAAAACTTTTTTTCCAGCTGATGAACGATAAAACACTGACAACCAATCAAAATCCATCCGAAATTGAACATGGCAAGAAGCTAGGCTAATTGTTGAGGTTGGTGTGGATGCAAATATAGTAATCTTTATAGTTCTCGTTATTGTCCTTGGTGTGAATGGGGCTTTATTCTTAAAATCATATTCACATTCTAGTGGAAAGCTTCTCACAGGCCACATAAAATCTGTTCACGGGCCACACATTTGACATGTCTGGTCTAGACAAAATACAATTATGAGTATACCTGTGCAGGTGCAGCCAATGACTGGCAATGTCCAAGCTCATACTGAGCTGGAAGAGGAAGATGTAAGAGGGGTAGAGCACAGCCAGATTGACAAGCAAACACATTGTAGCACATCGGTCTGTAAGCATATCCAGCATAGCCCCAAATTTTGTACCTGCAAGAAGAGATGGTATCGGATAAACACACCATGTACTGTCAAGTCAGGATAATTTGAGTTACACTAGGTTCATCATTTAAGGGTTATATTTAAATACCTTGGTTGAGGGCCCTGGCGGCATGCCCATCAAATGCATCCAGGAGGGCACTAAGGAGGTAGCAGAATACTGCAGGCACTGGACAACACCGCATCAGGTAGAATGCCAAAAAAGCCAGCACAATACGGGCATACCCTACCAGAAGAAGAGGTTGTTACAAGCGATGGCATAAAGTTGCCTGAAATCAGCCTATCTTAATTTAATTTAATAACGGAGAATTAACAGCCAGATCCGTACAACAATGGATGCATAGAGCTAGTTCTAAATCAGGCTGTCAAACTCCTCAATGCACCTTAACAACTAACCAAATCTCGAGCTAACAGTGTAGAGCTATGATAGCTTTGTTTGGTACGACGGCTAGCCTAGCCCTAACCACTAGCGGACAGGTCGAACCTAAACATTTAAGGATTTCATTTGCCGATTCTTGTCAAGCAGCCTTCACGACCTAGACTAGATTTCTACGGGTGGACAAAAATACTGGGCAGTTGTTAATGTCAACTACGTAGCTAGGCTACCTAGCACACTAGCCACAGGTCGGCTTCATGCAAGAATCTTAATTTATAGAGCTAGCTATTGAATATGGTCCAATTCGTCCGGCACGAAGATGTGGTTCATACATTTGACATACTAACCGATCAAATTCGGAACAAAAAGGAAAATATTTTCTTTGGCCATGGCATCAGCCTTCAAATACTTCGGTAAGAACAAGTCGTCTTCGATTGCTTCCAAGCGCGTTGTTAGCTTTTAAGCTTTCACCCTGCCAAACAGAAACCAGAGGCCGTCTCCGGAAAGCTTGTCGACTCCCTATTAAGCCCCATTGTACCGAATTTGGTTGCAGTTCCACTAGAGTTCCACTGGGGGTGATCGCGAGTGCAAAATGTATGGGAGTCTATGGAGCTAAACGGCTAAATTAGTCTCTTTCGCTTGATTGTCGTTGAGAAATCTCAGATTTGATTGTAGTTTTAGCATGTTCATCATGGATTATAGGTCGAAAGTTGAATTAACGAGTACTTATATCCTTTATATTTCTTACAGGGTGAGTCGTTGTTGCCCATAACATGCTAGCATTCTGCTAATGAATGCTGATTGGTTAGTGACGGACTTACTACGACCAGAGATCCTGCTTGATGGCATCCGAGGCGGAACCAGAATGTCAGAGCATTAGCAACATTAGCAACAACATTAGCAAGCAAAAACTCTTTCTAGCATGTGTATTGACAGGGAGAGCCTAACCAGAGCCATCTTTTTCTATGGCTCTGAGCCATATACTTATATATTAGTAGACACAGCTACTTTTGTCTTCCAAGATGGCGTCCCCATTCATTTCTATGAAAAGTGCTCAGTGGCGCAGTGAGGCAAGCGAGAGCGCGAAATGGACCGCGCCATCAGAGAATGTCTAAACTTCCGGGTTCTGAACTGGTTGCAGTTCCACTCTAGTTCCATATGAGGGTGCTAACGGTCGAGTGCAGAATGAATGGAGGTCTATGGAGCTATACCCCTCAAAATCCACTTTTCTCAGGATATAATTTTTTGTCTAGTAATTTGAATTCTGAATTCGAAAGTGGAGGCAAAAAAATACACACCGCTGGGTGATAGATTTTTCTATCGCCTTTCTGTTCTAAAAAAGCCTTTTAAAATGTCATTGACGTCATCCACATTGTACGGCCCGAGATACTGCTTGACGGCAAGCTCTGGTTACTTCCACTTTTCTCTCGAGGCATCAACAACACAGCTGACAGGTTAGGCTCTCTCTGTCAATACACATGCTAGAAAGAGTTTTGGTTTGCTAATGTTGTTGCTAATGTTGCTAATACCAGAGAATGTCTAATATAGAGAGAACTGCCACTCTCGGGAAACTGCCGAGTTCTGAACTGGTTGCAGTTCCACTCAAGAGTTTTGGTTTGCTAATGTTGTTGCTAATGTTGCTAATGATCTGACATTCTGGTTCTGCTTCGGATGCCATCAAGCGGGATCTCTGGTCGTAGTGAGTCCTTCACTAACCAATCAGCATTCGTTAGCAGAATGCTAGCGTGTTATGGGCAACAACGCTCCTTAAACAGGTTCTGGCGCCATCTTTCCAAAGTGACTCGTCCGGTCTTGCGCAGAAGCGTGTTCCTAGCTCCGAAACTCGTGCACGCTTGCAACTAGCTGCTCACGTCATACTTTGCGACATCTGGTCCCAGGCGTCTGAGCTGGCATTAGAGTCAGAAAACTTACAGTGGGGTCCGATTAAGAATCAGATAGGCTACATGATGCCAACTTTACAAAAATCAATGCTATCACTGTATATTACTGTGGGAGCACTCGATGGTCTCTTCAAAAATCGCCTGATATCTATGGCTAATTAATCCATTCCGAACAGGTAGACTAATCCACAGGGCCGGCCTAAGCCTTTATGGGGCCTTAAGCAGAATTTATTTGGGGGCCCCTCGGCGTCGCCAATTGTTATCATTTTTTCTTAATTACTGTATTTCTTCGATTAAACTTCAATTTATTACACATTGTTCATTTTTGGTGCGCCGTTTATTCGAGGGCGGCGTTTATTTGAGGGCGACGTTTAATCTAAGAAATAGGTATTCTAGGCTTGCTGCGCGAACATGCTAACGTGTTAGTTCGCTAGCTACATTAAATGTTCTTAGACCGTTTGAACAGTACCGTCTTCTAAATCACCGATTAAGCAACGAACAAATGTCAATGTTAGTTAGACTAGCTAGCTCTATCTCATCTGCTTTTTATCTCATCTGCTGATTTGCAAGGAATGGAAGAACAGTTAGATAGCGAAAACACCTAGACTACCTACTGTAGCCTGTAAACTGGTTGAGCTTGCTAACGCAAGAGCACCTGCTTCTCCAGTTCTTTCAATAGATAATCTAGACAGGCGTTAGCAATAGGCTAGACTGCTATTCGTTTTCTGGCTATTTTTTAGAAGCTTCCCTTCTAATGCCGACTAACAGCTAGTCTCTAGCTAGCTAGAGTAATTTGCTAAGTAAGGTATGTTGATGTGATATTTGAAACGTATTTAGCTAACAGTGGACCCCTAGTAGTGCAACACAAGAGAATGTTCATTAAAATGACATGCTGCTACTAGGTATTCAGGACATGCTACTCCTACCGTATTTCTGGGGCGGCGTTTATTACACAATGTTCATTTTTGGTGCGGCGTTTAAACGAGAGCAGCGCTTAATTGAAAAACACGGTACATTAAACTGTAATTTCATGTGCTCTTGGGGGCCCTCTGGTGGCCACGGGGCCCTAAGCAACCGCTTAGTTTGCTTATGCCTTGGGCCGGCCCTGCTAATCCACAACGTGTATGTGTGTACATACTTCGTGGATCCTGATTGGTGTCGCCGCCGCAACGCATTGATTAGAGGGTCACAGACCATACAGCGCAGATGAAATGATTCAGACTACAGTGTTTATATGTTAAACAACATGAAATTTAGTCTTTGGTGTTTTAAAATTACACCAAATTAATTTCGGATTATTCCAACAGCAGAATACGAGGCGCAGGGAATTTAGATGTGCGTAAACGTGCATAAACACTATTTAGAGGTGGATAAACGCAATTTCTGCAATTTAGAGGTGGATAAATGCTATTTCCGAATTTCGGGAGGTGCGTAAACGGCGTTTACGTGCGTTTAGCCCCCACTACATCCCTGGGCTTAATATAGGGCTATTCTAGATGGAACTCAACACATGTTGTTTTTGAGTATGATTTCAAACGCATTGTATCGGATTAAATAAACTGTTAAATACCTGGCTCCGTCGTTGTTCTCACCCTGCAAAGAAAGCTTAATAGTTATTTTGGTAACAGAAATCTTCCATAATGCAGATTTACCATAGCCTACTGTCAACTTTCTATTCAAACGAAATGTCTTCATACTGCCTTCCATTTAACATCAGTGTAGAAATGTGGCCTGTGTTTTCTATGTTCAACCTACAAAACCAAACTTTTAATTAGGCTATGCCTATTTTCTTTTAATTGATTACATGGATATAACGCAATCTAACAAGACTTGGTAATAATGTAATAAATAAAAGCTCAAGAAGTGTGTCTAAAATATATTTTATTGAACATTTGCTTTGAAAGGGGCATATTAACAGAAGTATATACAAGACGTTTCCATCAGATATAAGTGGGGGGTGAAACATAGAAAGTCACTCACAATGGACTTTCGTTCTCCCACAAAAGCAGTCTGGCTTAATGACACAATAAAAAAAAAAACGAAAGAATAATGTGTTTGTAGCCTACGTCAACAAAAGCTTCTGAGGGTAAGACTAATATTAAAAATATATAATTTCCTTGCCGGCTTAAATGTATTCCATCTCTCAGAAACTGGGCTGGCCTATTGAATTTGATCTGTGTATGTCTGATGATTGCATCGCCAAGGAGTCTAACAAAGGAAGTCATGACACTATTAACCCAGATTCGTGCTTTGTTCACTTTTGCGGGGTTTGACGGGTGCCTCCAGTTGATCCTTTGGACAATGCTGGAGTACACTATCTTCATCAATGGGAAGTCTGTGCAGCTGTTGTAAGTCCCTCTTCATCCTTCTTACAAGCTCAATACTTTTCAGTTTCCCCAAGTCATTACCACCAGGATGAACTACAAGTATGTCAGGTGCAGCCTGAGTGGACAGGTGAGAGAAGAAAAGGAGAAAAGCCATCCCATCGCAGACCACCCAAGCCAAACCAAAAGACATTCCACCACGGCGCACAAGACTAGAGCCAATGATCCAGATTTTTTGGCTGAAAATACATTGATGTACAACAATAAAATTAGTTAGTGTTGCGTTACATAACAAGAAAAAGGTAAGACAACATTCAACAACATAGGACAGCAATTACATGGAGCAAATCTACGAATACAGGTTGATAAAACATGCCATCTCACCTCTTTATCTTAGGTTAGACTAAAAATCCATCTACACATGAATGACTTATAATCGAGCTTTGTCCCTGTTGCTGTGGCATTCCAATCTTCTATACCTATGCAGTAACTGAGAGGAGAAAGGAAAGTTGTTTTTAATTAAACTACTAGGACAAATCTTTTCAATGTCTACTGTGAACAAGTTGTGGGCTTCTGGGAGACAATGACATGGAATCGTTTAGGGCTATAACTTAGTTAGGTTGTGGACAGAGCCTATAGGCAATCATATTGTGAGGACAATAAGGAGTAGTGCATTAGCTATTCAATTATGTTAAAGAATAATAGGCTACAATAATTTATATGGCCTACGTTACATTCAACATTTTGCACTTAACATATATAATGGCAGACATATCAGACACCTTTGTTGCAAACCTCCTGGACCTCTGCTTCTCTATTTTCAGCCTCTTCTTGGTGGTGTTCAGTCCATCATGTGCTGAGCACAACTTTCGCTTAAGTGCTCTTGGAGATTCCTTCACAATGTAGGAGTGATCTACAGATGTGACACTGATGTCTTCTTCATGTGAAACCACACAATAATTGTGATCGGGCAAAACAACACTGTTGTTGTCATCGATCATAGCAACATTTGGACAGTCCTGTGATTCTGAAATGAGTGGACTGTGAACGTCCACTGTCATGCTAATATCACTGTGATGGACATCTGTGACCAAAGTTATTTTGTCATAATCAGTCATAATCACAGTGGTATCATCATAACAGGTAACCTGGTCATCAACATCATGTGCTTCCTCTACCTCAACACTATGACCACAGATGTAATCATGATCAATATGAACCAAACTTTGTGTGTCAGATTGATCTGTCGTGGCACTCACCTCGCTACCTACCTTACTGTGCTCCTTCCTGATGGTTGGTTGCCTCTGCAGATGAGCAGGGAAGGAGAATATGGTAGGCACAGCAGTTGGAGTGAGGAAGCGTTTCCCTCTTTTGTTGACATAGAAGCAACTCGCTTCAAAGTGATGTGCACACAGACGTGATGCAAAATTTGGCTTCCAATCCATCCGCCTCCTATTGACTATCCACTGATTCAGCCTAACCTCATCATTAAATGGGAATCTGTGAAGACAAAATGTTGTGAAAATGAATATGTACAGTATATAGTTCTATTGAATCACCCAGACATGTTCAGCTAAAATCTAGAAACAATCACAAATTATGTATAAAATGGCTTACATTAAGGAATTTACTGTACTGCTTAAATGTTTATCAGAACAAGAAGTAGTGAATGAAACCAGTGGATGTATAACATTGAGTAGTTTGTAGGTCGCATGTACAATTGACCACAATTAACATAAACAATACACTATCCTGCATGTAAAAAGGCAACTTATTATATGTCCTATTAATTTAATTATGATGTATCTAATTACAACAGTGAAGCATTTAGTCATTTATAGTTTGCGGCAACAGAACAGACCATACCCATCTACATTTCTGTAATGTGAACTAGCATACTATTGGGTACGATTAGCTAGCACATTTTCAATAAGATCCATTAGAAACGCACGTGGACTATGAAATGACAACCAGTCGATACATAGGCTACATCAGCAGGATTTAAAAATACATTTAGTTGGAAATTGTTTTCTATGTACTGCTATACCCTGGGAGTCAGATGGCTGAGCGGTGTGGGAGTCGGGCTAGTAATCTGAAGGTTGCCAGTTCAATTCCCAGCAGTGTCAAATGACGTTGTGTCCTTGGGCAAGGCACTTCACCCTACTTGCTTCGGGGGGAATGTCCCTGTACTTACTGTAAGTCCCTCTGGATAAGAGCGTCTGCTAAATGTAAATGTATTAGTTGAATATATTGCCATTCTTGTGGTGATACCCAACCCAATGTAGCTTAACCATAACAAGATTCTGGTTATCAGTTAATGTGTTCCTGAAAGCATGTGCAAAGGGCGAAAACTTTGTCGCACTGAAATGTGGGGTTAGACCGTAGAACAGTTTCTCTTCCGTTTTCAGATCAGGTTTTAATGGGCGGGGCCAAAAAATTACCTATCTACGTCATTTTGACCCATCTACGTCAGATCACTGAATGGTTCCTCCTGCTGTACTGTTATTGTAGCCTACATCCGTTAGCTAGCTAGCTTCAGGATGTCTCCCTCCAACCGCAACTGCATCTTCCCTGGATGCAAGAACTTCAGCTGCGCTGCAACACTATTTAATTTCCCTATTGATGAGGAAAGGAAAAATAGAAGGATTGAGTTTGTGAAGAGCCACGCTGATGGAAAGCTTCGGATAAACTCCAACAGCCGCCTCTGCAGTGACCATTTCACGGCGGATAATTTTAACATGGACCAGAGACAGACAGGGTTCAGGGACGCACGGCTTCTCTTGCAGCGCACCGCCGCCAGCAGTTCATCACTCAGTTCTGTGTGCTTGTTATAATTATACTCAGGGATGTAGTGGGGGCTAAACGCACGTAAACGCCATTTACTCACCTCCCGAAATTCGGAAATAGCGTTTATCCACCTATAAATTGCAGAAATTGCATTTATCCACCTCTAAATAGCGTTTATGCGCGTTTACGCACATCTAAGCGCCTCGTATTCTGCTGTTGGAATAATCCGAAATAAATTTGGTGTAATTTTAAAACACCAAAGACTAAATTTAATATTGTTTAACATATAAACGCTGTAGTCTGAATCATTTCATCTGCGCTGTATGGTCTGTGGCCCTCCAATCAATGCATTGCGGGTGCGGCGGCGACACCAATCAGGATCCACGAAGTATGTACACCAGGGGCGGTTCTACACGGGGGCCTACAGGAGCCAGTGCCCCTGTAAAAATATCCCTGGCCCCCCTGTGGCCCCCCTGAGCTGACTGAATAAAATCCTGAAACATTGATAGTATAGGCCATGAGTAACTACCACACCACAAATGACCCACCACTACCCATAGGTGGCGTAACAGGGCAAGCCCTGACGTACAAAGATACAAGGCTTTCTGGAATGGGTGGGCTGAACAAGCCCACACCCTTGACTCCTTAGCTTGAAGTAAAGGCCCTTGTAGATCTTGATGGTATTGCATTCAGATTTTGGATCCCATTGGTGAATCTCCAGCATGGATTTTTCTTGCAGTGACAATTTGTGAAGGATATACATTTTTCAATGGTTTGCAATGTTTGGAGGAATCCGCCATTACTGCTTGCAGCTATATTTAGGATTCCTCCGTGAGGAGAAAACCTATAGTTATAGTTAGTTTTATTAGGATTCCTCCGTAAGGAGGAAACCTATTGTTATTGTTAGTTTTATTATTAGGATTCCTCCATGAGGAGGAAACCTTTAAAAAAATTCAGCAGTTTCAGGCCATTCCTGCTATGACTTTTCAGCTTTGTACCTCTTATGCTTGAATTAATATTCATAATATTTTTAACATGGGTTTCCAATGGAGTTCTTTCAAATCCTCTCAAACTTCTTTAAACTTCTTCAACTTCCAAATCCTTCTTCTTCCTCAATCTTTCAGCTAGAGCCACCATTTAAACTTTAAAATGTTGACAAAACCCTAAACTATTTTTAAATAATTCAGCTTTTTGATATCTATTAAACTTTTTTCAATATCACTGATTATGTTTCATGACTTTTTCAAACCGTTTCTGAGATTTACATGGGTGTGTACGTGAAAGCCTAGAGTGCAGACTAAAACTCTTAAGGCTCTTGCACACTGAGTGCGATATTTTCGTATGCGTTTTTTCGCAATCGTCAGCCTCAACATTCGGTGGCTCTGAATTGCCAAAAAACCTATCAAAATGCTGGCTATGGATGCGAATACGCAGAAAATCGAACCCGATCCGAACTTTTTTTTGACGGACGAAAGTTTCGGAGGCAGTGTGCAAGCGCGATTGACATAACGTGAGGTCGTATTTATTTTTGAACGTGCGAACATTTCGGATACGAATTTCGGACTCAGTGTGCAATGGCCTTTAGAGTGGAGGGGAGCTTCGGATGTCTAGAAATATTTCTAGTTTGCCAGCATTGCCACAATTTTCGCTCTTCATGCTTCGTTTTTGGATCAATATATAGCTAATTGTGTGCTGGTCGTAGACAGTTGTCTGTGGAATCCAACAGATTTACACATTTGTTCAGAGCCCCACGAAAGCGAGACAAAGTCCAACTCTCGCCCCATAGAGACCAATGCAAATCTGGTGACAAAATCGTCAGAGAAAGCAAAAAGAACAAGAGTTTGAAACTGCCGGTAGAGTCGTATTTCTGACCGCACAGAAATATAAAGGACATCTCTGGTTTCGGCAGAGTCTTGCGTCTCGGAAAATATCCTTATTTTTTGTATTGGACGTATAGTTTTGCGTCTAGGTTAACTTGTTTGAGGTGTGGATTCAAGCTACATTTCTGTTATTCTCTGCCCTCAGCGCGTTAGCAATCATAGCTGCGCCATCACCGTGGCAACAACAGACACGCACCACTCAGTCTCTCACACAGGTGATTGGTATTTGCTGATTAGTGGAGTCACAAGACAGAGTTTGATAGTATTTCAACCTAATACAATTTACAAGAGGTGACTCTGCAGGTGTTGCTAATATCTCTTTTACTACTATTGCTAATGGAACTGTTTTATTCTACTACGCCACTGAGTGCGTTTACTTGACCATGAGAAACCCGATTACTAGCAATTGTCGGTTTATGCCAATAATACGATTACTCCGTTTACATGTGTAATTAGCTATGCGATTACTCAATAAACGCGTCTACATGATTCTTTTTATTAATCGTTGTATGCTCCACGGACAAAACTTGCACCATCATCCTTCTACAACAAAGTGTCGCCGTGTCTTCCTGTATCGGCCCTACTGTATGTTTCATTTAATCAACACATTGAATCCTACTAAGAAAGCCTAGTAAACGCACTCAATGATAGGCTACATCTGCTACTGCTATTACTATCCCAACTATAATTTCAGCTGTTAAGACTATAATATTCTTTTTATGACTAGCTAGCCTAGGCCTACTTCTTCTTCTGTTTAACAGTTCAGCTTTCAGCTTCTGCCGCATTGTATTTCAGCTCTTAGCATTGTTAGATGATGCAGTTCAGTTTCCACACTGCCTCTTTTGTGTGACTCACACATTTTTGAAATTCATTTCAGCTTGCGGGTATTTTCTCATTTCTGTATTTTCTGCAATAAAAAAAAAATTATGTAATCTTTCAGCATTCCAACGCATTTTCTGCAGGAAATGCCTTTCTAGTTGTGAGAATGCTATTCAGCATTCTCACTATTGTTTTTCCAACTTCTTAGTTCTTCCGCCGTTTTTTGTCCTTTAACTAGTCCTGCATACTTTCACCGATTCCTACAATTTTGGAATGAAAACGTTCAGCTCCTTCAGGAGATGTGTGCTATGACTTTTCTCATTTCTCACTTTTATACTTTTTTATGTATTAAGGTTTTTGTGCAAATTATTCTCCCATTAAAAGTAATGGTAAATCCTTTCAAATCATTAAAAAGCTTACTCCTCTTTCAAACGTAACTACTTCAGCATACTTTCAGCTAGAGACACCATTCAACCTTAAACATTTTCACAAGACATTCAGCTATTCCCAAATGATTCAGCTGAGCAGGCAGAGTGGCACACTGCCTGCTCTTTTTCTGATATTCAACTAAATTGTCAAACAAATTCCTCTAACTTTCATATAGTTTAACTTACAGAAACAAGTTATACCTTAAAATGTAGGAAAAATTGTCCTCTTCCAGCCAATGTAACTACTAAAGAGCTCACATTGACAGACTTTCAGCTATGAGCCTTGAAGCGAGAGCAGCCTTTCAAATTCTCTCACTAACTTCAATGGAGAGGTGGGTAAAATCCGTCAGAGAAAGCAAGAAGGAAGACGATTTCGAAACTGCCGGTAGAGACATATTTCTGACCGCACAGACATATAAAGGAAATCTCTAGTTTCGGCAGAGTCTTGGGTCTCGGAAAATATCCTCATTTTATTGATTAGACGTGTAGTTTTGCGTCTAGGTCAACTTGTTTGAGGTGTGGGTGCTAGGTAAATGTTCGTTTTTCTCTCTGCCTAGCTCGTTAGCTATCACAGCTGCGCCATCACCGTGGCAACCAAACAGACACGCACCATGAACGTTTTTGAAACTGCCAAAGGAGTTGTATTTCTGACCGCACAGACACATAAAGGATATCTATGGTTTCGGCAGAGTCTTGGAATGAAATATACGTAATTATGTGGGCAATGTAGAACAGCGGACAGATTCGATATTTGATCTTTTGTTATGGCCATTATAGTGACGCTACTGTCATCATGGCTGCTAATAGAACGGCGAAACCAGGTCACATAAGGTCTAATAACTATCATTCATTACCTAGCTACAAACAAATGCTTCGTAACTGAAGAGTATTTACTTTTTATTGGCGATATTGACAACAGAGGTTAAGGAACTTGTCTTTAATCAAAAGATGGTCTCCGTTTTCAATTTGAAGCAGTAGATCTAGCTTAGGACATTTTCCATTGCATCCTCTCTCTAGCTTCACGCCTTCGGTTATTATTCAAGCCTATACGGTGTTAATACAGTCTGTAAAAAATATCACGAGAAGGGAAAAACTTAAAAAGACGTTTAAGTCCTAGAGATTAGGTCAATTTTTACACCGGTCTGCCAAATGTATTCGTTTTGATTCAGCTATGAGGCTGCCTCTTGCAGGGGAAATGAGAAGACATCTATTTAATGCTACACTTCACTCGTATTTTGAGTTGTAAATGAGCAGTAAAAAAAAAAAGCTTTTAAATCTATGTAATCTTTATAAATAATAAGTATGCATTTTTATATAAAATATACAGAAATATCAGTTGTAAAAATGTAATTAAAAAACTGTGCAACCGACGCAAGCAAGCACACCCTACAATTTCCCCCAAAATTGGACCCTCTCTAGTTATTATTATTGGTGGCCAAGCCGCGATGCGGCGAAGCCACCTTAAGTGTTTCTACCTTTTCTTATTATTATTAGGGTTCCTCCGGCAGGAGGAAACCTATTGTTATTGGTGGTATTATTAGGATTCCTCCGTAAGGAGGAAACCTATTGTTATTGTTAGTTTTATTAGGGGCGAAGCTGCGAGGCCCCTATTGTAATTGGTGGCCAAGCAGCGAAGCTGCGGAGCCACTTAAGTGTTTCTACCTTTTCTTTACTATTATTATTATTGGTGGCCAAGCCGTGAAGCGGCGAAGCCACTTAAGTGTTTCTACCTTTTCTTATTAGAATTCCTCCGTAAGGAGGAAACCTACTGTTATTGTTAGTATTATTAGGATTCCTCCGTAAGGAGGAAACCTATTGTTATTGTTAGTTTTATTAGTAGTAGGATTCCTCCGTAAGGAGGAAACCTATTGTTATTGTAAGTTTTATTAGGGGCCAAGCAGCGAAGCTGCGAGGCACCTATTGTTATTGTTAGTATTATTGGTGGCCAAGCCGCGAAGCGGCGAAGCGGCGAAGCCACTTAAGTGTTTCTACCTTTTCTCATTGGTGGCCAAGCCGCGAAGCGGCGAAGCCACTTAAGTGTTTCTACCTTTTCTTATTAGGGGCCAAGCAGCGAAGCTGCGAGGCACCTATTGTTATTGTTAGTATTATTATTATTATTATTGGTGGCCAAGCCGCGAAGCGGTGAAGCCACCTTAAGGGTTTCTACGTATTCTTATTATTATTGGGTGTGCTCAAGCCTTCGGCGAGAGCACAACCTTTGTTCTCTATCATATATATTTCTTCTTATTGTTTCTTTTCGCCACACTACAAAAAAATCTACACAGCTGTTTAGGAAGTCAAACGGCGACAGAACATGTTCGGCACTCCCCTTACTTAAAGGTCACATGACATGAAAACTTCACTTTAGGAGGTTATTTAACATTAATATGAGTTCCCCTAGCCTGCCTTTGGTCCTCCAGTGGCTAGAATTTTCGATAGGTGTAAACCAAGCCCTGGGTGTTCTTCTCCGCCTTTGAGAAAATGAAGGCTCAAACGCTCGGTTTGAAAATGTCCTCTTATTGACGTCACAAGGAGCCAGGCTACCGCCCTTCTGTCTGCTGTGCCCACCCAGATAATCCAGCCCGCCCATGAGGAACTGAGCTATGATCGTGCAAGGGCGAGTGCGATATTGTGTTTTCCTGCAGAGACATCATGGCTAGCAAACGAACGAAGCATAACAGTTGCTCAGTGCTTGGATGTACAAATCAACACACAAGTCTTTTTGTAGTTCCGTCATCCGAGCCTCTAAACAATCAGTATCTTAATTTTATTTTCGCTGGAAATGCGCCTACACAACTTCTGTTGTAGGCGCATTTGTTTTGTATGTCTGCGCCAAACACTTCAGCCACGACTGTTTCGTCAACTTGAGCTAATACAAAATTGGCCTTGCTGAAATTAAATTCTGGATCAGTACTAACTCTCCTACGTCCAGCTACTAACCTCGGACAAGTAAGTTAACTCTATATCATTTTGTAGCTTTACTGTATATGGTTACCTAGCTTGCTACCCTTAGAATGTGGCTGTAACATTAGCTCTGCAGCTAACAGCTGAGTTAATGTCGCTATGGAAAGGTAGATAGCATCAAGTATGTGTGTGAATACACATGCTGTACGTGAGTGTTGTACACTTCTTTGTTATTTGGATAACCGTTCTGCTGTTGGTGTTATGGCGCGCGCGATATCCACCTTTCCCCTCATTGAAATGACTGAGTGTGTACCTCTGCAAACCAGGGTTATCAGATGAGAATGGGCAAATTCGAGGCATCTTACAGCAACGGGGTTACAGCCATTGCGATACATCCATTGTAAACATTAGCGCATGGTGCCGCCCCTCCGCTCCTCATTAGCATTTAAAGCTCCAAGACACCTTCTCCACACGGCTATATCGCATTTTGCGTTGTTACTGACAATGATCGCTACCAGTGAGGTTTTTATGAATGAGCGATTTTCCACTAAATAAATGTCAAGCTTATTTACGTTTTTGGGGGCATATTTTCAGTTAGCAGATGGTACTGTTTGAATCGCGCTTCCATCTTCTACTTCCGGTAACGTCGTAGAATAATCTTCAAAGGGGGTTCTTTATTAATGAATGAATGCAATATGAGTAGGCTAAATGCCTGAAAATATCAAGGGAAAACTTAAAAGGACGTTTAAGTCATAGAGATTAGGTCAATTTTTACACCGGTCTGCCAAATGTATTTGTTTTGATTCAGCTATGAGGCTGCCTCTTGCAGGGGAAATGAGAAGACATCTATTTCATTCTACACTTCACTCGTATTTTGAGTTGTAAATGAGCAGCCAAAAAAATCTATGTAATCTTTATAAATAATAAGTATGTATTTTTATATAAAATATACAGAAATATCAGTTGTAAAAATGTCATTACAAAACGGACCGCTGTGCAACCGACGCAAGCAAGCACACCCTACAATTTCCCCAGAAATTGTACTCTCTCTAGTTATTATTATTACACATCTGTCATGGGAGTCTATGGCAGCCCCAACCACATGGTCAGAAGTTGTGAAATTTGGCTTCATGTCTCCATTTCAAACCCTCTAGCGCCACCAATGAGTCAAAGTTGAAGGTGTGTTTACACACGTTACTTTTGAACCATATGCCGCATTTTCCAAAATGAGGCATCATTGGATTCCCTGGATCAAGACAAGTTCAACGCACTCTATGACGTCATACCCAGTCATATAGATTCTCCGCCATTTTGAATGTTAAGGAGAAACTTTTTTTCGCTACTCCTCCTACAATTCTTGTCGAATCTTCAAAATTGCCACAGATGATCTTCAGACCAAGCCTCACAAAAGTTATCCCCTGGAGCTTTGATTTTCGCAACCGTTTGTTAGTTACAGCCAATCAAATTCAGCAACTGATCTGGAAAAAGGGAAGTGAGGTCATATCTTAGTGAATCTTTGATGCATTGACTCCAAACTTGGTGTATGGATTCATGACCCTGTTATTAAGAGGTCCGAAAAAGGTAGGGTCATTTGAGGTCTAGGGGGCGCTACAATAGACAAAACTGTGTTTTGACCAATAACTGTTGATTTGTTTGTCGTATTTAAGTGATTCCTATGTCTCGTGATATCTTAGGAGATCCCGTGTCTGACGCATGTTAACGCATGATACCAGACAAATTGATGAGGCCGCCATTTTGAATGAATGAATCAAACTTTTTTCCCTACTCCTACACAATGTATCCAATATTCACCAGATTTGGCACAGATTATCTTCAGACCACAATCACCTTGACATGTCAAAATAGGACTGAATTACAGCTGTTGGGGCAACAACTTGGGCCAAATCTGACCACGTGTGCCACAGGAGAAACGGCTTACTTTTTGTATACAGTAACTGTACACAGCAATTCCCAGAGCTGAAAATGGCTCACTGGGATAAGATGGGCTCCTTTGAAGTGCAAGGTCGTAGGTTCGAATCCAGCCAAAGTCTCAAGCATGTCATGATACTGGTTTATCTTTTTAGTGAAGCCAGGTATGCGACAGTAGCTGTCGAGCAGTATAATCATAATGGTTACGATAATGTTTCATTCTCAGGGGATTTATACTCATGAAGAGTCAGATTTATTGTGCTTTGTAGATATAGTGATGCTACATCTAGCCAGTGCATCGGATTTCTTGCATCATAATTTCTGAACAGATTTGTCATAAATCACAAGATTGGTCTCTTCTGATTCTATGTGGCATACTAAGTCGAAATATATCACACTGTCCCGTGTCCGCCATTTTGGGCGTCGGCCATTTGGAATTTTCATAAAAACAAACTCCTTGTTTGCCGTTGCTCCTATTTTCATGGACATATAATCAAATCATTTTCAGACCACAATCACCTTGACATGTCAAAATAGGACTGAATTACAGCTTTTTATACTTGGGTCAAATCTGACAACGCTTCCCACAGGAGAAACTGCTTACTTTTTTTTTATACAGTAACTGAACACAGCATTTCCCTGCAGTGAGAATAGGTCACTGGGATAAGATGGGCTCCTTTGAAGTGCAAGGTCGTAGGTTCGAATCCAGCCAAAGTCTCAAGCATGTCATGATACTGGTTTATCTTTTTAGTGAAGCCAGGTATGCGACAGTAGCTGTCGAGCAGTATAATCATAATGGTCACGATAATGTTTCATTCTCAGGGGATTTATACTCATGAAGAGTCAGATTTATTGTGCTTTGTAGATATAGTGATGCTACATCTAGCCAGTGCATCGGATTTCTTGCATCATAATTTCTGAACAGATTTGTCATAAATCACAAGATTGGTCTCTTCTGATTCTATGTGGCATACTAAGTCGAAATATATCACACTGTCCCGTGTCCGCCATTTTGGGCGTCGGCCATTTGGAATTTTCATAAAAACAAACTCCTTGTTTGCCGTTGCTCCTATTTTCATGGACATATAATCAAATCATTTTCAGACCACAATCACCTTGACATGTCAAAATAGGACTGAATTACAGCTTTTTATACTTGGGTCAAATCTGACAACGCTTCCCACAGGAGAAACTGCTTACTTTTTTTTTATACAGTAACTGAACACAGCATTTCCCTGCAGTGAGAATAGGTCACTGGGATAAGACGGGTTCCTCTGAAGTGCAAGGTCATAGGTTCGAACCCAGCCACAGTCATCAAGCATGACATGATACTGGTTTATCTTTTTAGTGAAGCCAGGTATGCGACAGTAGCTGTCGAGCAGTATAATCATAATGGTTACGATAATGTTTCATTCTCAGGGGATTTATACTCATGAAGAGTCAGATTTATTGTGCTTTGTAGATATAGTGATGCTACATCTAGCCAGTGCATCGGATTTCTTGCATCATAATTTCTGAACAGATTTGTCATAAATCACAAGATTGGTCTCTTCTGATTCTATGTGGCATACTAAGTCGAAATATATCACACTGTCCCGTGTCCGCCATTTTGGGCGTCGGCCATTTGGAATTTTCATAAAAACAAACTCCTTGTTTGCCGTTGCTCCTATTTTCATGGACATATAATCAAATCATTTTCAGACCACAATCACCTTGACATGTCAAAATAGGACTGAATTACAGCTTTTTATACTTGGGTCAAATCTGACAACGCTTCCCACAGGAGAAACTGCTTACTTTTTTTTTATACAGTAACTGAACACAGCATTTCCCTGCAGTGAGAATAGGTCACTGGGATAAGATGGGCTCCTTTGAAGTGCAAGGTCGTAGGTTCGAATCCAGCCAAAGTCTCAAGCATGTCATGATACTGGTTTATCTTTTTAGTGAAGCCAGGTATGCGACAGTAGCTGTCGAGCAGTATAATCATAATGGTCACGATAATGTTTCATTCTCAGGGGATTTATACTCATGAAGAGTCAGATTTATTGTGCTTTGTAGATATAGTGATGCTACATCTAGCCAGTGCATCGGATTTCTTGCATCATAATTTCTGAACAGATTTGTCATAAATCACAAGATTGGTCTCTTCTGATTCTATGTGGCATACTAAGTCGAAATATATCACACTGTCCCGTGTCCGCCATTTTGGGCGTCGGCCATTTGGAATTTTCATAAAAACAAACTCCTTGTTTGCCGTTGCTCCTATTTTCATGGACATATAATCAAATCATTTTCAGACCACAATCACCTTGACATGTCAAAATAGGACTGAATTACAGCTTTTTATACTTGGGTCAAATCTGACAACGCTTCCCACAGGAGAAACTGCTTACTTTTTTTTTATACAGTAACTGAACACAGCATTTCCCTGCAGTGAGAATAGGTCACTGGGATAAGACGGGTTCCTCTGAAGTGCAAGGTCATAGGTTCGAACCCAGCCACAGTCATCAAGCATGACATGATACTGGTTTATCTGTTAAGTGAAGCCAGGTATGCCACAGTAGCTGTCTAACAGTATAATGGTAATGATAATGTTTCATTCTCAGGGGATCTATACTCAAGAAGAGTCAGATTTATTGTGCTTTGTAGATATGTGTCCTCTAACCTCTAGGGGGGCGATCCCGTGTCTGACACATGTTAACTTGTGATACCAGCCGAATTGATGCCGCCATTTTGAATTAATTAATAAAACGTTTTTGTCCTACCCCTCCTACAAAATGTATCAAATATTCACCAAATTTGGGACAGATTATCTTCAGACCACAATCACCTTGACATGTCAAAATAGGACTGAATTACAGCTGTTTAAACTCGGACCAAATCGGACAACCGCTTACCACAGGAAAAACTGCTTATATTTTTACCCAGTAACTGAACTGTGATTTGCAGCACTGAGAATCGCTCATTAGGATAAGTTGGTGTCCTGGCAACGTCAACGTCAGAGGTTCGAATCCAGCCAAAGCCGACGAGCTTGTCATGTCTCTGATTCTCTGCGAGACTGTAAGCCACTGCAAAGGAAGCCAGGTACACCACAGTCGCTAGTTACCTGTAGTCAAGCTACAAGCTATAGTCAATGCAATCCTCACACAAACTATCAAAATGATTTTAGATTTTCGAAACCGTTTGTCCGGTACAGCCAATCGAAATCGGCAGCAGAGCCGGCAAACAGAAAGTTGTGTTGTATCTCAGCAAATCTTTGATGGATTCACGCCAAACTTGATGCGTGTACTTGGAACCCTCTTCTGAGGATGTCGAAAGTTTCTTCTGGGTCATCTGACCTGCTTGGCCACCCCATTGCTGCTTGCAGCTATATTTAGGGGCCAAGCAGCGAAGCTGCGAGGCACCTATTGTAATTGTTAGTATTATTAGGGTTCCTCCGGTAGGAGGGAACCCTATTGTTATTGGTGGTATTATTATTATTATTTTTTACCCATGGGAGTCAATGGCAGCCCCTAGACCAGTACCGTAAAAAGTTGTGAAATTTGGCATGTTGAAACTGCAGACCATTAGTAACTACCATACCAAACATGGGCCATGTGAGACAATAGGTGGCGCTACAGGCCACGCCCCAATATGTCAATTTTCAAAGTGATGCCATTTGCAGGCCATAAGTCCCAAAATTCTGAAATTCATTACATATGCCTTATTTCTCATGAGGAACAAAAAAGCCTCTAGAAGCTATAACGGCCGCCATATTGGATTTTTCTGTACAATAAAGATTAAGGAAACACGTTTTTTCGCTACTCCTCCTACATTTTTGGTCGACTTTTCTTCAAAATTGCCATAGATGATCTCCGGACTGAGCCTCACAAAAGTTATCCTAGGGATTTCTGATTTTCAAAACCGTTTGTCCGGTAGAGCCAATCAAAATCTGCAACAAAGCAACCAAACAGGAAGTTTGGTCAAATATCAGCAAATCTTTGAGATATCAACACCAAACTTGGAATGTCACGTGGAAGACACTACAACATGTTACCATGTGCAAAAGCAACTTCATACCTCTACAAATGATTAATATAAAGCAAATCGAATTTATCGCTAAAATAATGCTTTACATATCCGCCGGCCAAAAACTGGTACTCTGATTCAATCACAAGTTCATATGAAGACTCTTGAGAATGTTTAGTACACAAATCTGAGAAAAAGTTGACTGTGAGATGAAAAGTCGATTTTTAGTGAATATTTGAAACATGCATGCTTGGCTAATTTCTAGGGCTGTTTCCCCAAATCCTCTCTCCCTTTGCTCCTGTGCGCGCGTGCTCCACATTCTCACACACACAAGGGGCCAGAGCCCCTTGACACACGTGCGAGCTTGGTACGACGCACAAGACCATTTTATTTTATTGTTGGAGAAGACAACGACTGAAGAGACTCCTGCAGCCCTCAGAGATTTTCAGAGATTTTCATTGTTATATTTGACAGTGAGTAATAAGAACGGCAGTACAAAACATATATTTTAGCGTTTGTATTCGTATGATAACTTGAAGACTTTTATACTGTTGTAAACAGGATAGCAGCTAATCTAGTTAGGCTAGCTGAGCTAAGGATTTCTCTTTGTACAGACAGTATTACAAGCTAGCAAGCCGTAAAACCTTTAACATTATACTTGCTTCTGTGAGACGTGTTTGAAATTAGTATACTGTACGTAACTGTGCGGTTGGGTTGTTCTATTTTTACATGTCATTGTTGATGTAATTTAAATTAGTATAGTGAGTTCCAAATGTGTCCTTCGACACATTTGGAATGCGGCCATAGACGAACAAATAGACAAGGAGGTCAAACATATGCCGAGCAAGCTATAACCCTTAAGGCTAGTTTTTGCTTCTGTGGACGGCGTTTCAAATTAATGTACTGTACGTACCTACGGTTGGGTTATTATATCTTTAGCTACATGTCATTGTTGATGTAATTTTGTTTGTGCGTTCCAAGTTTTTCTGACGGTCTTCACATCATAAGTTAATCTTTTCGATCTGATAATGTGATAATGTATCGCAGTCTCTTTCAAGGACCAGTGGAGCATCGTTCACACTGCCTCTGCAATCTATAAGGTGTGCAGCCATTGGGGCATACTGTTCTCACGGTGAAACTCATACTCGTAACTCATCTTACTCTCAGTAACCAAGAAAAAAAACTTTGGTACAAAACTGTGCAACGCTGCAAACTTTGAAATGAAACTTGATACAAATCTTGCAAACTTTGAAACATACACTATTGTAATACCTGATGAAATTAAAACTATCAAAAGTCATTCAACAAACTCTGTTGAATACATGAACAGTGGTGAGCTGTCCAACACCTTGCCTCCAAGCTGTCCTAACAGGTATATACAAGGATCTTTTCATCAAGGACATGTGATGTTTGCAGAAAATGCAGGTGTACAATGTCTGACAAACAGTTTAACAGCAATGTTGATGAATGAACTGAAAGATGTGTGCACGTGGCAAAGAAGTGACCTTGATAATATTCTTGTGAATGGAAACGATCTTTATACGTCAGTGCAGAACCGCAATCAGGTAAAACATACTCATCTTTTGGTAAGTGATTTGCCAAAGTCTCATGTGTTGCATAATGTTGATTTTACAATTAATCTTGGACAAGCATTTAGTGGCATAGTAGGAGTACATGATTATGATCCAGATTTGGCAGATATGTCAATAAGCCTTTATGAAGCACTGCAAAGAGTAGTACTAGAAGATGATAGCTGTTTTTTGACAATGAATAAAAGTACTTGTGCCATTATTAAACACACCAGTGGTCATGCAGTATTTGACTCCCATGCACGCAGCTATGATGGCCTTCTTCATCCAACAGGAAAAAGTGTTGTGTGTTTCTTTCAAACTTTTGAGGATATGTACAGCCATCACATTAATAGGCTTGCAAGTTCAATGAATGCCTTTGGAAAACCGTTTGAGGTAACTGGAATGAGCTTTACAATGAGATTAGAAGACGGCAACAACAAACACTACAGCACTACACAAGTCTAGTACACGGAAACGCAATGCAAGTGCCATGAAAGCACAAATAACGCCAGAGGTATTTGTTTATGTTCCCGAGAGCACTTTTGAAACACAAACAGAGTGTAGTCATGCATTGCCATTGCAAAATGAGAATTTCTTGTGTGAAAACGATAGGTCTATCAATGTTACTAGTGATGAAAGACTTTCAACGATGAAAAGTATTGATCTAAGTGTAGACAAATACAGTGAGTGTATTGGTAGCACATTGAACGTTGTTGTAGACTGTAGGGCTACTGCAACAACAGAAACAGAAAATATCTGTACACACACATTTCAAAAATGCGACTTGCATGAAACATATGGCAACACTGTCAACACAGTTGATGAACTGGATAAAAATAATGATGTCGTAATTGGTGACGTGATTCTGCCGACATGGACGTTTAATCCCTTAACATGTATTAATCAAAGTGCTTTATGTTCACAGTTAGATTTGCAAAATGTAAATAATAACCATGTGTCAACCAGAATTCAACCAAACACTGTATTAAGTTATCCATGTGAGTCAAAAGCTATTAAAAAAGATGGTAACTGCTTATTCCGGTCATTGGCAATGGCACTTTGCGGCAATGAAAGCCCTCACATGAAAATACGCAAACGTGGTAAGACACTTAATGAAAAATGAGCAAACATTTAAAAGGTTTCTTAGAGCTGAATACACCTCTGTAGAACAATACATACAGTCTTCACGAATGATGTATGCAAATACGTGGGGCACTGAATTAGAAATTATGACGGCAGCAGATTTGTTTCATACTGACATCTACACATTTTATTCACACCGCTGGAACATCTACAAAAGTCTTTCAAGAACGAATGACGATGCCATATATTTGAACCATGTAAATGGAAACCATTATGAATTGTTAACTTGTGTAACAGATACACATTCTGAAGGTACATGTGCATCATTGTGTCAAGCAAAAAACCCTATACCAATGTGTAATGTACATTTGAGGAAAAGGCCATCAACAACAGCCATTGGTCAAATACAACTATCACAAGATAAAGCAGCCATTAAGAAGGAAAAATATCAGAATGACATTCAATTCCGACAAAATCGCATTATGTTGGCAAAGAAATTGTATGCGACAAATGAGAAATACAGAAAAACACAATTGCAATCCAGCCGAGATAAGTACAGAACTAATGAAGAGTTCCGTTTTAAAGTGCAAGAATACAGTCAGGCAAAGTACACAAAAGATGAAGACTTTCAAACTAAAGTTAAAGAATACAGTAAAACAAAATACCAAACTGATGAGGACTTTCAAACTAAAGTTAAATTATACAGTCAAAGGAAATACAATTTTGATGCAGATTTTCAAACTAAAGTTAAAGAATTTAGCAAGAATAAATACAATTGTGACGCAGACTTTCAAACTAAAGTTAAAGAATTTAGCAAGAATAAATACAATTGTGATGCAGACTTTCAAAGCAGTGTAAAAACACAAAGCATGCAAACATATATCAATAAGAAAAATCAGACATACTCCATGGATTTTGTCATAGAATCCTTTAGAAAAAATGTCCAAGAAGGCTCTCGATTTGTTTGCTCAGTTTGTCATCGCCAGCTTTTTCGAAAGCAAGTCATTGAATGTAAACATGATCGCTACACAACCAGTCCAACAGTTGC
Organism: Thaleichthys pacificus; assembly: GCA_023658055.1. Lineage (NCBI taxonomy): Eukaryota > Metazoa > Chordata > Actinopteri > Osmeriformes > Osmeridae > Thaleichthys > Thaleichthys pacificus. Next base: position 16,372,999 of record CM042862.1, on the reverse strand, counting down.
TGCTTTGGCAAAACAGTGCATTACAGATACATATTTACAGACTTGTAATGAAGACTGTGATTATAACTGCACTGCACATATTCAATCGTCTAAGTTGTGGATATGTCACACATGTCACTGTAAAATTGGTGCTGGTAGAATGCCTCAAGAAAGTGTAGCCAACAATTTGCATTTGGAAGCAATTCCTTCTCAGCTACAGTGCTTAAATTCACTTGAGCAACACTTAATAGCGAAACATATTCCTTTTATGAAACTGTTGGCATTACCAAAGGGCGGACAATATGGTTGCCATGGACCTGTCGTATGTGTTCCATCTAATGTCGATCAAGTAACAAACATGCTCCCACGAAATGATGGAAATGATTTAATGTTACGAATTAAACTAAAACGCAAATTAACATACAAGGGGCATTATGAATATAAACATGTCCATACAAACCATATCTATAATGCGTTGGAGTACTTAAAGTTAAATAACAAATGGTATCATGACATTAGCATTAATAATGAATGGGTTAACCCTCTGGACAAAATTAACGATGTGCAAGTCAGTGATCATGAACATATGGAAATATGCGATAATAACAACACACCATCTCAAGTTGATGCAACTGTTGGACTTTTAAATAAGAACAATGAAATATGTGATAACGCTGTGCCAATACATACAACAAGCGTTGCTAATGAAAGAAAAAAGAACAAAACGGAAAATTTTTCAGAAAGTGATGATCCTGAAGAAGAGTTGACATACACTGAACAAACACATGGAATGTTTCTAGACACATGTTTACAATCAGTAGATATTGCACAAGAAGTTTTGGATCAACATTTTGACTCTGTGTTATCAGTTGTCCCTGCTGAGAATAATCATCCCATTAAACTGTTAGAAGATGCTACAAATGAAGGAAAATGTTTTCCTATGTTATACCCCACGGGAGCTCCTACTTTTCATGACCCTCGCAAAGAAAGAATAACCCTGGCAAAATATTTAAATACACCTTTACTGAATGCTGATGGCAGATTTGCTAAAAACACAGACTTCATATTCTATGCCCAGTACATATCAGAAGTACAACAAGTTCTTTCAAATGTTTCAATTGCCATGCGCAAAGGTTCAGGCACTGAATTGACTCACAAAGAGCAACCCAATTTGTTAACTGATGCAGAATCTTTAAAACGAGTGTTAAAAAACGACGAAGGCTACAAGTTCTTAAGACCTATACGTGGAACACCCCCCTTTTGGCAATCTGCACAAAAAGATCTGTTTGCTATGATACGACAACTAGGAATCCCCACATGGTTTTGTTCATTTTCCTCAGCTGACATGCGCTGGCCTGAAATGATAACAACACTCAGTCATGAACAAAATAAAAATGTGCATATAGATGAACTGACTTGGTCAGAGAAATGTACATTGTTGAAACAAAACCCAGTTACAGCTGCAAGAATGTTTGACCTACAGATGGCACAGTTTCTTAAAAGATGTGATTATGTCTCCAGCTGCTCCTATTGGAAAAATATCAGACTACTTTTACCGTGTAGAATTTCAAAACAGAGGCTCCCCTCACTGTCATTGCTTATTCTGGGTTGAATCAGCCCCTCAAATTGACAAAGACCCTGATGAGAAAGTTGTAGACTTTATTGACAAATATGTATCTTGTGAACTGCCATCATCAGATGATGATGAACTGTGTGAGATTGTAAACACTGTGCAAAAACATAGCACTAAGCACTCAAAAACCTGTAGGAAAAAAAAAACTGAATGTCGGTTTAACTTCCCACGACCCCCATCTTGTCGAACATTTATTGATCGTATTGTCCAACCTGCAAAAAGTCAACCACAAGTAGTTCAAAGTGACTTACGTGACCCTGCAATGCCCATGCAAGAACACAATAACACTGAAGAAAACTTGAATGTCACTTATGCACAAAATCAATGCAATACAGAACAATCACATCAACCAATGAATGAGGAAGACGAATTGAGAAAACTGATGACACCAGACATGGCTGAAAAGATTTTGAAAATGGTCAGAACAACTTTACTAAATAGTGACCAAACATTTGAATCGACAGAGGAACTGTTTGAAAGCATCGGCATTTCACAATTGCTTTTTGAAATAGCAAATTCACAACTAACCAATAAAACCAGTGTTGTTTTAAAAAGAAATCCCGGTGACATTTGGATTAACCAATTCAACAAAGACCTGTTAAGAGCTTGGAATGCCAATATGGATATTCAGTACATTGTGGATGCATATTATTGTGTAGTGTACATTATTTCTTATATATCCAAAGCAGAGAGAGAAATGGGATTGTTACTCGATTGTGCACAAAAAGAAGGACATAAAGGCAATCTGGATGCCAAAGCTGCATTCAAATCACTCGGCAGTGTTTACCTTCATAATAGAGAAGTGTCTGCACAAGAAGCAGTATATAGACTAACTGGAATGCTCACGCAAAGTAACTTTCATACCAACAGGAGAACACCCTATGCGCATGAGTTTACCTCTCAGTGTATTGCGAGACAGAAAACAAAATGACAACAATGAACATAACACTATATGGATGACAAGTGTGATAGACAGGTATAAACATATCACACACAATCACCACTGTTTCAAAACATGTGCCTTGCCACGTTTTGCTCGGAATATCGAGTCTTGAGTCAAAGTGAAGTCCCAGCTAATCCAAGCGAATCTGTCGTTCAACTTCAGGAGAATTCTGGCCACATCAGAAAAAGATCACGCACGGAACCAGCTGTTATTAGATATGCAAGACTGTCACCCACAAAAGATCCAGAAAAATATCATCAAAGCCAGTTACAATTGTTTTTGCCCCACTATGAAGACTCAGTTGAAACCACATCCTTTTGTAACATACGAAGATTTTTACAATGTTGGAATTGTACGTGACTTCAGGGATGACATAGACAAAGTTAAAGAAATTATTGAGAATAATAGGTCCTTGTATGAACAAAATTCTGACAAACTAGATGCTGCTCAACTCATTATGGAACAGCAGGTTGATTTGGATGATGCATGGGCACAGATTTGCCCCCAGTCTGAAATGGAACGCCTTCAATGTTTACAATCACAGGAGGTTATGCACAATGAAACTGATTTACAACCCATTTCAGAAAATATTCCAGACCTGACAGAAACTTTGCCTATGACTGGTAACATAGAAGTTAGAAAAACATTCATGATTAAAGAAGCAGCATGGTCAGTGGAGTTTAGAAACAGTATGGGGACGAAAACCACAACAAATACACCTTTTTGTCACTGGTGGAGCGGGCACAGGAAAAAGCCATTTGATTAAAGCCATACATTATGAGTTGTCTCGAATCTTAGCGCAACTATGTACAAACCCTGATGACACTACAGTGCTAATAACAGCTCCTACTGGCGTTGCCGCGTATAACATTGGTGCTGCTACCATACATAATACTTTTTGTATTGGCACAGATGTGCGATTACCTTACCAGCCGTTGGGTGAGGAAAAGATCAACTCTTTACGAGCTAAACTATCCAATTTACAATTACTGATCATTGATGAAATATCAATGGTAGACAACAGACTCTTTGCATACATTCACGGAAGACTAAGACAAATAAAACAATCCGGAGATCATTCTTTGTTTGGAAAAGTTAGCATTGTTGCTGTGGGAGATTTTTTACCAGTTACCGCCTGTGAAAGGGAAACCACAGTGATATGCCAGGACTGAACATTTGGAACGATCACTTTGAAATTGCACATTTGACACAAGTTGTGAGACAAAAAGATTCAACTTTTGCTGAGTTGCTAAATCGCATACGTGTCCATCAAAAATCAACTCCTATGTTGCCTACCGACGTTGAAATATTGAAGCAATGTGAAACAGGAGAAGTCTCGAATGCACTGCACATTTTTGCTACAAATAAACAGGTTTGCAATTACAACTGTCAAATGCTCAATTCAATTTGCCCAAATGCTATAACTATTGAAGCACAAGACTTTGAGCGTAATCCAAAAACAGGACGTATGGAAAGAAAGAATGGCCACCACACCAACGTTTTTAATAGCTGTCTTAAGCCAAGTGTGAGTTTGGGTATACCAAGGGCGTAGGTTTGGTCTCAGCTTTGGTAGGGACCACCAGAAGTCAATTTTCATAAAACAAATTGACTTCTGAGCAATGAAATAATTATTTATATTTGGGCATCCCAATTTATAGCACCTTTTTACTACCTACAAGTATAAGTGTGAATGATAACATTCATGGGTAACATTGTCTAAACATCCCTTTAAAGGTCACATGACATGCTGTTTTTGGATGCTTTTATATAGGCCTTAGTGGTCCCCTAATACTGTATCAGAAGTCTCTTTCCCGAAATTCAGCCTTGGTGCAGAATTACAGCCACTACTAGCAGTCCCACAAGGAGCTTTCCTCAGAACGCGCTGTTTTGGTGTCTGTAGCTTTAAATGCTAATGAGGAGCGGAGGGGCTGCACCATGCGCTAATGTTTACAACGGATGTATCGCAATGGCCGTAACCCCGTTGCTGTAAAATACCTTGAATTTGCCCATTCTCATCTGATAACCCTGGTTTGCAGAGGTACACACTCAGTCATTTCAATGAGGGAAAAGGTGGATATCGCGCGCGCCATAACACCAACAGCAGAACGTTTATCCAAATAACAAAGAAGTGTACAACACTCACGTACAGCATATGTATTCACACTTATACTTGATGCTATCTACCTTTCCATAGCGACAGTAACTCAACTGTTAGCTGCAGAGCTAATGTTACAGCCACATTCTAAGGATAGCAAGCTAGGTAACCATATACAGTAAAGCTACAAAATGATATAGCGTTAGTTAACTTACTTGTCCGAGGTTAGTAGCTGGACGAAGGAGAGTTAGTACTGATCCAGAATTTAATTTCAGCAAGGCCAGTTTTGTATTAGCTCAAGTTGAGGAAACAGTCGTGGCTGAAGTGTTTGGCGCAGACATACAAAACAAATGCGCCTACAACACAAGTTGTGTAGGCGAATTTTCAGCGAAAATAAAATTAAGATACTGATTGTTTAGAGGCTCGGATGATGGAACTACAAAAAGACTTGTGTGTTGATTTGTACATCCAAGCACTGAGCAACTGTTATGCTTCGTTCGTTTGCTAGCCATGGCATGATGTCTCTGCAGGAAAACACGATATTGCACTCGCCCTTGCACAATCGTAGCTCAATTCCTCATTGGCGGGCCAGATTATCTGGGCGGGCACAGCAGAGAGAAGGGCGGTAGCCTGGCTCCTTGTTACGTCAATAAGAGGAGATTTTCAAACCGAGCGTTTGAGCCTTCATTTTCTCAAAGGCGGAGAAGAACACCCAGGGCTTGGTTTACACCTATCGAAAATTCTAGCCACTGGGGGACCAAAGGCAGGCTAGGGGAACTCATATTAATGTTAAATAACCTCCTAAAGTGAAGTTTTCATGTCATATGACCTTTAAAAACAGCAATTTAATGCAATCTTTACCAAAATTGACAAATTCAACTTCTCACCTGAACCCTTGATGCTGATTCATCACCAACCTGCTCTACATCTGTAGCTTCAGAGTGCTGTTTTTCCTGCACAGTAATTCATCAATTTAATACAGACACTAACCATGCTTAGTTGACTGCTGACATTGGTCGAGATTACAGGGATATTACTATCCAAGGGATCATATAGGCATACTTATTACCAGTTAATATCACTTTTGAGTTGCTAGCCTGCTGGTACAGTACTAGGCTAAACTAGCACGGTCCCATTATGTGGGTAGGTTAGCTTTATCCTTCTGGCTTCAACAAGACCAGCTGCTGCTAACACACTGGTCGAAAGATTGCAGACGCTAGGGATAGATTTAATACAAGCAAAAGTTACATGCTCTACTACACTAACAACTTTCAAAACATGTTTCCATTGTAGAATGGGTGGCGATGTAAGGCTAGCAGGTTTGCACTGTATGGGTAGTTTTCCTACTAGCTAACTAACAACGACCTTGCTAGCTACTTACTCTCTGGGTGGTGAAAAAACTTCTGATACATTTCTTCTTTTTGGGTGACATTTTCCTATCTACAAAGCACAAAAGGGTCAAAAATATCAATGCTGAGACCAAACGAAATAGTAATATGAGGCTTTATTATTTCCTGGCGTATTTAGTAGTTTACCGTGTCAGACTACTGACAGCTCTCTAAGATTCACGAAGTGTTTCTGATTCTGGCACTTCAGCCAATTAAATGACATCTTGTCTCGCAGGCTCGAGGGCGCATTGGTTAACTTTTTTCACTTTTCTGGGTGACGGACAATAATAGGAAATGAGTTTTGCAAATATATTGTGCAAAATATTTTTTCGGAATCGATCCAAATTGCAGCACAAAGGAGTTCACTAAAATATTGGTGGGGACAATTTTGTCATTTTCAAATGTTGGTGGGGACAAGTACCTAGCGTCCCCCCCTAAATCTACGCCCATGGGGTATACACGCGCGCATCATGCTGACTAAAAACATTGACGTTTTAGATGGACTCGTTAATGGTGCTTTTGGGACAGTTATCCAAATCATGTTTGATACGGACAAATACTTTCCCTCTGAAATACATGTTGAATTTGATGACAGTAAAATTGGACAACTGCAAAGAACTAAAATAACTACACCAAATAATACGAATCAAAACATCACAATAATTAAACCTGTAGAGGACAGAGTCTCGAACAATGGTGGAATACAATATAGTTTTATTCGGTGTGTAAAAAAACAAAGACAAAGCAGGTGATCTGCTGGTCCAATTTATGAGCGGGCAGAGCGGCCCACCGGGAATTCTCCCGATGGCCACTCTGGGCCTGAATACTATTACTAAATGAGCAATATTTTAGGGGTGCTATCGGGGTGCTTTGGTCTTTCTTGGGGGTGCTGAAGCACCTCGCCTATAGCCCCTCCCTAGCGCCTCCCATGCTGCTTAAAGGGGCAATTGACTGGGTTTTTTGGGTATTTCACACTGTTCCTTAAGGTCTCCGAATAGGGTATGTAACATTGGTTGGGTTGAAAATGGCCCGGGTGCTGTTCTATGCCCCCTGATAGATCCTCTGAAATGTTCCCAGGAAAAAACACTAGCTTTTCTCCTTTTATGGTATGCTCATTAATATTTAGATGAGCTGCGCGCTGATTGGTTGGTTTTCAACGAGTGAAGCTGGGGAGCAAAAACGCAACACGGCCAACAGCACTCACTGAAACACCGAAGGTGGAGACTTGAAATAAAAACGCTCAAATAAATCTATTGTGTCTACACAACACTGTTTTCAACAGATTGACTAGATATCATTTGAAATGATATCGTTAATTGTTTCCACTTCTGTTGTCGAAGCAAACTGGATTGACTTAGGTGGGTAGAACGTTACAGCTTATAGCAACCAAACTATTAGCTGCGCGCTGCTCTGTGTAGGCTACTTCTAAGCAATTACAAAGAATAACGTTTTGAAGGTTGTCAAATCTGTCTTGGGTGAAATGTTCAGAGCAAATGAATAACTGAGTGTCGAACTTCGCCGGGATCTTCTCATAGACAAACAGCAGCCATGCCTGTCGAATGCTTGGCTCCTTGGGAAGACTATGAGTGTTAGCCTTCCCTGTACAGCCTGGAACACAGCATTTACGACCGTAGTCCATTTTCAATATCCTTGTTATACTTCAAAACGTTATTCTTTGTAATTGCTTAGAAGTAGCCTACACAGAGCAGCGCGCAGCTAAACTAGCATCGGAGATCTACGCTACCTCGGACTGGGCAGGAACATCAGTGAGTGGGCTGGTCTGGATGTACATTTTGGGGCGTGACAAAGATACAGACCAGAGCCAAAAAGGGCGGTCCCCCGTCCTACGTCACACCGGTGGCTTTGTTGAAAAGCTAGCGTTTTACAGCCAAATTTTTTCATTTTGAGATTTGCATAGGAAAGAGGTGTCAATGGACTTTGATATTCACTATATGTTCATTTTACCCACCGAACTGTCGTTATTCAACTATGACAAGGTAAAATCGGTTTTTCAATCAATCGCCTCTTTAAGTATTGTGTCGGTTTAAAAAACTGTAAACTTGAATATCTGGCTCCTTCGTTGTTCTAGCTCGGCAAAGCAAGCTAAGTTAATAAGCCTATACCTATGTTACTATTATAATGATGAGTGTTGCTTACTATAACTACCTATTAAAACATGTCAACAATAATGACGCCGTAAACTGATACGGTATCAGTAATTATATTTGGCTATAATTACGTTTGTCATGCCATGAACATAATAACGTTCATTACAAAATTTTAAAATCTGCTTTAAAATAACGGAAATAAACTCTAAACAACCGTCATGTATGTGTGCAACCATTGTAGATTATCAAGCCCTTTCTCCTTGTTCTCATTCAGCTCAGGTAAATCAGCAATCGGCTAATGTCCCCTTTTGTGCTCGTCCCCTGTTCGTACCCGCGAGCACATTTCCAGACAACTTTTCTGACGTATATAAGCAAATAAATGGGGTGCTAGTTTACCCATTTCGGATTGGTTTCAAACTTACCAAAATCAGGAAAAAATATTCTATGAAAAAGCTAGTAGTATGAGCCAGGTTTGAGAATCGAACAACAATTATTGGGGGAGATAGTTTTGGATATGTTGACTGGAGTTAAATAAAAACGAACGACGAGTTGGGTAGCAAATCGGAAATGCAATACCACCTACATCCACCGGGGCAGTTGCCACAAGCCGAGGGCGAAGGGTGGGGGTCTGGCCCACCCCAACGTGGCACTGTTCTGTAAAGCACGTGATGTACTACCCGTCTTCCGGAAAACTGCCTAGCATTTTCACAGGCAGGCACGCCCCCAAACAAACAAAACGATTGGTTATGTATTGTAAGCCTACATGTATCGCAGGCAGCAGTGAAATCCAGGAGGCAAGGATCAAGACATTTAATTCAAGGTAAGATTACTTCAGCCTACTTCAAGTAAAAGGTTCTATGCCTACATTGTTCTGCTCTCATGTCAGATCAAACCACTGCAATAGCACAATTCTCAAATTAAACAAATCGACACAAACATATTGGAATCTATTTATAGTCAAGGCTCTGTTTGTGGTAGGAGTGCATGTGTGTTCAAAAAAGTGTGCAAGAACAGCCCATGACGCACCTTTCAAACTTATTTGCATTTCGAATTAACTTATTCTATAGGCCTAGGGATGTGATTACACTTGAGTTATGCTTCTGTGATCTCTAGCATAAACATTCTTTAGAAATAAATGGTTTTGTGAAATATTTACGCAAATATGTAGATAGGTAGGTGAAAGCAACTTTGAAAAACATTGCTGTTCTTCAAGCTATAGTAGGCAGCAATTTATGGCCTCAGAAGATCATTTCCTCATGTATGGAGCCACACCCAGACTATACGCTCATACAGCCTGGAATTTCACAACAAGGATATTTTCCATACTTTTGTCTCTCACAAGTGCAAAATGCCCGTAATGCAGTCAGGGATGTTGGTGAGACACACGTACACACAGATTCCAGGAACTATAGATTGATAGTGCACAGTACCCGTGATCCAGTCAATGAGTAAGATGTCAGTGACATGCACAGTTTTCTTGAATGATTGATAGATAGTGCAGTGCCTGTGATGCAGCAGGAGATTACAGTTTTTCTCAGTGGCTTTGGTACTAATCACAATTGAAATTCTCAAAAGTACCTTTTTAACCTCCACATCCTCTAGTCACTTATGCACATCTTAAAAGCAGTTTCTCATTCATTGAAACATATTGCCCATTAGGGCTGTCAAAATTGCTCAAAAATGACTTTAGAATATTCCCTTTAAAAAAACAAGTATATTCGAATTTCTGGTTGCGCATTAGGCACGTCTACAGGACAAATTAATACAACGAGACGTAACTACTTGTAATTTATTTAAGTTTAAACATATTTAACAACATATTACCTACACAAAACGTGTGCAAGTAATTTAAGGTCGCGATTCTTGTCCCAAATATGGCAGGCTTCATACAGTGATTGCAACAAATATTATTAAAGGTCACATGACGCTGTTTTTGGATGCTTTTATATAGGCCTTAGTGGTCCCCTAATACTGTATCAGCAGTGTCTTTCCCGAAATTCAGCCTTGGTGCAGAATTACAGCCACTACTAGCAGTCCCACAAGGAGCTTTCCTCAGAACGCGCTGTTTTGGTGTCTGTAGCTTTAAATGCTAATGAGGAGCGGAGGGGCGGCACCATGCGCTAATGTTTACAATGGATGTATCGCAATGGCTGTAACCCCGTTGCTGTAAGATGCCTCGAATTTGCCCATTCTCATCTGATAACCCTGGTTTGCAGAGGTACACACTCAGTCATTTCAATGAGGGGAAAGGTGGATATCGCGCGCGCCATAACACCAACAGCAGAACGGTTATCCAAATAACAAAGAAGTGTACAACACTCACGTACAGCATGTGTATTCACACACATACTTGATGCTATCTACCTTTCCATAGCGACATTAACTCAGCTGTTAGCTGCAGAGCTAATGTTACAGCCACATTCTAAGGGTAGCAAGCTAGGTAACCATATACAGTAAAGCTACAAAATGATATAGAGTTAACTTACTTGTCCGAGGTTAGTAGCTGGACGTAGGAGAGTTAGTACTGATCCAGAATTTAATTTCAGCAAGGCCAATTTTGTATTAGCTCAAGTTGACGAAACAGTCGTGGCTGAAGTGTTTGGCGCAGGCATACAAAACAAATGCGCCTACAACAGAAGTTGTGTAGGCGCATTTCCAGCGAAAATAAAATTAAGATACTGATTGTTTAGAGGCTCGGATGACGGAACTACAAAAAGACTTGTGTGTTGATTTGTACATCCAAGCACTGAGCAACTGTTATGCTTCGTTCGTTTGCTAGCCATGATGTATCTGCAGGAAAACACAATATCGCACTCGCCCTTGCACGATCGTAGCTCAGTTCCTCATGGGCGGGCTGGATTATCTGGGCGGGCACAGCAGAGAGAAGGGCGGTAGCCTGGCTCCTTGTGACGTCAATAAGAGGAGATTTTCAAACCGAGCGTTTGAGCATTCATTTTCTCAAAGGCGGAGAAGAACACCCAGGGCTTGGTTTACACCTATCGAAAATTCTAGCCACTGGAGGACCAAAGGCAGGCTAGGGGAACTCATATTAATGTTAAATAACCTCCTAAAGTGAAGTTTTCATGTCATGTGACCTTTAACATTGAATTGAAGTTAATACAGTTGTAGAACCAGCGAGATGTGCTGTGGTAAACATGGAACTTTTCCTTGGCATGAAACGGCAAATAATCAAACCAGTGCATTGCTGTAAAATAGTCTTGCATGTTCTGTATCACATTGACATAAGACACCAACAACTGACGAGGAGGCAGTTTACTCTGTGTATCAGTGTACCTGTTTTTCGATGTGTTTTTTTGGATTCTCAGTTGAAAAATTAAAAAACAAATAGTTTTTGGATTCTCAATAAAAAAAAATCAAAATCAATAGTTTTTAATTTTTCGATTTTGGTTTCTCAATTGCATAATGAAAGAATGAATGATACACGGATTCACGGGTCAAACGTTAGCAGTGTATCATTCGTTCTTTCATTATATATTGTGAAGTCCGGGTGTCAGCTTTGTCTCATGAAAGCTATGGCCTAGCACAGGGGTGGCCAACCAGTCAGAGACTAACGCCTGGGACACACTGCCTGCGATCTCCTGCGAAGCGCCTGGAAGCGCAGCCTTTTTTCTTTCGGTGCCCATGTTACAAAATGGAACCGACCACACTGGCTGCGAAGCGCCGCGATTGACTGCGATCTGCAGCAATCGTTTCGGCAGCTGGTCGAATTTTTTTGCGAGACGCTTGCGAAATCGGCTGCAGGATGATAAATCAGAATGGGTTTTATTAAAAAAGACACCATATTAGTTGATATATTTAAATAAAAAAACATGTTATTAAGATTTTACTTCATTAATTGTAGACTACAGTGAACATTTGTAAAGTTGTAGACTTTATAATTATTTTTTTATATTACTAATAATGAACGTAATGAACGTCCGTTCCATGTTTACCCTTATAAAAACGAATGAAAATAAACGGATTGATCTGTTGAGACAGCATGCCCGTAGTTGTTTTGTTTGTTTGAGAGAAACAAGTTGTCACGAGTTTCACACAACACACACGCGTGCAGACATAGTCTACTGAGAGAGAACCCCCAAGTCGATTTCTAAAATCAGCGAGAAATTCAAGGAGATGGACGAGATCAAATTCTCTAAGTTGAAAAGCACAGGGAGTTGTATGACCCCCAGCACCAATTTGACAATGACAACGTAGATAAGGATCAATGCTGGGATAGGCCTATAGCCAATGTTTATGTACCATGTCAGCGTAAAGGAAAGCTCAGAGTAGCTGAAAGGCTTGGTGACCGGCGCGGAAAATGCGCGTTTGGTGTGAACAGCTTTTGCTCAGTCGTAGCCGATCATGGCGCTGCGCGGCGCTTCGCAGCCATTGTGTCAGGGTTTCCGCGGGGTCTTAAAAAGTCTTAAAGATCCTGTATAGCAAATTCCATGATTTGCTTCTCAGTACATTATATGCGTGTGAAATGAGTTCCTGAAAACATGTGCAAAGCGCGAAATCTTTGTCGCACTGAAATGTGGAGTTGGACTGTAGAACAGTTTCTCTTCCGTTTTCAGATCAGGTTTTAATGGGCGGAGCCAAACAATTACCTATCTACGTCATTTTGACCCATCTACGTCAGATCACTGAATGGTTCCTCCTGCTGTACTGTTATTGTAGCCTACATCAGCTAGCTAGCTAGCTTCAGGATGTCTCCCTCCACCCGCAACTGCATCTTCCCTGGATGCAAGAACTTCAGCTGCGCTGCAACGCTATTTAATTTCCCTATTGATGAGGAAAGGAAAAATAGGTGGATTGATTTTGTGAAGAGCCACGCTGATGGAGAGCTTCGGATAAACTTCAACAGCCGCCTCTGCAGTGACCATTTCACGTGGATAGTTTTAACATGGACCAGAGACAGACGGGGTTCAGGGCTTCTCTTGCAGCGCGGAGCCGTACCGAGCATCACCCTCCCGGCCGTTCCTCCTCCGGTCGCACCTGGACCATCCACCGCCGCAAGCAGTTCATCACTCAGTTCTGTGTGCTTGTTATAATTGTACTTGATAACTTTTCCAGAGGTATCTCTGCTATGAGTTTGCTAGTGCAAACCGCTAACTTGATATTAGGCTACTCGGTGTAGAATGATGGTATTTTGGTGAAATGGTAGCTAATAGGGCTGCACAATTAATCGAATTTTAATCACGATCACGATTTTGGCTTCCCACGATCAAATTCGCGTGATCGCAATATGTAAAATATGATTATTATATATAGGCTATTAGCATTTTTTGGCAAAGTTAGCGCTCCGTAAACCATAGGTGCGTTCAACATCGGCTGCATGAAACGACCAGCGAGGAGTTGCTGCTTGCAGTTGGTGAGGAGTTATAAACGGCTGCGTAAAGTCGGACATTCCTGCTTCTCGTGGTTTGCTGCGTTGACGTCAGTCATGGCCGATCAAGTGCTGTTTCCTTACTTTATCACTGACGAACTGCATGGTATAACTAGAGAGGGTACAATTTCTGGGGTGTGCTTGCTTGCATCGGTTGCAGATGGGTCCGTTTATTAACTGTCATTTTTACAACTGATATTTCTGTATATTTTATATAAAAATGCCTACTTATTATCTATGAAGATTGCATAGATCTAAAAGCATAGCCTACATTTGTTGCTGCTCATGTACAATTCAAAATACAAAAAGTGAAGTGTGGCATGTAGCAAGTAAGTACAGGGATCCCTGTACTTAAGGCCGATTTATACTACTGCGTATCCGTTACGGACAGACGCACGGACGGAGTCGGACAGATTTTATACTACTCCGAAGGCTCTGGGTGCTGAAAGCAATTCACCGCCAGAAGAGTAGGTGGCGCTGCACTGCGATGCTAGCTAGGTTATCGAAAAGTCGGAGCAAATTTACAAATTAGCCGTTTCATCAATAAAATAAGCACATTTTCAGCAACTACACTGCCCATTTCTCGTCACATTTTAATTCAGATGCTGATTTACATGTACTGTTTAGCTGAAATATGAATTATAAAAACATACAGCAATGGTGGTCAAAGGATTCTGTTTGTCTTGTTGGTCACGGCAACGGTTCTTAATACAGACCAATCACAGCCAAGGGGTATCCGTAAAATGACGGACGGACAGACGGATAGTTAGGAAAATAAGGAGGTGCACTTAGAGCTCTCCGAGGGACACGGAGAGGACACGGAGAGGGCGTTCCTCGTCGGAGAGGGCGTTCCCTGTCTCCGTGTCCGTAAAAACGCAGTAGTATAAATCGGCCTTTAGAATAGCTTGTTTCAAGGGGGTTCAGCTTGTTTCAAAGGTGGTTCTTAATGAATGAATATGCAATATGAGTGGGCTAAATGCTTGAAAATATCACTACTGTAGAAGGAAAAAACTTAAGGTGACGTTTAAGTCATATAGGTTAGGTTAATTCTACATTTAGTCATTTAGCAGACGCCCGTACCCAGAGCGACAGTAAAGGCCGATTTATACTACTGCGTTTTTAAGGACACGGAGAGGGCGTTCCTCGTCGGAGAGGGCGTTCCCTGTCTCCGTGTAAATTCAACCTATCCGTCCAACTCCGTCCGTGCGTCTGTCCGTAACGGATACGCAGTAGTATAAATCGGCCTTAAGTAACAACGTTGTCACCGGCAGTATTAGATAGAATAGCGATTGAAACAGTACAGTACCATCAACGTAAATAAGCTTGACATTTATTTAGGGGGAACTGGCTAATTCAAAAGAAGTTTGCTGGAAGCGATCATTGTCAGTAACAATGCCAAATTTGACCATTTGATCTTAGACTAGAGCCCTGCACGGTGGAGAAGCTGACCTCGGTAAATTGTGCTAAGCTAGCCTAGCTGCTGTTGCTAGCCAAACTTAAGGGGATGGTTTGAATGCGCCGGAAATGAAAAACGTTTATTTTGACATCAAGTTTAGGCTGTGGCATTGAAGACAGCGACACACAGTTTAAATACATTATTTAATGTGAAATTACTTACTGTACATGCAAGTCTTGAATTACTTAAATGTATGATGCTGCCAGTAGCCTACTGTGCGCAACAGTCTTACTACATCTATGCATGTCGTAGTTATGCGTCGTTGCTAACGTGTGCTGACGTTGTGACATTGGGCTTGCACTGGTTCCCTTTGGCGACAAAAGGCACTTTTTGCCACAAAAACGTAATTTCAACTTAAACCGTGCAACGGAACTTGAATAAAAATACAAGCAACGCAATCGCAAACACAAACCTTTTGACACTGGCGTTGTCTATGTAGCGCAAATATTGATTGATCCTTAGGGGTGGGAAAAGAATAAAAAGAATAATAATATATGTGAGAGAACAATGGTTGTGCTCGCCGAAGGCGTGAGCACACCCAATTAGCCCATGTGACAAAAAAAGTTGTTTTGGTTCAAATCAACAAATAATCGTGATAATTAATCGTGATCTCAATATTGATCAAAATAATCGTGATTATCATTTTGGCCATAATCGTGCAGCCCTAGTAGCTAATGTGCTAGAAGTAGTTGGAGAGCTCACTGTCTGCTGTCTCTGGTGTCCATTTTTACTACTGTGTTACAGCTCAGGGGAACATTTCATTTATATGCATCTGTATGTTTCACTCATTGAACAAATACATTCTAATTGGGTGTGCTTTTCCTTCGGCAAGGGCACAACCTTTGTTCTCTCACATATATCTTATTATTATTATTATTATTATTTTCCCACCCCTAAAACTCAGTCAATATTTGGCCTACATAGACAACCTAGGTGTCAAAAGTTTCGTCTTGGTCTCGATTGCGTTGCTTCTATTGGGATTTACGTTCCGTTGCACGGTTTAGGCTGAGCTTAAGTTTTTGTGGCGAAAAGTGTCTTCTGTCAACGAAGGGTAGCAGTGCTAGCCTACGTCACTACGTCAGCACACGTTAGCAACGACGCATGGATACAACGTGATAGAGACGTTCTAGCACGCAAATTGGAGCTTGGATTATGAGTGAAAAATGCCAACCCCCAAAATTACCAACCATTGGGTTTTGTTGAGAAAGCAATTTCGAGTGGAACTGCCATCTCGGATTTTTTATTTAGGTTGTGAAAGTCTTTGTAATTTGAGCGAGTGCGGGTCGCCCGTGAGACTGCCTAGGCGGCAGCCATGCAAGTGTCATAGTAGTTTAGTATTTTCGTATTTTTATAGTTCGGTCAATTCTACACCACAAAACAGAAGGAGGGCAATGTTATGACGATATGACTATTGTGAAGACAGCCAGAAGGTGAGATTTTAATGTAGGTTGCTGTAAAAACTTTGATTGGTTTGCTACGTGAGAGCCCCGTCAGCCTCCGTTGACGATTGCGTCAGCTGTTGTCGATCTTTGATGAGTATTTTCTTAATTTCGTACCAGGGTCAATTCTACATCAAAAATCAGAAGGAGGGCAGTGTTATAAAGATATGGCGATTGCGAAGACAGCCAGCGCGTCAGCATATTTTTGTGATTTGTGTAAAACTTGGTATTTGAGTGACACCACGGCTTGTTTTGACGTTAGCCTGAGTCAGACTCGGCTCACCCACTGGCAGTGTGTAGTACTGTCTTCAATGCCACAGCTAAACTTTATGTCAAAAGAAACGTTCTCATTTCCGGCGCTTTCAAACAATCAGTGAAATGTGGAGCAACAGCAGCTAGCTTGCCTCTAGCAAACTTATTTTGAATTAGCCATTTCCCCCTACATTAATGTCAAACTTATTTACGTTTTGGGGGGCATATTTTCAGTTAGCAGATGGTACTGTTTGAATCGCGATTCCATACTGCCAGTGACAACGTTGTTACAGTAGCTTGTTTCAAAGGGGGTTTGCAGCTGTTTCAAAGGGTGTTCTTAATGAAATATGCAATATGAGTAGGCTAAATGCTTGAAAATATCACTAGAAGGGAAAAACTTACAACCGACGCAAGCAAGCACACCCTACAATTTCCCCAGAAATTGTACCCTCTCTAGTTGGGTGTGCTTTAGCCTTCGGCAGAGGCACAACCTTTGTTCTCTCACATATATCTTATTATTATTTTCCCACCCCTAAAACTCAGTCAATATTTGGCCTACATAGACAACCTAGGTGTCAAAAGTTTCGTCTTGGTCTCGATTGCGTTGCTTCTATTGGGATTTACGTTCCGTTGCACGGTTTAGGCTGAGCTTAAGTTTTTGTGGCGAAAAGTGTCTTCTGTCAACGAAGGGTAGCAGTGCTAGCCTACGTCACTACGTCAGCACACGTTAGCAACGACGCATGGATACAACGTGATAGAGACGTTCTAGCACGCAAATTGGAGCTTGGATTATGAGTGAAAAATGCCAACCCCCCAAATTACCAACCATTGGGTTTTGTTGAGAAAGCAATTTCGAGTGGAACTGCCATCTCGGATTTTTTATTTAGGTTGTGAAAGTCTTTGTAATTTGAGCGAGTGCGGGTCGCCCGTGAGACTGCCTAGGCGGCAGCCATGCAAGCCTCATAGTAGTTTAGTATATTCGTATTTTTATAGTTCGGTCAATTCTACACCACAAAACAGAAGGAGGGCAATGTTATGACGATATGACTATTGTGAAGACAGCCAGATGGTGAGATTTTAATGTAGGTTGCTGTAAAAACTTTGATTGGTTTGCTACGTGAGAGCCCGTCAGCCTCCGTTGACGATTGCGTCAGCTGTTGTCGATCTTTGATGAGTATTTTCTTAATTTCGTACCAGGGTCAATTCTACATCAAAAATCAGAAGGAGGGCAGTGTTATAAAGATATGGCGATTGTGAAGACAGCCAGCGCGTCAGCATATTTTTGTGATTTGTGTAAAACTTGGAATTTGAGTGACACCACGGCTTGTTTTGACGTTAGCCTCAGTCAGACTCGGCTCACCCACTGGCAGTGTGTAGTAGTACTGTCTTCAATGCCACAGCTAAACTTTATGTCAAAAGAAACGTTCTCATTTCCGGCGCTTTCAAACAATCAGTGAAATGTGGAGCAACAGCAGCTAGCTTGCCTCTAGCAAACTTATTTTGAATTAGCCATTTCCCCCTACATTAATGTCAAACTTATTTACGTTTTGGGGGGCATATTTTCAGTTAGCAGACGGTACTGTTTGAATCGCGATTCCATACTGCCAGTGACAACGTTGTTACAGTAGCTTGTTTCAAAGGGGGTTTGCAGCTGTTTCAAAGGGTGTTCTTAATGAAATATGCAATATGAGTAGGCTAAATGCTTGAAAATATCACTAGAAGGGAAAAACTTACAACCGACGCAAGCGAGCACACCCTACAATTTCCCCAGAAATTGTACCCTCTCTAGTTGGGTGTGCTTTGCCTTCGGCAAGGGCACAACCTTTGTTCTCTCACATATATCTTCTTATTGGGTGTGCTTTGCCTTCGGCAAGGGCACAACCTTTGTTCTCTCACATATATCTTCTTATTCTTATTATTTTCCCACCCCTAAAACTCAGTCAATATTTGGCCTACATAGACAACCTAGGTGTCAAAAGTTTCGTCTTGGTCTCGATTGCGTTGCTTCTATTGGGATTTACGTTCCGTTGCACGGTTTAGGCTGAGCTTAAGTTTTTGTGGCGAAAAGTGTCTTCTGTCAACGAAGGGTAGCAGTGCTAGCCTACGTCACTACGTCAGCACACGTTAGCAACGACGCATGGATACAACGTGATAGAGACGTTCTAGCACGCAAATTGGAGCTTGGATTATGAGTGAAAAATGCCAACCCCCAAAATTACCAACCATTGGGTTTTGTTGAGAAAGCAATTTCGAGTGGAACTGCCATCTCGGATTTTTTATTTAGGTTCTGAAAGTCTTTGTAATTTGAGCGAGTGCGGGTCGCCCGTGAGACTGCCTAGGCGGCAGCCATGCAAGCTGTCATAGTAGTTTAGTATTTCGTATTTTTATAGTTCGGTCAATTCTACACCACAAAACAGAAGGAGGGCAATGTTATGACTGATATGACTATTGTGAAGACAGCCAGAATGGTGAGATTTTAATGTAGGTTGCTGTAAACACTTGATTGGTTTGCTACGTGAGAGCCCCGTCAGCCTCCGTTGACGATTGCGTCAGCTGTTGTCGATCTTTGATGAGTATTTTCTTAATTTCGTACCAACGGTCAATTCTACATCAAAAATCAGAAGGAGGGCAGTGTTATAAAGATATGGCGATTGCGAAGACAGCCAGCGCGTCAGCATATTTTTGTGATTTGTGTAAAACTTGGAATTTGAGTGACACCACGGCTTGTTTTGACGTTAGCCTCAGTCAGACTCGGCTCACCTACTGGCAGTGTGTAGTACTGTCTTCAATGCCACAGCTAAACTTTATGTCAAAAGAAACGTTCTCATTTCCGGCGCTTTCAAACAATCAGTGAAATGTGGAGCAACAGCAGCTAGCTTGCCTCTAGCAAACTTATTTTGAATTAGCCATTTCCCCCTACATTAATGTCAAACTTATTTACGTTTTGGGGGGCATATTTTCAGTTAGCAGACGGTACTGTTTGAATCGCGATTCCATACTGCCAGTGACAACGTTGTTACAGTAGCTTGTTTCAAAGGGGGTTTGCAGCTGTTTCAAAGGGTGTTCTTAATGAAATATGCAATATGAGTAGGCTAAATGCTTGAAAATATCACTAGAAGGGAAAAACTTACAACCGACGCAAGCGAGCACACCCTACAATTTCCCCAGAAATTGTACCCTCTCTAGTTGGGTGTGCTTTGCCTTCGGCAAGGGCACAACCTTTGTTCTCTCACATATATCTTCTTATTCTTATTATTTTCCCACCCCTAAAACTCAGTCAATATTTGGCCTACATAGACAACCTAGGTGTCAAAAGTTTCGTCTTGGTCTCGATTGCGTTGCTTCTATTGGGATTTACGTTCCGTTGCACGGTTTAGGCTGAGCTCAAGTTTTTGGGGCGAAAAGTGTCTTCTGTCAACGAAGGGTAGCAGTGCTAGCCTACGTCACTACGTCAGCACACGTTAGCAACGACGCATGGATACAACGTGATAGAGACGTTCTAGCACGCAAATTGGAGCTTGGATTATGAGTGAAAAATGCCAACCCCCAAAATTACCAACCATTGGGTTTTGTTGAGAAAGCAATTTCGAGTGGAACTGCCATCTCGGATTTTTTATTTAGGTTCTGAAAGTCTTTGTAATTTGAGCGAGTGCGGGTCGCCCGTGAGACTGCCTAGGCGGCAGCCATGCAAGCGTCATAGTAGTTTAGTATTTTCGTATTTTTATAGTTCGGTCAATTCTACACCACAAAACAGAAGGAGGGCAATGTTATGACGATATGACTATTGTGAAGACAGCCAGATGGTGAGATTTTAATGTAGGTTGCTGTAAAAACTTGGATTGGTTTGCTACGTGAGAGCCCCGTCAGCCTCCGTTGACGATTGCGTCAGCTGTTGTCGGTCTTTGATGAGTATTTTCTTAATTTCGTACCAACGTCAATTCTACATAAAAAATCAGAAGGAGGGCAGTGTTATAAAGATATGGCGATTGCGAAGACAGCCAGCGCGTCAGCATATTTTTGTGATTTGTGTAAAACTTGGAATTTGAGTGACACCACAGCTTGTTTTGACGTTAGCCTCAGTCAGACTCGGCTCACCCACTGGCAGTGTGTAGGGACAGTAGTACTGTCTTCAATGCCACAGCTAAACTTTATGTCAAAAGAAACGTTCTCATTTCCGGCGCTTTCAAACAATCAGTGAAATGTGGAGCAACAGCAGCTAGCTTGCCTCTAGCAAACTTATTTTGAATTAGCCATTTCCCCCTACATTAATGTCAAACTTATTTACGTTTTGGGGCATATTTTCAGTTAGCAGACGGTACTGTTTGAATCGCGATTCCATACTGCCAGTGACAACGTTGTTACAGTAGCTTGTTTCAAAGGGGGTTTGCAGCTGTTTCAAAGGGTGTTCTTAATGAAATATGCAATATGAGTAGGCTAAATGCTTGAAAATATCACTAGAAGGAAAAAACTTACAACCGACGCAAGCAAGCACACCCTACAATTTCCCCAGAAATTGTAACCTCTCTAGTTCTATACTGTTTTGTTCGGCTTGACGTAGCGTCCATTATCTGGGTCGTAGGTAGGCAGCCAGGGGCAGAGCTTCAGCTCATTCAGGCGACACGCCCCCCCAGGCTCAAGCAGAGAAGAGTGCCAAACATGAAGTAGTTTTGCTCTCATGTTGTCCAAGTCTCGATCTTCTACAGTGTACATGTTTATAATATTTTGCGGAGGAACCCGCATCGCTGCTTGCAGCTATATTTTTCATTCGAATTTGGATGGGTAGTTAATAACACATTCTTCTGTGGTGAACTTACACTTGTTTTCAATTCCACAGGATCTTTAAAAAGTCTTAAATTCTGAACTTAAAATTTAAGGCCTTAAAAAATCTTAAAAACTGCTAGATTATCAACCGAGGTCTTACATTTAATCTAGTCAGGTCTAAAAAAAGTTTTACCCTCGTTCATTTCCAGAAACGCTGGCCGCAGAAAGTTATTATAAAGTAGCAAAAAATTATTGAGTCGTAGCCTACAGAGCGGAGCTCTAGAGTCAGCAGAACTACAAAACCAGCATAACCCTGCCCTCAGAACGTTGGTTCGGTGTGTTGTAGTTCTTTCTGTTGGATCTTGGTGTTGGTACGTATGCGGTGATAAAACTACAAATCCTGTGATAAATGCAATACCTGCCCGCGAAATACGTCTGCGTCTCCTAAACAGTTTGTTAAAGTTCGGCTATGTGTCGAAAATGGGAAAGTGTACTTTCAAAGAGACATGGCTAGATCACAGCGATTTCCGCTGTTGGGTACAAGCGGTACCCAGCTCCAGGTACGAGGCTCGCTGCAAACTTTGCCCAAAAAATATTCAATTGGGTGTGAAGCCACTGGAGTCACACACTCACTCACACACTTTCTCTCTCTATTTGAGGGCAAGTTTGTTTTACCCTATTTTCATTTTGGGGGTAAGGTTTGGGGATTTGGCACGTTGTTGGGTGTGGAAGGTGTGATTAACCTATGTGTAAAATTAATGCTTTTTCAATGACTGAATTCATTTAAATAAAATAATTTTTTCAGAATTTCTTTGATTTAAATTGTGTAGGTCTTAAATTTCAATCTTTATGGTCTTAAAGTCTTAAAAAGGTCTTAAATTTGACTTACTGAAACCTGCAGAAACCCTGGTGTGTCCCAGGTGTAATAGCCAATCATTTTACCGTGTTACTGCAAAGAGCCACATCATACACACGGGCACACATGAACATCAACCCATCCCTTGCTCACTCTCTCACGCACACACATACACACACACACACAAATTCAGTCCCTTTTGGAAATTCCTGAGGCCTGTTCCATAAAGGCCCCTCAAAAAAGCTGGACTTACAGTCCAAAACCTGACTTGAATTAGTATAATTAGTCAAGCGGGGCTAAAGCGGTTCCATAAAGGTAAATAAAATGACTAAAGGCCAATTTCACCTCATGCACTACTACTAATTCAAGTCAGATTTAAGTAGTCAAGCTAATTGCGCGTGCACCCTATTCTTAAGCAGCCCGAGAGGTAAAACATGGATCATACAATCCACCACGGCAAAAAGCAATGCACACGGCCACGTGACTTCTTCCAGAAAGAACTTTCCCTTCAAGCTGTGTACTATAACAGCTCCCTCATCCAGGGGCGTGTCCAGGGAGTGACCAGGGGTGGCACTGGCCACCACTGAAAAGTGATTGGCCACCACTGGTGCCACCCCTACCATGCGATCGGCTATTTGCTGACAGTCTTGTCCATATGCATGAATACTGGCCAATGAAAAAAAAATCTAAAATATGAGGGGAGGGAGTTCAGGGCTCCACAGACCAAGACTGAAAATGTGTGTGTAACCTTAGCCTGGCATCTAAGCAGTGTAAATTATTCATATGATTGCTGATGAGAAATATAAATTAAAATTCACTTAAGCCTGAGTTCTTCAGTGTGGCCTAGTATGGTCCACTAGGGTTACTTTAATCAAATTCTACATTTACTATGAATAGACTGTGTCTCTACATCTGAATTGCAACTAATTTATTTCTTACACACACTATACTGTACTCACAAACTGGAGAGACATTGGTCACTCTGTTTTCATGAATATATAATCTGGGTCTAACCAGGTTAGAGGTTAGATCCTTTGATGAATCTTTTACATGAAAACAAAACTATTAGTGTATACTCACACAATAAATGCCACAGCCATCAAAACAAGAACACTCATGAATCAACAAGCAACATTTTAAAGTGAGGCTTAATCGGGAAAAAAACTTTATGTAGGCTTATATGTGTGGCCTACAAACACAAGCTAAACTTGGCATGTGACTGTCTGCCTAGTATGCTCTGACCTGGTGCCTGTAGCCTCGGGGAGGGAGCTGCTCTGAGGTCTTGCCGTGGTGCAGGGACTACCTCACCCTTTCTTTTAATGTTTGAAGTGAACCCTAAGCAAAAATAACATGAAGGCCTACACATCCAATTACCCACATTTGAGTCCAATCTCAATCTTAAACATATCCCCATTATTATCTTCAATCAGCTACCAGCCTTTAAGTTACTAGATCATGGCTAACCCTACTCTGAAATACGTATTTCAAACAGGCATTATACAATCGCAAACAGGGTTGCTATCTGACTGCAGTGTTAATCTTTTGTAACGTTAATAGATTGATAAGGCATCTCATCAAGAAATCTTAGCAGTTAAAATACAAAAATAGTGTACCGACCCACACAGAAAGACATGTTATATGTTAGGCTGTTGGTTGTTTACCAGTACCCAGTGTTCGCGGGGTCCGATATGCCAATCAACCTGCTGTCTGCCAATCACGGGAATGCCCAGAATATTTGGATGCTGGGCAGCCTGGTGGTTGGCGAAGGGGCATGGAGTGGGGTTGGGCAGGGGGGATAGAGCATTTGAAGTTAAGACCAGGTTTGGCCTCTGTTCTTTCTGTTACGTCTGGGTTTCACAAGAGACGGTCACTATTGTTTTGTGGGCTACCTTTCCTTTATTTAGCGTGGGCAGCTGTTTGGCTTAGCCTGTGTAGGCTACCGTGTGGTTAATAAACGTCAATTCGGGAACTTCATCTTATGCCTGGACGATTGTTCCTTTATGACCTAGTCAGGTCATTAGAATAGATTTCAAATGGCTAAATGATACTGTTGTTGTTTTAAAAGTGTTCTATATAAATGAAAAGGAAAAAAACTAAATTGAATCAACTACACCACAGCACGACAACTGCTTTCAGCTACTGAGGTAGTGCTAGTGCTAAATAAAAACAGAGGCATTTCTCTTATATGAATCTGTTATGGAACCAAATTGCCAATATACATCTTTTTCTATTGCTCTGCGGCCCAGCAACTCAACTTTCATAACATTTTGTTCAGGAAGCCTCAACCCCAATGCTAAACCTTAAAACGATAGGCTAACTGTAATATGATGCTCTCATCTTCCACCGCTGGCGCTGTATCAGACCCTGGCGTAGTGATTTGTGACTGACTGGTGAACTGTGGAAATATCCTCGATTGAAAAAATGCACTGCCAGATGTCAAAAGAAACGCTTCTTTTAACAAGATAAATTAAATGTCAATCAGCATCCAATTGCCAGGGATAGCGAATGACATTTTGGGGTGGCACCTGGGGTGGCCAGTCCGATATCAGGGGGGTCCAGTGCCACCCCGGCCACCCCTCTGCCTCCGCGACTGCTCACATTCGGAAGACGCTACTTTGCAGCGTCGCGTTAGGGACCGGGTAAAAACTAACCATATAATTTTGAAAAATTATGACTTATAATATTGTTATGAATATAAAACCTAAAACGGACACCAGAGTATTCTAACAATGTCTGGTGTACTTCCTCAGCCTTTACTTTTTCAATTAAGTTTCAAACTAAATTATAGAAAATCACTAATCTCTGAAAATAGCTTAATCCTCAGAAATCTTAATAACTTTTTCAAAATTGTGTCAGAAAATCTCAAATATACACCAGATTATTCTAATAATGTCTGGCTTACTTCCACATACAATACAAAAGATAATTGGAATTCTACATACGGCTGACGTGAGGTGAACATAATATTATTGAACAATGTGAACTTTCTGAAGAACAAAGAAATGACTGACACAGGCAGCAATGAGCCCCCAACAGTGCCTGATGCAGTGTCTGCTCATCACGGTATGTCCTCTGAACATCAGTAAGATTGAATACGTACGTAATACAGTAAAGGTATGATATCAGTTATATTGTTTATGTTTTTTATTACTCTAGGAATCTATAAATAATGGTAAAATTACTGAATAAATGGTTCTAAATGTATGAGTAGGCCTACAAATAATAAGTCTGTCATTTCAATTTGCAGCTTGAATGTTTCTGACGTGTATGACTGGTAGAACTTACGGAATCCATCGAAGAAACTGTAGACTAATGTCTAGACTGTTGAAAATTATTAGAATAAATCATAATTTGCAATAGGGAAATCCCATATGCGGGATGCTCAATTTAGATTAAGGATGTGACCATTTACTAACAACTACACACAGGAGGAAAATGTTAATATAAAATGCTTAGTTTATTGAGATATAACACGCAGTGTTTCATTACCTACAACAAAAAGGGTAGTTAAAAAATGTGAACTTGAGTCTCGATACATGGTTGATGGCCACCCTGCTGTGAGGCTGTGCCCCTGCCTGGCCACCCTGTTCAAAATGTTTTAGACACGCCCCTGTTGACAACAGCTGCCGCAATCGTCAATGGAGGCTGATGGGGCTCTCACGTAGCAAACAAATCAAAGTTTTTACAGCAACCTAAATTAAAATCTCACCACCTGGCTGTCTTCACAATAGTCATATCGTCATAACATTTCCCTCTTTCTGTTTTTTTGTGTAAAATTGACCGAACTATAAAATACTACTATGACGCTTTCTAGCATGGCTGCCGCCTAAGACTAGACGGTGTCACGCGTGACCCGCACTCGCTCAAATTACAAAAACTTTCACGTCCTAAATCAAAAATCCGAAATGGCAGTTCCACTCGAAATTGCTTTCTCAACAAAGCCCAATGGTTGGTGATTTTGACAAAATGTTCTAGACACGCCCCTGCCCTCTAGCCTGGTCCTAACCAGACTCTCGTACATTTCATTTGTACAGAGAGTCTGGCCTCGCTCCATTGACAAGCGTTGACTTCCTTGTAGGCGGGTACTCTGTTGAAGTTTAAAACTATTGGATCTGCCCAGAGCCACTCTGATCTGCCATAACCAATCGCTAGCGTTCGCCTTAGCCAATTCCTTCACCACTACTGTAATAGAGCTAGCTGCCGTAGCTGGAAAATCAAACTTTTCCCGAACCATGTGGGGAGGAGGGCCACAACATCATGGCCACCAACAAAACTCAGCAAAACTTGTTCTTGCTCCTGCTTTAGCTGTTGGATATTCGGCAGCGTTGCCACAACGGACCGAATGGCTTTCCTCGCATCTTTCTCCGCCGCCATTACGGAACTACAACACAAACTAGCACGCGAAGTCATCGTTCTCAGCCACTCCCTCTGTTCGCTTATTGGACAGGTAGAAAATCAACCTGCAGAATCTGACTTACGGACCTCATGGCCAGACCTATGTACAGAAGCAAATAAATTTGAGCGGAAGTACGTAGGACGGCAGAGCCAGGCTACCTGCCCTCATCCACCGCTTCATCAAAATAAAGTGACACGCCATGATTGACGTGAACGATAGGCTACGTAGGTCGAGGTCCTTTTTTAGACCTTTACTTCGTTGATTAAAAAACAGACACCCTCTAAACACATCTAAATGGACTTTTTTGACATTGTTTTAAATAAATAGCCTACTATTAGTCAATACATTATCCAGTAGCCGAACTTTTTAACATGGTTTTCGTGTCGGGAAAATGGAGGATAGATGTATGGATTTAGGTTTGTTTTGCAATTGTAGGCTACTGTTAACAATTATATAGCTATGCTAATTATACTCGGATAATTTAGATTGAGATATAGGCCTATGCCTGATACCTAAACAAGCAGCTGGGCCGGATTCTGTCTCTCCTGCCACCCTCAAGCACTGCATTGACCAGCTGTCTCCGGTGTTCACCTACATCTTTAACACCTCCCTGGAGACATGCCATGTGCCAGCCTGTCTCAAGTCCTCCACCATCATCCCTGTGCCCAAAAAGCCAAGGCCAACAGGACTCAATGCCCTGACCTCTGTGGTAATGAAGTATTTTGAGCGCCTTGTGCTGGCACACCTCAAATCCATCACAGACCCTTTCCTGGACCCACTGCAGTTTGCCTACAGAGCCAACAGTTCTGTGGATGATGCCGTTAACATGGCCCTCCACTTCACCCTACAGCACCTGGATTCCCCAGCATCCTATGCCAGGATCCTGTTTGTGGACTTCAGCTCTGCCTTCAACACCATCATCCCCGCCCTGCTTCAGGACAAGCTCTCCCAGCTGAAGGTGCCCGACTCCACCTGCAGGTGGATCACAGACTTCCTGTCTGACAGGAAGCAGTGCATGAAGCTGGGAACACAAGTCTCTGACTCCCGGTCCATCAGCACCGGATCTCCTCAGGGCTGCGTCCTTTCTCCTCAGCTCTTCTCCCTGTACACCAACAGCTGCACCTCCAGTCATCCGTCTGTTAAACTTCTGAAGTTTGCGGACGACACCACCCTCATTGGGCTCATCTCTGACGGGGATGAGTCTGACTATAGGTGGGACGCTGACAACCTGGTGACCTGGTGTAGCCAGAACAACTTAGAGCTCAATGGTCTTAAGACAGTGGAGATGGTTGTGGACTTCAGGAAGAATACAGCCCCACTCACCCCCATCACCCTGTGCGACTCCCCAGTCAACACTGTGGAGTCCTTCCGCTTCCTGGGCACCATCCTCTCCCAGGACCTCAAGTGGGAACTGAACATCAGCTCCCTCACCAAAAAAGCACAACAGAGGATGTACTTCCTACGGCAGCTGAAGAAATTCAACCTGCCAAAGACAATGATGGTGCACTTCTACACAGCCATCATTGAGTCCATCCTCACCTCTTCCATCACCATCTGGTACGCTGCTGCCACTGCCAAGGACAAGAGCAGACTTCAGCGTATCATCCGCACTGCTGAGAAGGTGATCGGCTGCAATCTGCCTACCCTCGAGGACCTGCACACCTCGAGGACCCTGAGGCGTGCAAGGAAGATTGTGGCCACCCCTCCCACCCTGGTCACTCCCTGTTCCAGCTACTCCCCTCTGGCAGAAGGCTGCGGTCCATCAGGACCAAAACCTCACGCCATAAGAACAGTTTCTTTCCATCTGCTACTGGCCTCTTCAACAAGGCCAAGGACTTCCATTGACATTCATTCACTTACTTAATTATAAGTCCATCTAATGGCAATTACAGTATGCACAAGCCACCTTACCTCAGTATCCGTTGACCACTCACGCTGCTCATTCTTATTCTTATTTTTATATATTTTATTTTATATTGTTTAAATTGTTGTATTCTTAGATTGTTTAGTTCTTAGAAATAGTTAAACTTTTGTACTTTTACTTAATTTAAGATTCGTATATGTTTAGTGTTTTGCACCTCCCTGCCACAGTAAATTCCGTGTTTGTATAACATACATGCGAATAAACCTAATTCTGATTCTAAATGTTGTAGCCTATGTAGGCTATTTAAGTTGATTTTCTATAAATGTAGCCTACATATTGAACTGATGAGAATAAGAAATTGAGAATGTCTGTGGTAAATCATTGTTTTCCCGTTGGTTCAGTGTTACAGGAACGTCTGGTTAAGCAACAACACGGTCTAAGCCTGACAATTAGCCTGCCCCGGACCAGGCTAGTTTTGAAGCATAAATTACCATAGTAACTGAGTTTGAACTATGTTGAGCTAGCTTTATGGAACCGAATTAACTAGAAATGAGTCAGACGAACTGACGAACGGCTTATTCTGTAAACTCGCTTCATGGAACAGGCCTCTGGTCGATGTTAGCATGGTGTGAGCTGAAGTGGCACTGAAGATTTGAAGCCTTGAAATGTGCTAACGACGCCTGGCATATAAGCCAGAATGGCTTGCCATTACGTTCAACAAAAAAATATAAACTCTCCCACTCTGTTAAAAACGTCCTGTGTTCATCTTCATATTTTCGTTTTGCTGAGCATTTTTTCCCTGCCATTTTCAGAGCGAACTTGACACCAATTGTTTACTCAACAATAAGGTTTTCCCTCCCTCCAAGCTGAGAGTGGAGTTTTATCTTAGTCCACTCCAAACGCGTTTCGTCTATTTTCGATACAAAGTGAATTTGCGTCAAACACGCATTTGTGTGAGATGAAAATATTGAACTCAAGCGAACACGCATACACATACAAAAAAAAACAAACACAAAATTCGATATGAACGTAAGTGCCGCATGAAACCAGGCAAAGAGCCGCTTGCGGCTCGGGAGCCGCAGGGTTGGCCAGGGTTGGCCTAGCAGAATGGGTATGTCCGCATTTGTGGTTGATTGGGTTTACCTGTTTCTTAACTATGCAATATGGTTGCCATAAAATCTGCATTAGTAAATTGTCTGAACATTACTAGTTTCATAATAATATAATATAATAATAATACATTTAAAAAAGGACAAATATTTCTATATTTCTGACTAGTTGTGTGATCTCATATAACTCATGGCTTGCAATAACGCAATTTGATCAGGGCGGCAGTGTAGCGCTAGACTGTAACGCTACCCTCCCAGATGCAATCCAATAAAAGATGAGACAACACGAGCCATAGAAAAATAGAGTTGTGACACGCTTTGATCTCGCCGACACATGATCACGTGGTTCAAGTAGCTCACTGTAGTTCCAAAACCCCACTGCTGTCAACCTGTTTGAATGGTTTTCAATGCAGCTGGCTAACGGAAGTCGCTTTCTCAGGCAAATGACGAATGAAACAGGCTCGGTTAAAGAAATCCGATCTTCAGCAGACTCATAGCTACAAAAAGCAGTCCTCCCTGACGTTTTTGGTGTAGAATGGAGTGAAATACAACATTGTGAACACTCACTGCCAGTGAAACACAGAGGTTCCGGTAGCTCGCTGTAGTTCCAAAAACCCCACTGCTGCTCGCTGTAGTTCCAAAAACCCCACTGCTGTCAACCTGTTTGAATGTTATTCGACGGGACAGACAGCAGCACCATCTCGATTCACGGACATTTTCGGTATATTAACACATATCAATTGGTTACTGGTGTGTTGTATCATGTATAAGTCTGATACTTTATTAACATTTATGTATATTACATTAACTTATAATACATAACGCAATATAGTGAAGCAGAGCTAGAAATGGCTATAGCTACCATACTGTACCATACTGTACATACCAAACAGTAGCCTAATGAGGACTATATTGTTCCACTTAACGTTTAACCTTCGACTGTTGAAGTAAATAGGACTTGTTAAACGTTTTTTTATTCATCAGCCCACTTACAATTTACCACATTAACAACACTTATATTTGTAGTACTTGACGCAGTTGAATATAACCATTATCACCAGCAACTGCTCAATTTAAGACAAGAAAGGAGTTTGGTAAATAGAGCAGAATATACAAGGCAACCAATTGCATTCAATAAAACATTTTATTGTACAATATGTCCAGTGTTCTTACACTCCTTTTGTTTGTAGTGATCCGGTGATCTTCTGGCTATGATACACGTAGCCTACTACAGTAAAGGTGTGAAATGGTTACGCTCTCACGTCTCGTTTGGCAGCTTTGCCACCGCCTTTGATCAGCTCTACCGAACAAACGTTTTTGAAATTGGAAAATCCATCTGATACCTTTTGTGCAGCAGGGTCTGAAGATGATCTGTGCCAAATTTGGTAATCATTGGACAAAATTTGGGGCGTGCAAAAGGTTTTTACACTTTTCCATAAAATCCAAAATGGCGGCCGCGTCAATTCGGTTGTTATGAAATATTATCGATGGTCAGGCTTGGGATCTCAGAAGACATCAAGAGACAAAGAAATGACTTTATTAAGGTAAAAACTTCAACAGTTATTAGCCAAAACACGTTTATGCTTTCGGCCACGCCCCCTTTTAGTCACATGACACAATTTTTGGAGGACATCCTCAAAATAAGGTTCCGAGTAGGCGTAACAAATTTGGTGTCACTGCCTCAAAGAACTGCTGAGATATGACTTCACTTCCTGTTTGGCAGCTTTTCTGCTGAATTTGATTGGCTGTCACGGACAAACGGTTGTGATGATCAAAATTATTTTCGATAACTTTTGTGAGGCTTCGGTCTGAAGATCATCTCTGGTAATTTTTACGAAGATTTGCCAAAAATTGTAGGAGGAGTAGGCTTTCAAAGGGTTTTGATAAAACCGGAAATTGCGGAAAATCTATATAACCGGAAATTGACGCCATAGTGTGTGTTGAACTCGGCTTGATCCAAGGAATCCAACGGTATCAATTTTTTGACAATCGGACATGGGGTTCAAAAGTTACTTGTGTAAACGCAACTCCAACTTTGATCCATTGGTGGCGCTAGATTGCCCAGGTATGAGACATGAACCTTTGTGAGTTGGACCATGGGACTGTCCCCAATGAGCGTGCCAAATTTCACAACTTTCGACCAAGCGCTTCTGGGGGCTGCCATTGACACCCATGGCGGAAGAATAATAACTAGAGAGGGTACAATTTCTGGGGAAATTGTAGGGTGTGCTTGCTTGCGTCGGTTGCACAGGGGTCCGTTTTTTTATGACATTTTTACAACTGATATTTCTGTATATTGTATATAAAAATGCATAGGCCTACTTATTATTTATAAAGATTACATAGATTTAAAAGCATTTTTTTTTTGCTGCTCATTTACAACTCAAAATACGAGTGAAGTGTATAATGAAATAAATGTCTTCTCATTTCCCCTGCAAGAGGCAGCCTCATAGCTGAATCAAAACGAATACATTTGGCAGACCGGTGTAAAAAACACCTAATCTCTATGACTTAAATGTCCTTTTAAGTTTTCCCTTGATATTTTCAGGCATTTAGCCTACTCATATTGCATTCATTCATTAATAAAGAACCCCCTTTGAAGATTATTGTACGACGTTACCAGAGCTGCCAACATTGTGTTTTTGAAAGTAGTAGCAAGCCGAGCAAAGCTCGGCGAAAACATTTTAGGCTGGAGAATTATTTTTTTTAATGTTCGCCTCGGGCCAGTTGTATTGGCTCAAGGGACGAATCATAAGACGGCTTATATGTGAACTTTACGGCTGTTTGGATGTCAACACATGCACGTGGCTGCCTGCTAAAAGAATGACATTGATTTCTTGGGTAATGCAGGGCTCCAGACTAACTTTTTTACTAGCACAGTAGCCCCTGACTGAACATTTTAGGAGCGCAAGCAGAAAGTTTAGGGGCACACCTTATATTGACCTGCAATGCATTTATTAATGTAACTAGAGATGGTACAATTCAGTGGCAAATTTAGACCCTTTTTAGGAGTGCTCAAGCACCCCTAAATTTAATCTCAGCACCCCTAAAAATAATAATATATATTTTTTAAATATATTGTTTATTATCATTTGATGCTAGGTAGTTCATGAAGAAAGGGACATCCTTTTTCATTTAATATTTTGCATAATAATACATAAATGTATTAATTGTTATCCAGTGAAATTAGGGATTTATATTAGCAAGGGGGTTTAGCACTTTTGCAAGGCACTGTACTTATGTCACATTCTAATTGGGGGCTGAGCACCCCTAAAGGTCTGATCCTAGAATCTCCCTGGTACAATTTCTGGGGAAATTGTGGGGTATGCCTGCGTCGGTTGCAGATGGGTCAGTTTTTTACTGTCATTTTTACAACTGATATACAGCGACGCTGTTGATTTGAGTGGGGGTCATATGCTCTCATACAGTGATCTGATTGGACGTTACGTGTTGCTGTATGGTATATAAGCACGTGCACAATAAAAGTTTGGCCCTTTTCCGGTAAAGTAATTCCGATGGCGAGCTGTGTCACTTATTCCTCCGTAAATGTGTAGATAAGTAAACCGGTTATCCTACCCTAAGATGTGCAACGCAACAGGTTATGGGCCCAGGCGGGACGTTGGAAACCGATGGAGCAGGTTATGCTTTGACGGAGATTAAAATAATTATGAGATATGGGAAACGAAGTTTTTGGGCTACCTACGTCTTGAAGGGCTGAAGGAGACCATACTGCAAGAACCAAACGAGGACGATGTTAATGACGAAGTTAAAAACGAAGAAGCCTATGCCGAGTTAATACAGTTTTTGGACGACAAACGTCTCTCTCTGGTCATGAGAGAAGCAACTGATAACGGCCGAAAAGCTCTGACCATTTTGAGGGATCATTACGCAGGTAAAGGAAAACCACGTGTAATAAGCCTATACACCGAGCTAACGTCCCTACAGAAGGCAGCTAATGAGAGTGTCACAGACTACATAATTAGGGCCGAGGCTGCCATTACAGCACTACGAAATGCTGAAGAAAACCTTAGTGATGGACTTCTAATAGCAATGATTCTGAAGGGGTTGCCGGAGTCATTTAAGCCATTTGCCATCCACATAACGAGACGAGAAGATGGAGTTTACGGAATTTAAAACCAAGGTGAGAAGTTTTGAGAGCACTGAGAAGCAAAGTGCTAACTCAAGTGATGACGGTGTGATGAAGGTGACTGCCTCAACCTCGGGAGCGGGAGGAAGAGAGTGCATTACTTGCTACAACTGCAATCAGAAGGGACATATAGCTAGAGCATGTCCGAACGAGCAGCACCAGCGACCGAAGCAGTGGTGCAGCTTTTGCAGAAGTCCAACACACAGAAACACCACGTGCAGACGGAGAATGGAAGATGATGCAAAGCAAGCGATTGATGCTGAAGAGGAAAAAGAACATGGATATGCGTTCAAGATAAGTGAACGACAACTCAACGGATCAAGACAGAGAGGCCTGATGGTCGATACGGGCGCTACATCACACATAATAACTGACATTGAAAAGTTCAAGAACTTTGACGACACTTTCCAGCCAGAGAAGCACGTTTTGGAATTGGCCGATGGGACGAGGACGTGCGGTGTCGCGTCAAAAAGAGGTGATGCAGAGATCTTCCTCATGACCAGCGAGGGCAAACGGGTGAAAGCGACGCTAAAAAGGGCGTTGTAAATTCCATCCTATCCACAGGACATTTTCTCTGTGAAAACTGCGACGACCAACGGTGCTTCAGTGAACTTCAAACAGGGCCGTGACCAGCTCATCCACAAAGACGGGACCAGGTTTGACATCAACGAGTACAACAGACTACTATCTGAACACTTATAGTGGTGAGAATGATGAGTGTAATGCATGTTATGATATCCAAACCTGGCACGAGATCCTAGGTCACTGTAACTATGATGATGTCTCTAAACTGCAAAATGTTGTAGAGGGAATGAAAATCAAAGGGCCAATCGATAGATCTAACTTAAATTGTGAGGTCTGCATACAACGAAAATTTGCTCAGAGCAGAAACCGAGAACCAGATGAAAGAGCAAAGGTTGCACTTGATCTAGTGCACACTGATTTAGCTGGCCCTATCGAGCCAGAAGCAAAAGATGGTTTCCGATATGTTTTATCCTTTACTGATGACTACACAAGCGTAGTGTTTGTCTACTTCTTGAAGGTTAAAAGTGATACTGCCAAAGCAGCCGAGAAATTCATTGCTGACACTGCCCCTTATGGGAAGATAAAGTGTATTAGGTCAGACAATGGCACAGAGTACACAGGAGAAAAATGCCAAACTTTGCTGAGTAAGAATAGCATACGACATGAGACCTCAGCACCTTACTCTTCTCACCAAAACGGAACTGCTGAGAGAAACTGGAGAACTCTATTTGAGATGGGTAGATGCTTATCGAGAGCAACTTGCCTAAAGAATTGTGGACATATGCCGTGATGACTGCTGCAGTAATACGCAACAGGTGCTAAAATAGTCGGGTCAAACAAGCCCCATACTACATCCTGACGGGAAATAAACCAGACCTTTCGAAAATTAGTGTTTGGAACGGTGTGTTATGCTTACAAACGGGACAGGAAAAAGTTGGATCCCAGATGCGAGAAGGGAGTGTTTGTAGGGTTTGACAAGAATAGCCCAGCACACTTAGTCTACTACCCACATACAAGGAAAGTACTGAAGCACAGGCTTGTGAAGTTCATTACGAAGAATGTAGTAGAACATGAAACTCAGACTGACCTAGAAATGACAGATGATGCTCATGGGAAGAGATTTGCATCCCCCATGCCCAGACATCAGATAGCTGATCAGATCCCAAAAGAGGACCAAGAGTCTGACTTGGTAGGTCCAGAAATGACTCTCAGACAAGAGACAGACAACAGAGGTGCCATACTGACAGAAGATAGTAGTACACGCTACCCCGGAAGGAATAGGATCCCTCCTAAATACTTGAATGATTATGTGTCTGATGTTGATAGTGAGGATCAGTTATTTGCCAATCTTGACTATTGCTACAGGATGGTATGTAGTAGTGTACCACAAACTTTTGGTGAAGCCATGGATTCACCAAAGTCACTGATTTGGGCTGACGCTATGAAGGAAGAGATTAGTTCTCTCAAAGAGAATAACACATACACATTGACCACACTGCGAAAGGGTAAGACTGCAGTGGGGGGTAGGTGGGTCTTTGCAGTCAAAAGCAATGCTGACGAGTCTGAGACGTATAAAGCAAGATATGTTGCTAAAGGTTATAGTCAAGTACATTTACATTTATGCATTTAGCAGACACTTTTATCCAAAGCGACTTCCAAGAGAGAGCTTTACAAAAGAGCATAGGTCACTGATCATAACAACGAGATAGCCCCAAACATTGCGAGCAGCCAAAACATGAAGCATACATTGTGAAAAACCAAATAAGTGCCAAAGGGAAGAACCATAAGAGCATGCAGTTAAACAAGTTACAATTAAACAACATGAAACTCAAAAAGTGCAAGAGTGTACCTGTAGAAAAGAAGACAAAACAACAATCAACACTAAAATATTTCACAGCGAGTACAAGAATGTAAAACCGTCACAACTAACCAACAGGAGCAACAAGTCTCTCAATACGAGTCATTGTGATCCTGGAGGAAACTAACATCAGGTCCAGCCAAGCATTCCTAAGTGCCGTTGTACTCCCGGAACAAGTGCGTCTTGAGCCTTTTCTTGAAGGTGGGGAGACAGTCAGTGTCCCTGATGGAGGTGGGGAGTTGATTCCACCATTGGGGGGCCAGACAGGAGAAGAGCTTGTGTTGGGACCGGGCGCTCTTGAGCGGTGGGACCACCAGACGGTTGTCAGAAGAAGACCGTAGGTGGCGGGTGGGGGTGTAAGGCTGCAGGAGAGACTTGATGTAGTCGGGTGCAGTCCCGTTCACCGCTCCGAAGGTCAGTACCAGAGTCTTGAATCTGATACGGGCCGTGATGGGAAGCCAGTGAGGGAGATGAGGAGCGGGGTAACATGGGAGCGTCTGGGTAGATTGAAGACCAGATGGGCTGCCGCATTCTGAATCCTCTGGAGAGGGCGGGTTGCGCATGCTGGGAGACCGGCGAGCAGCGAGTTGCAGTAGTCCAGCTTTGAGAGGACAAGTGCTTGGACTAGCTGGAATAGTCTACAAGGAGACCTTTTCTCGAACTGCACATATGACATCAATACGTACTCTGATGCAAATGGCAGCCCAGTATGACCTTAAACTCCATCAAATGGATGTCAAGACGGCTTATCTTAATGCTCCTATAGATTGTGAGGTTTACATAGAGCAACCAGAAGGCTTTGAAGTCAGAGACAGGTGAAAAACTTGTCGGTAAACTAAACAAGTCACTATATGGTTTGAAACAGTCTGGACGGAATTGGAATAGGGTGTTACACGATCACCTCAGTGAAAATGGATTTACTCAGAATCCAGCAGACAATTGTGTCTACTACAAAGAAACGGGAAATGATAGGATCATACTGATCATCTGGGTTGATGACCTACTCATAGCATCTAGGGACAGTGATTCACTCAATGATGTGAAGAAAATGTTGACAGCAAGGTTCAAAATGAAAGATCTTGGAGAACTTAAACACTTTCTAGGCATAGATTTTAACCAGAGTGAGGGAGAGGTAAGAATGAACCAAAAGCGATACATATCAAAAATACTGGAGAAGTTTGGTATGTCAGAGTGTAAATCAAGGTCGACCCCATGTGAACAGAAATTAAACTTGGATGGTGATGAGGAACTTTGCGATTCTAGGAGATATCGAGAGGTGATAGGCAGCTTGATTTATGTAATGACATGTACAAGACCAGACCTAAGTTGGATAGTCAGCAAGCTTTCACAGTACCTATCACAGCCAAAACAACAACACATGATGGCGGCCAAACATGTGATGAGATACTTGAAATGCACAATCAACAAGGAGTTATGCTATAAGAAAATTAAAGAGGCACTTAAACTTGTGGCATATAGTGATGCTGATTGGGCAGCAGACCTGAGGGATAGACGCAGTACTACAGGATATTGTGTAGGTCTAACTGAAAAGGGTCCTGTTGTGTCATGGAAATCAAAGAAACAGCCAACAGTTGCGTTATCCACATATGAAGCTGAATATATGGCTTTGGCTGCGACTACTCAAGAATGCCTATACCTTATAAAACTATTGAATAGAATGGATAGTGAGTGTAAATATGTGCCAGTCAAAATATTTGAAGACAACCAAGGAGCAATTGCTTTGTCCAAAAATCATGTAAATCGTCAGAGATGTAAACATGTTGATATTAGTTTTCATTTTGTTCGATCAGCACTCAATGATGGCAATATAACCATTGAATATTGCCCAACAGCAGAGATGGTAGCAGATGTTATGACTAAGCCTGCAACAAAGTTTAAGCTTGAGCAGTTTAGACATTTTCTTTTTGGAATGTAGCCTAAGCTGCCAAACAAACGTCAAATGTGACATTGTTTTATGTTTTTTAATATTTTTTGTGTATTATGAGAGCAAGTGGGGGTGTTGATTTGAGTGGGGGTCATATGCTCTCATACAGTGATCTGATTGGACGTTACGTGTTGCTGTATGGTATATAAGCACGTGCACAATAAAAGTTTGTCCCCTTTTCCGGTAAAGTAATTCCGATGGCGAGCTGTGTCACTTATTCCTCCGTAAATGTGTAGATAGGTAAACCGGTTATCCTACCCTAAGATGTACAACGCAACGCACCATATAAGCTTGAGTTTAAATACATTATTTAATGTGACATTACGTACTGTACATGCAAGCCTTAGCTAAATGACTTAAATGTATGATGCAATTTTTGATCAGTCCTCCGACACCACAACACTGTACTTGCTGAGTATAACAGCACAACAGCTCAAACACATGCAGGGATACAGTAGCAACGCTAGTGCTAAATAAGTATTTAGCTGCTAGGCTCCATGACGCCGGGTAACTAAGGTGAAACTGGTCACCAAAAGAACGAAGGGGAACCCACTTGTCTGGCAGATTAAGACATGTTCGTAGGAACCTAGCGAAAGATACACTAAACTTTCCAAGACTTTTAGCTAGGATTATAGGTACCTAGCGAAAAATAGCCTCAACTTTCCTAGACTTTTAGCTACGGTACTAATGCTGAGGGCTCGCTGATATCGCTGTCTTACTAGAACGTCGTATCTATGCGTCGTTGCTAACGTGTGCTGACATTGTGCACACCCAATAAATTACACATTTGTAGGTCGCACATGCGCGAGTGCTTGTAAAAAATGCTCGCACTGCCTCAAAAACTGGTGGCAAAATGCGACCATTTGGTCGCAGTCTGGAGCCAATGCGTAGGATATTCAAGTCAAGCGTAGCAGCGTAATTGGGGCCTGGAAATCGTATCTGCTACGCCAAAATCGTGTATGTTGGCAGCTCTGCGTTACCGGCAGTAGAAGATGGAATCGCGATTCAAACAGTACCATCTGCTAACTGAAAATATGCCCCCAAAAACGTAAATAAGATTGACATTTATTTAGTGAATGAGTGATTATTTAGAAAATCACTCATTCATAAAAAGCTCACTGGTAGCGATCATTGTCAGTAACAACGCAAAATGCGATATAGCCCTGTGTGGAGAAGCTTCCCCGTTAAATTGTACTACTACAGTACAGTACTAGACTACTGCTGTGTTCGTCTTGGTAGCGATTGCGTTGGTTGAATTCGATTCAACGTTCCGATGTACGGTTTAGGCTGAAATTAATTATTTTCATGAACAGATTGACAAAGTTTAGGCTGTGGCAATGAAGTTCAGGTTAGTAGTCAGATAGCTTCACCTATTGAAAGACTTTTGATTTAAGTAAGGGGAGTGCCGAACATGTTCTGTCGCCGTTTGACTTCCTAAACAGCTGTGTAGATGTTTTTGTAGTGTGTCTCGCGTAGGCTACAGCGTTGCAGTGAGCTACACTGGTTTGAAACCACAGGTAATGATAATTTCACCAACAAATTGTTTACTTGTAATCTAATGTCATAATAAATCCTACAACGAAAATGTATTTGTGAGGAATGTTTATTTTAACGATTGAAAACAGATGCATCATAGACCGCTGTAGTATGTGTTGCCCGGGCAACAGAGGCTAATGTCATGCTAATGCTTCAGTGAAATAGTAGACTACCGTTTCCGAAAGTAGATGTGGGCCTACTTCCTTAATAATATCAGCTAATATTGTACATTACATTTCACAATTGTGTTTCACATCACAAAGTAAAATGAGTAAATAGTTATCACCCTGGCCTCTTTGCTTGTGGCGTTTCTGCAGCTGCCTTGCAGTAAAGCTATAGTTAGCCTAGCTATCCCCCAAGTTAACAGATGCGAAACGAATGTTCTGCTACAGGTAGTCATGCGTGTTTTCGTGACGTTAGTGACGTAGTGACGTTAGTAACGTCAGTGACTGTGGCTAGCAAGTTAGCCACCGTTAGCTTCACTTTTCGCCACAAAAACGTAATTTGAACTTAAAGCATCCAACGGAACGTAAATAAACGCAATCGCTACCAAGACGAACCTTTTGACACCGCCGTTGTGTATGTAGTCCAAATATTGACTGATCCTTAGGGGGGCGAAAATAAACAATAAATAATATATATGTGAGAGAACAAAGGTTGTGCCCTTGCCGAAGGCAAAGCACACCCAATAAAATAAAAAAAGTTCTGTGTAACGTTCTGTGTAACGAACCCCCCCCCCCCCGCCACAAATTGCTTTCTAATCTGTGGGAAACACTGGTATAAGCATTATAAATTCACTGGTCATGGTTAATCCTCTATTCTTCGGCCCCCCAGATGGCATCCAAGACGTTTGGAAGCAGAGGGGTAGAAGTTCAGAGTTTGTCAGATGCATCAATCATCCGTATCCCACCCCATCACTACATCCATGTGTTGGATCAGAACACAAATATTGCTCGAGTGGAGATTGGACCGCTCACCTACATCCGCCAGGACAATGAGAGGTTAGTGGTTGAGGGCATGGTAATATCTTGGTTACTTTCAACTTCATTATGGTGTAGATACTTATTTTTTCAAAGTGATTATTGTAACATTCAATTAATAAAGAATTGTATCTGTGCGTAATTTATTAATGAGGTTTGTGCAAGAGTATCACTCAGTATAAGGTCCTGACATTTATTTTGGAATTGAATACATACAGTATATATCCACATTCCCTTCATGACAGGATTTCTGAACATATAAAGGAACATACTTCCTTTATTTTTCCTTAATTTATTTGTTATGTTGATCTACATGACTCTGCAGGGTACTGTTTTCTCCTGTGCGCATGACAATGGTCCCTCCACGGCACTACTGCGTGGTCGTCAACCCTGTCGCCCGCGACGACAATGGTCAGGTGCTCTTTGACCAGTCTGGGCAGGCCAAACTTCGCCATGCCGATCTGGAGATCCGCCTTACTCAGGACCCTTTCCCTCTCTATCCAGGGGAAGAGATTCAACAGGTGCCACAGTACACTCACAGTCAAGGGGTTTCCGGCCTATGGTGTTCAAGTATAAATGTTCAATACGTCACTACGCAGTGGATAGGTGTTGTGGATAGGGTATGCTAGTTTCAATGAAGGAAATAAATAGATGAGGAATATTAAACATTTCAATGTTCGAATATTGATTAACATTCAGTTTTTTGAATACCTATTCAAAATTGAATTAAAATACACTAACAGCAGTTAACAGCTTGCTCACTGAGCTCAACAGTTTGCAATCAACTGAATTACATTTAATGCTTGTTGTGCTATTTGACTTAAACTAAGTTACCTTGAAACTCTTGGCACTCAGTTGGCCCTTTTTAGCTGTGGTAGCAAATAGGCTTATGTGGGCCAGTTATTCAATTTAAACATTCTACTATAGTATAGATTTTACAGTTTACATTCAAATTAGGCTAATCTAAAAGCATCTTTCAATGATAGTCCACATTTCCTCATACTGTATCTCAGAGTTTTTGAATATTGAATTGCCCCTCCCTAATACATACAATACAGTATACAGAACACTACAATGCTTTTTTCCTCTCACTCTCGTTCACACTCCCTCTACCTACACCTCTACCTCCTATCTCTATCTCTCATTTTACAGGCATTTTACAGGCATCTCTCATTGTAGAGGCAGTGGGAGAGGAGAGGTGGAGACCTCTCCTCTCCCACTGCCTCTACCTCAACCTCCTTCTTCCTTTCTACCTCTGCCTCTCTCTTTCATAGGACGTGACAGCATTGCAGATTGTGTATCCAGACACCGCGCTGCGTCTGCAGGCACTGCTGGACTTTGAGGAAGGAGAGAAGAGGGTGGCTGGAGATGAATGGCTCTTTGAAGGGCCTGGTAAGCCACCACTTTTCACACTCTGTCAAAAGCTAACTTGATAGGGACATAAAACATCTTAATTATTACCCTTGTCACAGTTTATATTCTAAAATAAGTAAAATGTTCATTGGAAACATCTGCCAAATTGAAGCTTGTCTGAACCCCCCACCCCTTCTATCAGGGACCTACATTCCCAGGAAGGAGGTGGCAGTGTTAGAGACCATCAAGGCCACAGTCATTCGGGAGAACCAAGCCATCCGCCTGCGCGCCCGCAAGGAAGGCGTGAACAGAGGAGGAGTGCGCAGGGTTACTGGTGAGAGACATTTACTGCACACCAGGGGCATCATTTATAAACCGTAAACTTTCCATGCACAAGCTGGCATTTGTGGAAACCAGATTTCCAAGTACCAAGTCAATGAAGTTAATTGCCAAGTACAAGTTTAAGACAACATTTAAGTATTTACAGGGTTCGTACAAGGTTCTT
Organism: Thaleichthys pacificus; assembly: GCA_023658055.1. NCBI lineage: Eukaryota > Metazoa > Chordata > Actinopteri > Osmeriformes > Osmeridae > Thaleichthys > Thaleichthys pacificus. The sequence continues at coordinate 16,330,485 of CM042862.1, read as the reverse complement.
GAAGTACTTAAATTTGACTTTTTGACATTCAAGTCCTGGAAAACCTTTTAAAACAGTCATATTATGACGAGGTATTTGAAAAGTGCTTGAATTATTTAAAGACGATATATATGAATTTAAAAGGTAATTTTGAAGTGTTAATCTTTTTTGTATAAAACATAAATACAGTCTTTTCGCTCAAAATTAATGCCTCAGCCCATCCCCCCTCCTGCTAATTTAATTAAAGCACCATCCGTTTTTTGGTTTGCGTTATAGCATATGATCATACTCTCAATTCCTAGTATTTTTCAAGCATGATAAGAGCCAAAGTAGAAATCAATTAAGTTCTGAAGAAGCACTGTCTGAAGCAGTATTCTTTGCACACACACCCGACTCACACCTGACTCACACACCGAGAGAAAAGCCGCTTCTTCTCAGACAGTGCGCGCCAGTACCGTATTGATTAGGCCTACTTGAGGACGAAACAGAAAATTGTCAAAATATTTTTTTAGGGCGAGTATCCTCGTAAACAGTCTTAAATGAGTTTCAAACGTCTTAAATGAAGGTGAAGAGCTGGAAGAAAAACGGATTTCTGTCAGATCCACGACGTGCGTCAGGTCTTAAAGAGACAGCCGTCTAATAAACCCACTGCTGTCCGTCTCATTAATGTTAATCAAAGAACAAAATAAAAGAAAATCTCTTGCTGCTCTTGATTGAATAACTGATTGATAACATTTGTAGCTTTAATAATGATTAATTTAAAGTAAATAAAGTATATGTTTGATAAATGAGATCTCTGATTGTAGTCCTTGAAAACCCCCCAAATAGTGTTTGAAAAGTCCTTCGTACAGTATCTATACGAACCCTGTATTTATTACAGATCTGTAAGGTGCAGTTGTCTGATACGCTCAAGTTGAGTATCTCAGAGGACTGGACAATGAATACAGGAATGAAGGGCAGTTAAATAGTATCACAATGTGGGAGGTTTTACTCTCAAGAAACATTATGGGGTGACATCAACATAGCCTTCGCAAGCTGTCAGAAATATTAATCTATCAAGCATTGCCCAGTCAGTCGGTGAACAAGTTAAGAGAGCATTATTGCTTGCGGCCGCAAGGAGACAAAACATCACACGCCATTGTGCTACAAAGTTTGTTCGCTAGCATGTTGTGCTAGCTACCTATTTAAACAGACCCGCTCATGACAGTCATTGGTCAAAACAATGCATGCAAATGTCCCATGGCTCTTCCTTCATTGGCTCCCTTGCATTGACCTGGCGCGTGTGTGTGTGCGTGCGTGTTTACGTGTGTGCATCCCTTGCAATGGACATTTACAACATCAACCCTACCCCCACTAGGTGACAAGCTAATGGTCACCAGACCTGTCTTCCTTCTAGCTCTGTCAAACAGTATCTCCTTTAAATAAACAAACAAACCGCCCTCTTCTTAGTCCTTAGCCCCAAGATAAGGGTCTTGTATGTTTACCCAGAGTTCAGATTTGGGGGTAGGCCTCTCTGCACACAAGGAATGCTGAACACAGTATAATTTTATACAGAACTAGAGAGGGTACAATTTCTGGGGAAATTGTAGGGTGTGCTTGCTTGCGTCGGTTGCAGGTGGGTCCGTCCCCTTAAGTTTTTCTCTTCTAGTGACATTTTTCAAGCATTTAGATTACTCATATTGCGTAATTCATTAAAAAAAAAACTTTGAAACAAACGACTGTAATAACGCTGTCAATGGCAGTATTTCAGATGGAATCGTGATTCAAACAGTACCATCTGCCAACTGAAAATATGCCCCCAAAAACGTAAATAAGCTTGACATCTATTTAGGGAGAATTGGCTAATTCAAAAGAGATTTGCTACGAGCAAGCTAGTTGCGGTGGCTAGCCAAACTTCACTGAGTGAGGGGATTGTTTGAAAGTGCCGGAAATGAGAATGTTTCTTTTGACATAAAGTTTAGGCTGTGGCACTGAAGCCAGCGACGCACCACACAAGCTTGAGTTTAATACATTATTGGGTGTGCTTTGCCTTCGGCAAGGGCACAACCTTTGTTCTCTCACATATATATTATTCTTATTTATTTTCCCACCCCTAAAACTCAGTCAATATTTGGCCTACATAGACAACCTAGGTGTCAAAAGTTTAGTCTTGGTAGCGATGGAGTTGCTTCTATTGGGATTTACGTTCCGTTGCATGGTTTAGTCTCAAGTTAAGTTTTTGTGGCGAAAAGTGAAGCTAACGGTGGCTAATTTGCTAGTCACAGTCACTGACGTCACATACGTCACGAAAACACGCGTGACTACCTGTAGCAGAACATTCGTTTCGCATCTGTTAACTTGGGGGATAGCTAGGCTAACTATAGCTTTACTGCAAGGCAGCTGCAGAAATGCCACAAGCAAAGAGGCCAGGGTGATAAGTATTTACTAATTTTACTTTGTGATGTGAAACACAATTGTGAAATGTAATGTACACTATTAGCTGATATTATTAAGGAAGTAGGCCCACATTTACTTTCGGAAACGGTAGTCTAAAGTCTACTATTTCACTGAAGCATTAGCATAATGACATTAGCCTCTGTTGCCCGGGCAACACATACTACAGTGGTCTATGATGCATCTGTTTTCAATCGTTAAAATAAACATTCCTCACAAATACATTTTCGTTGTAGGATTTATTATGACATTACATTACAAGTAGCCTAAACGATTTGTTGGTGAAATTATCATTACCTGTGGTTTCAAACCAGTGTTGCTCACTGCAACGCTGTAGCCTACGCGAGACACATTACCAAAACATCTAGGAAGTCAAACGGCGACAGAACATATTCGGCACTCCCCTTCCTTAAATCAAAAGTCTATCTAACTACTAACCTGAACTTCATTGCCACAGCCTAAACTTTGTCAATTTGTTCATGAAAATAATTAATTTCAGCCTAAACCGTACAACGGAACGTTAAATCCAATTCAACCAACGCAATCGCTACCAAGACGAACACAGCAGTAGTCGAGTACTGTACTGTAGTAGTACAATTTACCGGGGCAGCTTCTCCACACAGGGCTATATCGCATTTTGCGTTGTTACTGACAATGATCGCTACCAGTGAGCTTTTTATGAATGAGCGATTTTCCACTAAATAAATGTCAAGCTTATTTAGGTTTTTGGGGGCATATTTTCAGTTAGCAGATGGTACTGTTTGAATCGCGATTCCATCTTCTACTGCCGGTAACGTCGTAGAATAATCTTCAAAGGGGGTTCTTTATTAATGAATGAATGCAATATGAGTAGGCTAAATGCCTGAAAATATCACGAGAAGGGAAAAACTTAAAAGGACGTTTAAGTCATAGAGATTAGGTCAATTTTTACACCGGTCTGCCAAATGTATTCCTTTTGATTCAGCTATGAGGCTGCCTCTTGCAGGGGAAATGAGAAGACATCTATTTCATTCTACACTTCACTCGTATTTTGAGTTGTAAATGAGCAGCAAGAAAAATCGATGTGATCTTTATAAATAATAAGTATGCATTTTTATATAAAATATACAGAAATATCAGTTGTAAAAATGTCATTAAAAAACGGACCCCTGTGCAACCGACGCAAGCAAGCACACCCTACAATTTCCCCAGAAATTGTACCCTCTCTAGTTTAATGTTACATTACTTACTGTACATGCAAGTCTTGATTTGCTTAAATGTACATGTATGATGCTGTTAGTACACCACGGCACGATACTCGCTGTGCAACAGCACATCTATGCACGTTGTATCCGTGCGTCGTTGCTAACGTGTGCTGACGTTGTGACGTAGGCTAGCACTGAGTACCCTTTGTTGACACAAGGCACTTTTTGCCACAAAAACTTAAGTTCAGCCTAAACCATGCAACGGAACGTAAATCCCGATAGAAGCAACGCAATCGAGACCAAGACGAACATTTTGACACCGCCGTTTTCTATGTAGTCCAAATATTGACTGATCCTTAGGGGTGGGAAAATAATAATAATAAGCTATATGTGAGAGAACAAAGGTTGTGCCCTTGCCGAAGACAAAGCACACCCAATAAAGTTACAGCACAGACAAAAGGCGCTGCATTCATGGTGCTAGATAGCGTTTGTTTAGTCTTTAGATGGTTCATAGAAATGGTAACATTGTGACCTAGTGTCTCAGACATTCCCTAGTCGCATCTTACAAATAACTAACTTATGGCTATGCAGGCATTAGCAAGCTTTAGCAAACAGCATAATGACAGTTTATCAAGGATACAAGCAACTTAATTCATAGGTCCCACATTTCTCTCCTGGAGATGACCAAAGGTCATGTTCTCATTAGCTAATATAGAAGGGTATAGATCAAACATTGTTTATTATATTCAGAACATTCAAAACTGTATGAGAGTAATAAAGTAATAATTTAGTTGTAATCTTTAATTATTATAAATGTATCAGTTGTTGATGACAGACCTCTTCAGTATTTAACGGGCAAGATCACTAATCCTGTTTCGATAAGCAATATTTTGGAATCAGTTCTGTGGTGGAAATTTTGAGAATCAATCTTAATAAAACGGTTAAATCTCTATCAAATACTTATTTATTAACAACAATTTAACACAGAAACATCCATCTTTAACACAAACATTGGACAATACGCACATGACAATCTGCAATGATTTTGCAGATTGTATCTTACATGGAGAGTGTCTAAAGTCAACGCCTGTCTCCCACATTTGATACATCAGACAATAACACAAAACCATCTGGCCATGAATCAGATGATGATCATGGTGCACCTAAAAGAAGTACCTCACCAAATTCTGATGACCAACCTATCTTCAGTTTTGATATTTAACACTAGAAGCGGCCTGTGTTTTTGTTTCATTTTATCAACATTTTATATTGGGATATCTGGATTACCGCAAAGACTGCGGCCTGTATTCAGAACGGTTTTATTACTTTTATTACTTATAATATTGTTTTTATTGATTTTATGTAAAGCACCTTGAGCTGCAATTCTTGTATGAAATGTGCTATATAAATACAGTTTTCTTATTATTGGGTGTGCTCAAGCCTTCGGCGAGCACAACCATTGTTCTCTCTCATATATATTTCTTTATTTATTATTTATTTTCCCATCCCTAAGAATCCCTCAATATTTGGACTACGTTGGTGTCAAAAGGTTTGTCTTGTTAGCGATTGCATTGCTTGTTTAGGAGCTTACAACGTTTTTGCTGCAAAAAGTGCTAGCCTAACGTCACAACGTCATCAGACGTTAGCAAGGACGCATAGATACAACGTTCTAGTAAGACAGACAGCGATATCAGCGAGCCCTCAGCATTAGTACCGTTGCTAAAAGTCTCGGAAAGTTGAGGCTACTTTTCGCTAGGTACCTACTTAATATTTTAATCTGCTAGACAAGTGGGTTTCCCCTTAGTTCTTTTGGTGAGCAGTCTCACAAACTCTACTTACCCAGCGTCATGGAGCCAACCAGATAAATAGATTTTGCTCCTAGATTCAGACCTAACCCCAGGTAAATTGTAGAGCTAGCTAACTACTACACTTCTGCTGTGTGGGAATCATAGGAGCTAACCATTCTACTAGACTTCTGATGCGTGGGAATCGCAGGAGCTAACCAGTCGAAGGGCATACAAAAATACAGGAGCACACTCCACAATTTCCCCAGAAATTGTACCCTCTCTAGTTATTATTATTATAGAAGCGCCAAGCCATTTTCCCCTACTTATAGCGCCGCTAGGGGTCAAATTGACCCACGAGTCTACAGACAGGGGTGTTTTTACTGACATGTAATGATCGCTAGATGGCGCTTGTTGCACGGAGCAAAGGCACGGTCTTAAAATAAATGTGCCTTCATCAATCTGTAATTTATTTCCGTGTTGTTAGTCGGTGATTATCAATCATTTAGCAAAATGTAATTTATTGGCTAAAGAATGTCAAACACTTTGCGGGTTAGGCTAGACTGCGGTTGGTCTTTAGTAACCTGACATACCGGTATCAACATTTTATAGTTGGCTGACAAGATTGCGTTGTTGTCCCCAGTCAAAAATATAAACAAACACAGGGACATCATAAACATTCAATGGTCTACTCAAATCCAGTTACTACAATCTACTAAACTCCACCAGCGATAAGCAGTAGCCTAATTAGAAACTAGCATATAGTTTTTGCACCATTTTGTGTTGATATAAACCGCACTTGAATATATCCCGCACTTAATACGGGAACAATGATCCCAAGCAATGGACGAGTATAGGCAGTAGAGCATGCCGTTGTGTCACACTTCGAAAATGAAAGTAAGTGCGTAACAGTGTTTCCTCTATGTTGATTTTGCCGTGGCGGCCCGCCACGGCTACATTTCTGCCGCCACGGTATCAGAAATAGGGCTGTACAAAATTTTAGGCCGTCTATCAGCAGTGATTGTTAGAGTGCATGTCGGAGAATATCACGGACACGCGCTTCACACCGCAGTTGAGATTGCGTGTGTGCATCCTTGAGAACTGTAAGTCGTATAATTTATGTTGTCAGTTCATTTAAGTCTGTTATTGTATTAGTCTATAGTTGCAAATTTTAATTAAGTTAACTGGTGATTTTCGTTGTTTGTATTCTTCGGGGGGGGGGGGGGGGGGGGGGGGTCGGACAGACCTGCCCCCACTGCTAAAAAAAATCCCAGAGGAAACACTGCGTAATGTATGTTTTCTACTGCCCGGGAATTAACTAATATTTACCTTGAGAAGCGTGAGTTCTAAATATATCCGACGGCCCCCAATGCGTTAGCTAAGTTATTTTTCCGAAACGGTAGCTAGCTAGCTTTAGTTAGCTTCCGGGCTAAGTTAGCTAGCATAATACTCATAGCAAGGGTACTCCCATGCTAGCAGACATCCCAACCTGCTAAAACTAATTTGAGGGAGATGGCTTCACCGGCTACGCATGCGACGTTACGCTGTGAGACCCGCATTCGAACCATCACATATGTGCAAGGCTACTCCTTAACGGGTTAAATAGCATTCACGAAAAAAGTGTTTATACTGTTGTTTTGTTATAAAAACGTTCTATAAGCCGCTTCGAAATATAAACCGCACCACCACAAGATCATTTTTTCATCGGGTTATAAACCTCGGTTTTATTTCCGAAAAATACGGTAATTCGCTTTAAATACATAGATTTTATCGGCTAATGATTCATTTGACCCATGTTTGAATACATGCAAAAAAAAATATTAGTTATGTTTATCTGCTTTACAAAACATAGCTTATTTGCAATCATAAATTATTGTTGTTGCTCTAAAATAATGGGACATAACAATTGTGCTTATACCATTGTCTGCACACATGTATGTGAAACAAATGCACTTAGTATAATTAATTATTATCATTTTGCACATAATTATATATAGGCTATATACAGTGTTGTGCATGAACGAGTTCAAAAGAAATCGTTCATTGAACATTATTATTATTTGAGGTCTAGCTAAAATGTTTCGGAATGTTTTCCTTCTCCTGAGGAGAGACGCTGTCTAAATCGAATGCTTGCACCATGTCGTTGCTCAGTGCCCGTAAAATTTCCGGTATGTAGCCTAACCTAAACCAACTAAATCGATGTTACTCATGATTCATCGCACACACGTAGACCAAACAAGCAACAACAAGACAACAGCTCTCCGTCTCATAACAATGGCAAGTGAAAGCAGAGACGCAGACTCAGCGACTACATCTGATCTGATGCACCTTATTTTTTGCGGGGTTTTTACACACAGTAAACACACACCTTAAAACTATGAAATGAACTGAACTAACTAGTTCAGAATTTAAATGGTGAACTATGAACGTGAACGATTCATATTTACTTGTATGAACTGAACTTTGAACTAGTTCATGCATTTAGCAGACGCTTTTAGAGAGAGCTTTACAAAAGAGCATAGGTCACTGATCATAACAACGAGATAGTCCCAAACATTGCGAGCAGCCAAAACATGAAGCACACATTGTGAAAAACCAAACAAGTGCCAAAGTGAAGAACCATAAGAGCATGCAGTTAAACAAGTTACAATTAAACAACATGAAACTCAAAAAGTGCAAGAGTGTACCTGTAGAAAAGAAGACAAAACAACAATCAACAGTAACATATTTCACAGCGAGTACAAGAATTTAAAACCGTCACAACTAACCAACAGGAGCAACAAGTCTCTCAATACGAGTCATTGTGATCCTGGAGGAAACTAACATCAGGTCCAGCCAAGCATTCCTAAGTGCCGTTGTACTCCCGGAACAAGTGCGTCTTGAGCCTTTTCTTGAGGGTGGGGAGACAGTCAGTGTCCCTGATGGAAGTGGGGAGTTGATTCCACCATTGGGGGGCCAGACAGGAGAAGAGCTTGTGTTGGGACCGGGCGCTCTTGAGCGGTGGGACCACCAGACGGTTGTCAGAAGAAGACCGTAGGTGGCGGGTGGGGGTGTAAGGCTGCAGGAGAGGCTTGATGTAGTCGGGTGCAGTCCCGTTCACCGCTCGGAAGGTCAGTACCAGAGTCTTGAATCTGATACGGGCCGTGATGGGAAGCCAGTGGAGGGAGATGAGGAGCGGGGTAACATGGGAGCGTCTGGGTTGCGCATGCTGGGAGACCGGCGAGCAGCGAGTTGCAGTAGTCCAGCTTTGAGAGGACAAGTGCTTGGACTAGCAGCTGGGTGGAATGCTCAGACAGGTATCTCCTGATCTTCTGGATGTTGTAGAGGGTGAATCTACACGACCGGGAGACCGCAGCAATGTGGGCTGTGAGGGAGAGCTCGTCATCCATGGTCACCCCGGGGTTCCTGGCAGAGGATGAAGGGGTCACCGTCGCCGATCCCAGGGTGATTGAGAGATTGTGGGAGATAGAGGGTTTGGCCGGGATGATGAGGAGTTCTGTTTTGGCGAGGTTCAGCTGGAGGTGGTGCTCGGTCATCCAGGCGGAGATGTCTGTGAGGCAGGCCTCGATCCTAGCTGAGATCCCCGGATCAGTCGGGGGGAACGACAGGTACAGCTGCGTGTCGTCAGCATAGCAGTGGTAGGAGAAGCCATGGGAGGTGATGATTGGTCCAAGCGAGGTGGTGTAGAGGGAGAAGAGGAGCGGTCCAAGGACAGAGCCCTGTGGGACACCAGTGGAGAGCTGGCGGGGGCCTGACACTTTGCCTCCCCAGGAGACCTGGTAGGATCTTCCCGACAGGTAGGATGAGATCCACTGAAGTGCAGTGCCAGTGATGCCCAAACTATACATATTTATGGAGGATTATAGGGGCCAAAACTAAATAACTAAATAATTGAATGGTTAAATACTTGAATAAATAATTATATAATACAAAGCTTAAATAAATTATATAATGTAATGCCTAATTGACATACAAAAATGTATTAATTACAAATTAAACTAAGAGGGTACAATTTCTGGGGAAATTGTAGGGTGTGCTTGCTTGCGTCGGTTGCAGGTGGGTCCGTTTTCCCTTCTAGTGATATTTTCAAGCATTTAGCCTACTCATATTGCATAATTAATTAAGAACACCCTTTGAAACAAGCGAACCCCCTTTGAAACAAGCTACTGTAACAACGTTGTCACTGGCAGTATTTCAGATGGAATTGCGATTCAAACAGTACCGTCTGCTAACTGAAAATATGCCCCCCAAAACGTAAATAAGTTTGACATTAATTTAGGGGGACATGGCTAATTCAAAAGAAGTTTGCTACAGGCAAGCTAGCGGCTCTCCGGGGTCTCCGGCTCTGCAGGTACATGCTACTCAAGCTAGCTGCTGTTGCTAGCCACACTTCACTGATTGTTTGAAAGTGCCGGAAATTAGAACGTTTCTTTTGACATAAAAGTGTAGCCATAGCTGTGGCATTGAAGACAGTACTACACACTAGGGGTGGGCGATACTGCAAAATGTTGTATCGATCCGATACCAAGTAAATACAGGGCCAGTATTGCCGATACCGATACTTTTTACTTTGAAAAGCAGCTGATCTACTTTTGTGTAGGGGAAAGCAATGCCTCATAATTTATGAAGTCAATGCATCATCAATATGCAAATTTGAATGAAAATAGAAAATTATTTTGTAATTATTATAACACTTATTAGGTTTTATGTTTATTGTATGCACCTGCCCACCAAAGTAAATTCCTTGTTTGTGTACACTTGGCGACACATTTCTGATTCTTCTGATTTGCATTTTCATGATCATTGAATGCTTTAATGATGTTTTCCTTTAATTAGTTGAGATGCTGAGCTTCTCTTTTTCTCTGCCATTATGCAGCCATCAGTGTGCTGTTGACATGCTAAGTCATGTACTGCACGTGCACGCCGGCAACAACTCACAGCATAGCAGGGGAGGCGCAAAGTGAGCTTGAACGAAGTAAGAGGAGCGGTGTTTGCACAACCACTATAAGGGAGTTGTGTACTGAATGTAGAGAAGAGAAATGTAAACTTAAGTATCGATCTTTTCACGCGAGTATCGATCAACACTGATACCAATGTTGGTATCGATACTATCGATACTTTAGATCGATCCGCCCACCCCTACTACACACTGCCATTGGGCGAGCCGAGTCTGACTCTGAGGCTAACGTCAAAACAAGACGCGGTCTCACTCAAATTCCAAGTTTTACACATCACAAAAATATGCTGACCCGCTGGCTGTCTTCGCAATCGCCATATCTTTAAAACACTGCCCTCCCTTTTGATGTAGAATTGACCCTGGTACAAAATTAAGAAAATACTCATCAGACGCAGATCGACAACCAGGGGCGTGTCCAGGGAGTGGCCAGGGGTGCACTGGCCACCACTGAAAAGTGATTGGCCACCACTGGTGCCACCCCTACCATGTGATCGGCTATTTGCTGACAGTCTTGTCCATATGCATGAATACTGGCCAATGAAAAAAAAATCTAAAATATGAGGGGCGGGAGTTCAGGGCTCCACAGACCAAGACTGAAAATATGTGTGTAACCTTAGCCTGGCATCTAAGCAGTGTAAATTATTAATATGATTGCTGATGAGAAATATAAATTAAAATTCACTTAAGCCTGAGTTCTTCAGTGTGGCCTAGTATGGTCCACTAGGGTTACTTTAATCAAATTCTACATTTACTATGAATAGACTGTGTCTCTACATCTGAATTGCAACTAATTTCTTTCTTACACGGACTATACTGTACTCACAAACTGGAGAGACATTGGTCACTCTGTTTCATGAATATATAATCTGGGTCTAACCAGGTTAGAGGTTAGATCCTTTGATGAATCTTTTACATGAAAACAAAACTATTAGTGTATACTCACACAATAAATGCCACAGCCATCAAAACAAGAACACTCATGAATCAACAAGCAACATTTTAAAGTGAGGCTTAATCTGATTTTTTTTTTTGTGTAGGCTTATGTGTGGCCTACAAACACAAGCTAAACTTGGCATGTGACTGTCTGCCTAGTATGCTCTGACCTGGTGCCTGTAGCCTTGGGGAGGGAGCTGCTCTTAGTAGACTGTCTACCTCACCCTTTCTTTTAATGTTTCAAGTGAACCCTAAGCAAAAATAACATGAAGGCCTACACATCCAATTACCCACATTTGAGTCCAATCTCAATCTTAAAGATATCCCCATTATTATCTTCAATCAACTACCAGCCTTTAAGTTACTAGATCATGGCTAGCTCTACTCTGAAATACGTATTTCAAACAGGCATTATACAATCGCAAACAGGGTTGCTATCTGACTGCAGAGTGTTAATCTTTTGTAACGTTAATAGATTGATAAGGCATCTCATCAAGAAATCTTAGCAGGTAAAATACAAAAATAGTGTACCGGGTTTCATAAGAGACGGTCACTACCTTTCCTTTATTTAGCGTGGGCTAGGGCCAAACAGCTGTTTGGTTTAGCCTGTGTAGTAACGAGTCCTCTCAAAGAGTGATTCGTTCATTTTCTCATGGCCGCGCATCGGGACTGTTGTATAGGCTCGTCCAAGTAAACAGAAATGATTCGTTCATTTCCCGACTCGGTCTTCGGGTATGAGTCTTTGGATCATTTTTCACGTGACCTGCATAGGCTCTGTAGTGGTAGCTAGAGGAAACGAACGATTCGTTCATTTCCCGACTCGGTCTTTCTACCAGTCTTTGGATCATTTTTCACGTGACCTGCATAGGCTTTGTACTGGTAGCTAGAGGAAACGAACGATTCGTTCATTTCCCGACTCGGTCTTTCTACGAGTCTTTGGATCCTTTTTTCACGTGACCCGCATTGTATTTTTTAGTAGGGGAAACAGTTTCCTCATTCCCTTTCGCGTGGCCGCTGTTTTAGTAAGACGTGAATGATATTCGCTCAAGTCATCATACTGACTGGTTTTGTTACTTTCACTTTACATTTACACTTACAGTTTAGTGCAGTGTAATTGTTGTTTGCCGTGATAATTAAATGCTAGTATGATAATAAATGACCAAATCATACAAACTGTCATGATACATTATTTTTATACTGAACGAGATTCAAAGAACCGAATCAGTAAAATGATCCGAACTTCCCATCACTACTGTGTAGGCTACCGTGTGGTTAATAAACGTCAATTCGGGAACTTCATCTTATGCCTGGACGATTGCTCCTTTCTGACCTAGTCAGGTCATTAGAATAGATTTCAAATGGCTAAATGATACTGTTGTTGTTTTAAAAGTGTTCTATATAAATGAAAAGGAAAAAAACGAAATTGAATCAACTACACCACAGCACGACAACTGCTGTTAGCTACTGAGGTAGTGCTAGTGCTAAATAAAAACAGAGGCATTTCTCTTATATGAATCTGTTATGGAACCAAATTGCCAATATACATCTTTTTATATTGCTCTGCGGCCCAGCAACTCAACTTTCATAACATTTTGTTCAGGAAGCCTCAACCCCAATGCTAAACCTTAAAACGATAGGCTAACTGTAATATGATGCTCTCATCTTCCGACGCTGGCGTAGTGATTTGTGACTGACTGGTGAACTGTGAAAATATCCTCGATTGAAAAAATGCACTGCCAGATGTCAAAAGAAACGCTTCTTTTAACAAGATAAATTGAATGTCAATCAGCATCCAATTGCCAGGGATAGCGAATGACATTTTGGGGTGGCACCTGGGGTGGCCAGTCCGATATCAGGGGGGTCCAGTGCCACCCCGGCCACCCTTCTGCCTCCGCGACTGCTCACATTCGGAAGACGCTACGTTGCAGCGTCGCGTTAGGGACCGGGTAAAAACTAACCATACAATTTTGAAAAATTATGACTTATAATATTTTTATGAATATAAAACCTAAAACGGACACCAGAGTATTCCAACAATGTCTGGTGTACTTCCTCAGCCTTTACTTTTTCAATTAAGTTTCAAACTAAATTATGGAAAATCACTAATCTCTGAAAATAGCTTAATCCTCACAAATCTTAATAACTTTTTCAAAATTGTGTCAAAAAATCTCAAATATACACCAGATTATTCTAATAATGTCTGGCCTACTTCCACATACAATACAAAAGAAAAGATAATTGGAATTCTACATACGGCTGACGTGAGGTGAACATAATATTATTGAACAATGTGAACTTTCTGAAGAACAAAGAAATGACTGACACAGGCAGCAATGAGCCCCAAACAGTGCCTGATGCAGTGTCTGCTCATCAAGGTATGTCCTCTCAACATCAGTAAGATTGAATATGTACGTAATACAGTAAAGGTATGATATCAGTTATATTGTTTATGTTTTTTATTACTCTAGGAATCTATAAATAATGGTAAAATTACTAAATAAATGGTTCTAAATGTATGAGTAGGCCTACAAATAATAAGTCTGTCATTTCAATTTGCAGCTTGAATGTTTCTGACGTGTATGACTGGTAGAACTTACGGAATCCATCGAAGAAACTGTAGACTAATTTCTAGACTGTTGAAAATTATTAGAATAAATCATAATTTGCAATAGGGAAATCCCATATGCGGGATGCTCAATTTAGATTAAGGATGTGACCATTTACTAACAACTACACACAGGAGGAAAATGTTAATAGAAAATGCTTAGTTTATTGAGATATAACACGCAGTGTTTCATTACCTACAACAAAAAGGGTAGATACAAAATTTGAACTTGAGTCTCGATACGTGGTTGATGGCCACCCTGCTGTGAGGCTGTGCCCCTGCCTGGCCACCCTGTTCAAAATGTTCTAGACACGCCCCTGTTGACAACAGCTGCCGCAATCGTCAATGGAGGCTGATGGGGCTCTCACGTAGCAAACAAATCAAAGTTTTTACAGCAACCTAAATTAAAATCTCACCACCTGGCTGTCTTCACAATAGTCATATCGTCATAACATTTCCCTCTTTCTGTTTTTTCGTGTAAAATTGACCGAACTATAAAATACTACTATGACGCTTTTGTAGAGGGGCCAGGGAATGATCAGAGTTTCACTTGTCGACTAGGCCACCCAGAGGAGTTATGCTCCCCTTAGGAACTAGAATTAGACCACTGCTAACTGAAAGTCCTCAATGCACATGAGCATTCAGTGGCATATGCATTCACAGCACACAGGTTCGTGCAGGGATGAAGCAGAGACAGGATTCTATTACAAAAATAACATATTTCTTTATTGCATAAATTAGGTTACATGGGTTTTCTTTTATCTACGGGAAAAGTTCTCCACTGGTCATCACACACACAATGACTTGATAGACCACACAAAACATAGGCAGGAGAGGGGCTTACCAGAGAGGGGCAATCTGTCTAGGAGGGGGGTCCAAGGGACCACACGTGAACACACTGCACTGCACACCCGGGTGACCCTACACTGCAAAGATAGTCAGACACACATGCGGATACCCGCCACCAGGTGCCAAGGCCTCCCTGCTGACAGTACCCAACTCCTGCAACAAAAAGGACAACCAGAAAACAAACACACACACGTTCAACTAGTACACAAATCAAGCCTCTGGAGACCAACAGATGTCCCACCCCGTCGGACTGATTGGGCAGTAAAGGAATGTGAAGTAGCACGGTCAAGCACAGCAAAACAATACACCCCAAATGGGCACTACAAGCACCTTAAAATAAGAGCACTGCAAATAACAACTAGCCAGTGTTAGGTGTCCAGTCACAGGGGTAAGTTCGCCACTGGTGGGGTTTTACAGCAAGCAGAGAGGACAAGGAAACGAACAACAAAACATGCAGACAATGGAGATTTACAAACATTAAAAGGAAAAGCAAAATAATCCTCACCGACACTCCTCAACACCTGCACGCACACCCGCAGGTGACCATGAGCTGGCAGCACGCACGCAGTGCGACAATGGTCAGTAATCAATGGACAAACATATAACAAAAAGGAACTTTAAGTAGAAACAAAACAGCAGCTGGTGACGGAAGACAGCCTCAATTTCTTGCCGTCAGCCACGATAAACGAACCAACGGACACAAATAGATGATCCAAAATCAGTCCTGCCGCTTACTTGGCTATCACCAGCGCAGTGCTTTTAAAGGAGTTCCGAGACTGATAATTGATGCATCAGCGTCGCATTGAGTGACGTCAGTCAGGTGTAGCACAAGACAGCTCGGGCTTAAAGGTACAGGCACCTTCATTCCAACCCACTACACTTTCTAGCATGGCTGCCGCCTAAGACTAGACGGTCTCACGGGCGACCCGCACTCGCTCAAATTACAAAAACTTTCACGACCTAAATCAAAAATCCGAAATGGCAGTTCCACTCGAAATTGCTTTCTCAACAAAGCCCAATGGTTGGTGATTTTTGGGGGTGGCATTTTTCACTCATAATTCTTTTTATCGTTGGCCCGACGATAGAACTAAAACCTCTTAATAAAAAAAGAAGGGTAAACCACGGAGTAGTCACAAACATTAATGCTTACATTAAGGTTTACTGGTCATTTATTCCTCGTGGTAGGCGGTGAGGATTTGAGTGTTGGCCCGCATTGGCTCGGGAGGTGTGACGCCGTGATTGATCACTGGGGCCGAGAGAGGACCCAGAGTGCTGAACCTCTTCTGATGGATAACTAGTAGCCAGATTCAGCCCCTCAGAGTCTAAACGATTTTCCACCAGAGGCACCTGAAAAGTAGCAGGGGTCTGATAGCTAGGGATGGATACCTGCAACTGCTCGCCAAGCAAGAGGTCTTCCTCACTAGACACCTCCCCTTGATCAAGTGGAGGCAATTCATCCGGAGGAGTGTTAACCGGGGGGTTGGTGGAGGCCTGCTGGCCGACAACACCTTTCAACATGCTACGGTGGACGTGTTTCAGCTTATTCAAATTATCAGTGGGGGCAATGGTGTACACCCTTAAAATTCACCCTTAAACAGGTGGGGCTCGCACAATGGTGTGCACCACTGAACTCCATAGGTCATGAATTTTATGACGACCACGTACCCCTAGATCTCGAACATAAACCAATTGACCCTCTTTCAAGGGTGGGTCCCGAACCCGTTGATCATGTCTATCCTTGCGGTACGCTGCTGCAGCCGCCATACGCTCTCCGGCCCCATTGAAGGCAGCCTGGAGTCGGGCCTGGTGCTCTTGCACCCAATCACACACCCTGCCCCCAACTGGCTCACGGATCCTTCCCAAAAGAAAATCTACCGGTAGCTGTGGCTCTTGCCCAAACATCAGTAGATGGGGTGACTCTCCGGTAGTCTGGTGGAGAGTAGTGTTATAACAAAACACAACATGGGGTAAACAAGACGCCCAGTCTCTCTTCCGGGAGACTGGCAAAGTCCGCAGCAGATTGTGCAAGGTGCGATTAAAGCGCTCGCATTGACCATTGCCAGCCGGATGGTAGGGCGTGGTGCGAGACTTGTGGATGCCATACATACCACAGAGCTGTTGGATAAGGTTGTTTTCAAAACAGCGCCCTTGGTCAGAGTGAACACGGCTAGGGATCCCAAATCGGTAAAACCATTCCGTAACCAGAACGTGGGCCACTGTTGGGGCCCGCTGGTCACGTGTGGGAACTGCAATGGAGTACTTGCTGAATACGTCCGTGATTACCAGTACATTTTCTAGCCCACTAGCAGTTGGCTCCAGAGTTGTAAAATCGACAGCTATAATTTCGTTGGGTCGGGATGCCAAAAGATGACCCATAAACGTAGAAGCAGGGGGGCGGGTCTCCTTAGCCACCTGACACCTAGAACATTGTTCACACCATTTCTGCACGTCAGAAGACATTCCCGGCCAGTAGCATCTCTGCCGTACAAGCTCTAGGGTTCGATTTACCCCCTGGTGACCATGCTGTTGGTGGAGCTGGGTCAAGACCTGTGGCCGCAGTGAGGCAGGCAGAATCAGCTGGCGGCATTCCTCGCCACCATTGGGGAGAAGGACCCTTCGGTAGAGCGCCCCTTCACTTTCTAGTAACCGGTCCCACTGGCGCAATAGGGCAAGCACCTGGGGAGAGAGCTTCTGTCTTTCACTTGGAGTGGGCCGTCTCTGGCCCTTCCAGAAGACCAAGGCTGTCTGGATAGTTGGGTCAGCTGCCTGCAAGGAACACAAATCAGTGGGACTATGAGATAGTAACACTGAGATCACCAGCTGGGTTGCCTGGATACTCCCTTCTGGGGCTGCTACCCGCTGCAAAAGTTTAGGGACCGCAGTCCCAGGGGCCAAATTCTGCACACCGCTCGGTTCAGGTTGGTACTGCCGCGACAGAGCGTCAGCGTTGCGATTGGACTTCCCAGAGCGATATTTTAATTCGAAATCAAAAGACGCCAGCTGGGCTGCCCACCGGTGCTCTACAGCACCCAACTTGGCAGAGTAGAGGTGGCTAAGGGGGTTGTTGTCTGTGTACACCAAGCATTTATGCCCAAGCAAATATTCCCTGAACTTCTCCGTTATTGCCCACTTAAGTGCCAAAAACTCTAATTTCATCAAGCTGTAGTTGCTCATATTTCGCTCCGTAGGTCTGAGAGATCGGCTTGCATACGCAATAGGTCGTACCCTTCCGTCTTGTTCCTGGGAAAGGACTGCACCCAGGCCACTGTGGCTCGCATCCACTTCCAGTACGAACGGACGGCTAAAATCTGCGT
Organism: Thaleichthys pacificus; assembly: GCA_023658055.1. Taxonomy (NCBI): domain Eukaryota; kingdom Metazoa; phylum Chordata; class Actinopteri; order Osmeriformes; family Osmeridae; genus Thaleichthys; species Thaleichthys pacificus. The sequence goes on along the minus strand of CM042862.1, from coordinate 16,312,447 downwards.
AAGCAAGAACAGGTGCAGAGACAAGCTTGCCCTTCAGGCTCTCAAAGCTGACCTCACATTCATCAGACCAAGCTTCCTGTAAACTCCGCCCTGATGCCTTTTTGGACCTACTCCCGCCCAGCTCAGCCACCAGTTTATGCAGCGGGGCTGCCAATTTTGCGAACCCCTCTACAAAGCGCCGGTAGTAGCTGGCAAAGCCAAGGAATGAGCGGAGCTCCGAGGTGTTAGTAGGGCGGCGCCAACTGGCAACAGCTTCAACTTTGCTTGGATCAGTGGCCACACCTTGCTGGGAAATAACATGACCCAAATAGTGGACCTCAGGTTTAAAGAATGCACACTTCCCTAATTTTGCCTTGAGACCCTCCATGGGGGGGTCCCTCACGGGGAAAGTAATTACGCCTGGGGGGCTCATGCATAGCAGCCATACTACGGGTAAGCTGGTTTATCTGAATCTGTTGTTGTTTCAACATTTCCTTTAATTCATCTAACTCTGCTTTTGGCGCCTTCCCGCCTGAGGTGTCACTAGTCACCGAGCAAGAGGTACCCGAGAACCCGCATGGTCTTTCCCCACCGGATGGGAGAGAGTAGCTACGAGGCCGGGGTGGCTCAATCGAGCCCTCCTGTTCCCATCTCATGGCTTCTTTGCGGACCTCAATCAGGGTGGCAGTCGGCTGGCTACGAATTAGCCGTTTTAATTCCCGACGAAGGGGACCCTCACAAACATATTCTACAAACTGGTCACAAAGCAGGACATTTGCATTAAGAACTCCTTGTGGTGCACACCCCTTGACTTTGTCCATTAAAGTCATTAAAGCTATAGAGAACTCAAGCAAAGACTCTCCCTCCTGCTGTTTCCTTGAAAAAAAAGCTTCCTGCAGGGCTACATAAGACTGGGGCCACCCATATAACTCCTGCAAGATCTGAATGATTTTCTCTGGGTCTTCCTTCTCTGGCTTCCCCCTCCAAGTGATCAAACAAAAATATGCTTTGTCGGTTGAGGACAAATGACGGTCCCGCATGCAGGCTCTGGCTTCCTCTATCGACTCCTTTATACCTATGCCTAGGCTACCTCGAAATGTTGGACACTTCTTTTCTCGTGGAATAAACACCAATCGCTCAGTAGTCTGTGCGGCGTGTGGAGCAGGGTCAGTAGAGGCCCTGACAGAGGGACCCGCTGCATTAGCAGTTTGGAGACGTTCATTCTCAGACATAAGCCGGGCCACCCTGTCCCTAAGTTCCTGCATTTCCTCTGTCATTCTGACCAATGACAAACTCTAACAGGACTGACCAACCAACAATTAAAGAAGCTCCAATTTGCGTGCTAGAACGTCTCTATCACGTTGTATCCATGCGTCGTTGCTAACGTGTGCTGACCTTGTGACGTAGGCTAGCACTGAGTTCCCTTTGTTGACAAAAGGCACTTTTTGCCACAAAATGTAACCTCCTAAACCGTGCAACGGAACGTGAATGAAAATATAAGCAACTCAATCGCTAACAAGACGAAACTTTTGACACCGACGTTGTCTATGTAGTCCAAATATTGACAGATCCTTAGGGGTGGGAAAATAAATAAAAATAATAAGAAAAAATATATATATGTGAGAGAACAAAGGTTGTGCTCTCACCGAAGGCTTGAGCACACCCAATAAATATATGTGAGAGAACAAAGGTTGTGCCCTTGCCGAAGGCAAAGCACACCCAATAATAAATATATATGTGAGAGAACAAAGGTTGTGCCCTTGCCGAAGGCAAAGCACACCCAATAATAAGAAAAGGTAGAAACACTTCAGTGGCTCTGCAGCTTCGCTGCTTGGCCACCAATGACTTTGATACATTTGACAACAGAAACCCCCAAATGAACTCTTCACTGAAAAGACAAGATTCTCCTAATCTAAACACATTCTCCACAATCTCCAAGTCAAAGGTCACATCTGTTCTAAACATTCTCTTATCTTAACAGAGTCCTCACTTACAACCCACTCATTAGCTAACACCCTTTTCACAGAATACATTTGACATTTCACAAAGTTTAACATTAAACCTAATGTCATATATGAAATTGTTCCATCACACTTTGTATTAATAATCCCAAACATGCAGCATTCGCCATGTATATACATTATTTCAATGTATGCCACTATAAAGTATGAAATATAAATCAGGTTTGATAAATAATCCAGATTTAGGGCAATATAAATGGAGACAGGAGACATTTAGTTTGTCCTGAAGGAGTTATTATACTGATTTGATCTTCCAAATGTTTGCCACAGGGTATGCTCCACACATACAGTACAAACACACGCCATACACAAACATGAGGGATGAATGGGTGTGTTTGTGTGTTGTTTTCCCCAGGTGAGGAGTGGCAGGTGAGCAAGGTGGGAGCTTATCTACCTGGGGTTCATGAGGAGGTCCTGGACATTGTCAATGCTTTCATCCTCACTGACAAGGTAATCATCTTTCTGCCCCTGTTGTGGCAAAAACACATGATATGGTTATGGCTCAAATGATTTTAGGATTAAGATCATGTGTTATTCTTACCATAGATAAAATTAGCATTATAAAAGTTTTTATTTTGTGTAGGCCAGCTAGTCTGCCAAAACCAAATATATATTTATACGTATGATTCATTTATGGCACAAAAATGCTTGGACTGGAGGAGTGTTTAAATGAGCTGTTAATGGCTTGTCATCGTAAAACTCTATCACTGTTGTTCATTAAAACTTCTATACCCTTTTTTCAACTTGATTTAAAATTTAATTTAATAATGTAAACATGATTTAGTCAATGATTTAATAATCGTTCCTTATTTATTACTGTAACGTTGGCCATGTCTAGTGCAATGGATATGGGATGTTATTTAATATGATACTGAAAGTTAATAACCATCACACGCTCTCTTTTCCATGCCTCTCTCAGAAAGCGCTGCATGTGCGTGCACTTCGCGCCTTCCGGGATGCAGGTGGTCGAGACCGACGCACAGGGGAGGAGTGGCTGGTGACCATGGCAGAGCGGGAGGCACATATTCCATCCGTGGCTGAGGAGGTAGTAGGTGTGGTTGGCGTGACCACTCTGAGCAGTAGACAGTACTGTGTAATCCTTGACCCGGTCGGACCAGATGGCAAGCCCCAACTGGGGCAGAAGAGGGTTGTCAAGGTGAGACCTCGTGCCCCTCTTCTCAAGACAAGAAGGGACCAAACTGACTATAAATACAGCCATTTATTGTGCGACACCCATCTTCTCATCTTTTTTGCATTCTCTCTTCCTTTCTCTCTCAGGGTGAACGCTCCTTCTTCCTGCAGCCAGGGGAGCATCTGGAGACAGGCATCCAGGACATCTATGTGCTCTCAGAGGAGGAGGGGCTGGTGTTAAGGGCTGTGGAGGCCTTCAACGACACTGAGAAGGTGAAGACCGGAGGGGTCTTTTTTTGGTGTGTTGTAGGGCGGTGGTTCTCAACTGGTCTAACCTCAGGACCCACATTTGTCCTTGTTCATTAACTCACAACCCAAAAATTATTAAATTTCTGAAACATTATAATTTATTTCACAAAACAATTTGTACAATAAGCACAATGTATATATGTAATGTTCAAAAACATGAAACAAACAGCGCTGCAGTTTTGATTGATACTTTGACATTTGTGTGCTAGAATGCGAGCAGCATGGTGTGAGCCTACACACCTTTCAAAATAAAAGCACACCATTGGAAGTTCGGTCATTTATAAAAATTAAAGTTAGACTTTTTGACGGAGCCTCTCCACACCACCTTGCATGGTCGTAGGGTAATGTACCATAGGGTCCAGTAGAGATGAGACTTAGAATGAAAGAGTATAAAAAATGCAAAATGTGCTCTTTAATGTAGGCTGCAGCCCGTGGACATGGAGACAAAACACATTACATGCATAGACACATTGAACTGACATCAGTCTGCATCGATGGCAGACATAATCTGGATGGCTCACGCTCATGCAGTTCCCCAACTGAAGTGTGCCCTCCTTATAGGCTCCACCCCAGATAAACCACACCTACTGAATGAACTACAGTACTACACATAATTTAACATTTATGCACAACTCTTGCTGCCATAAAAAAAACAGTAGGTACACAATAAATACTATTCACAAGTAATAAATACAAATTACACTCAATTACAGTTATGTAAGCACTTCATCATGCCATAACAAAGCATACACAGATAAAAAAAATATATATCGGAAATTGTCAGTGAACCTGGCCACCCTTGGATATAGCCTAGGTAACCCGGAAATGCACGATCACTCTTTACCTGACGATATTTGTTGGTAAGCTCCACTACACAGAAACACTGCGTAAAATCGCTAACTGCACACTAAGAGGCGTCCTCCTACGCTTAATAAATCAACTGATGATAGATGTGTTGTGAGTTTTGTGGTGTGTTTAAAATTAAGTGAGGCAATGCAAAGTTAACAACCATTTCCCTGTGACGAAGCAGGTGGAAACTGCTCCTTCCACTCAATTTCGTCACATGGTGGTGGTGTAAATGTTTTCACTCAGTGTGAGGGAAGGGGTGAGGATGGAGAGAAAGAGGGCAGAGAGGTAGAGGAGGAGGAGGGGATATGGAGCAGAATGAATGCACAGTAAGGAAGGAAAGAAACTCAAATGTTACAACTCACAGTTTTGTTTGGTATGGCCGGTTTTACTGGAACTATAAGAGAAGGAGATCTCAAATGGTGGTACACGTACCCCTAGGGCAGGGGTGTCAAACTCATTTTCACAGAGGGCCACATAAGCATTATGGTTGCCCTCAAAGGGCCAGTTGTCACTCCGATGTAACGATGTAAACACATCGTTTTTAGCTGTAGCTGTTGTTAACATATTCTGCGATTGCAGTCCGCCTTTTAATTATTGGACAATCTGCTGTTTTTTTGGAGGCTAAATTTGGTTACATATCTCTGTGTTTGGTGTCAAAATGCAGACGGAGATTGTACTCTTTAACGACCGGCATCGCCTCATAACACAAAATACATACCGTTTTTTCTCCTTGAAAACATGTATTCGCTTTCCTATCTTTCTTGAAACTGCCTTCCATCCAGGGCCCGCCCATAGAAATTCAAATCAAATCAAATTTATTTGTATAGCCCTTTTTACACGCAAGCATGTCACAGAGGGCTTCACATACGCCCCTAGAACTGCCCCTCAACCAACCTAAACCCTCAAGGAAGACAAGGAAAAACTCCCAGAAAAACTCTCAGCAGGAGAAAAAATGGAAGAAACCTTGGGAGGAGCAATTCAGAGAGGGATCCCCTCCTCCAGAGACGGTTGGTGAGAGAGAGGAGCAGAACACAGGCTTAACATAGTCATACAGTGTCAATGGGTTTTGAAACACAAAAATCCATTGTTCAATCTTTATAGATGTAGGACAGGACCGGGAGACTCGCGACCAGGTCCAGCGTTGGCCGACCGACGACCAGGCAGGTGCTGACAGCTCAAACCCCCCACACCACAAGGGATGTGTGTGGTGGGGGACACACACACACACACACACAGAGAGAGGAGAGCAGGGATTAGAGAATGCCAGGAGCAGCTAACAGTTACAGTCATAATAGAATGAGGTGAGATCCCCACCGGTCAAGTGTGGACTAGTGCAGCAATTTCACTGAGCAAAGAGGGATATTTGATGCAGCCCCACACACCAAGACAGCGACAGCCCCCCTCGGTTGGAACATGAAATCTGTTCCAGGAGAGAGAACTCTAAAATAAGTTATACTTATACGAATAAGGATGAAAACAACCCGCCCCCGTTGTCTCCAACCAACATACTTACCTTTAGCAATCGTAGAATTGACTAAACAAGAACGTTTTTAACCTAATTTTAAATGTCGAAACAGTATCAGACTCCTTGATTGAGACAGGTAATTTGTTCCAGAGAAGAGGTGCTCTATATGAGAACGCCCTACCTCCAGCTGTTTTTTTCTTAATTTTGGGAACCACCAGATAGCCGGCATCTTGAGATCTAAGTGTCCTTGCGGGGCAATAGAGTGCAAGGAGACCGGAGAGGTACAGTGGAGCCAATCCATGCAGAGATTTGTAGGTTAGTAGTAGAACTTTGAAGTCAGCTCTGGCTTGGATAGGGAGCCAGTGTAGAGAGACAAGAGTAAATGTTATGTGATCAAACTTTCTTGTTCTAGTCAGTAGTCTAGCAGCAGCATTTTGCACCCGCTGTAAATTTTTTAGGTAGGTAATTGGGAGGCCAGAGAATAAAACATTGCAGTAGTCCAATCGGGACGTAACAAATGCATGTATTAGTTTTTCAGCATCATCATTTGAGAGGAACCTTCGTATTTTGGCAATATTACGTAGATGGAAAATGCAGTTCTGGGGTCTCATTTATAAAGCTTGCGTACGCACAAAACGGGGCTGAAAATGTGCGTACGCCACTTTCCACGCAAAGGTTGTGATTTATAAAAAACAAACTTGACGGGAGAATGTGCGGTCCTCCACGCAAACTCTGACCCTCCCGTAGGCCTACGCACATTTTGGAAACAGTTGGAATTGGCGACGCAGATGACCGTACTGTAGTCAGACTGCAGAAAGTGAATGTGGGAAGAACATTACTCGTAATATTAATATATTTTGATTTCCTCACACACGATTTTCACTCGATTTCATCATTATCATGAAGATTAAATCCAGCAGTGTTATTTGCGCTTGTACTGAGTGATAATTGTTCCATAAACACCTTGTACAATCCAACTCAAATTTTAAATAAAAATTCAGCGCTGTTATGTCTCACCATCAGATTGTCCACTACGGGATGTAGGAGGGGGAGATTCCCGAGCCTGACTGCATGGAATACAGGATAACATCACATATCCTACCTTTAGATAACTGCAGAACACATTGTATAACTAAATATATTTCTTTAATACTGTGCATATATATCATCATATGTCAAAAACTGGAAATACAGTCGCTAAGCTCCCGCGCAATCGCTACACTCCTCGTTATCAGTCCAGACTTCAATAGACTACTGTTCAATAACAAAACGCTTTTGTTATTGAACTTGAATTGTATCTCGACTCGTGGTATCACTGGCACAGTTGACGCCACTCGCACTGTTTTTTTTATTGGTGATCAACCGGCCACCAAATAATGTGGTTTTCGCGCCTCCGCCAATAGGCTAACAGTGTCTGAGAAGTTGTCATGCGCCATGGTTCACCATAAAGAAGAATCGCATGCCAGGGTCATTCATGAGGTGCTTTGCATTGACCATTTATGGTCAAAAATGGGCGTGTTTAGGGCGGGGTAAAATGCAGATTCACGTACGCACACTTGTGGGTAGTCTGTGATTTATAAAGGGAACATTGCTTACAGGTGTGCGTAGGCACGGTTGTATAAATCAGATTTTTTTTGGGCGTACGCCATTTTAAGCTTTTGGGCACACGTACACTTTTAGTAAGAATCCTACGCACAGTTTTATAAATGAGACCCCTGGTGATTTGCTTAATATGGTACTCAAACGAAAGGTCTGGGTCCATTGTGACTCCAAATTTTTTTACCAGCTGGCTTTGAGAGACTTTGACGCCGTCTAGGTCTAAGGTCAGATTGGAAAAATTATTTCTATATTTTTTAGGACCGAAAATTTGAACCTCGGTTTTATCCGAATTAAGGAGAAGGAAATTTGCAGTCATCCAAGCTCTCACCCTGGAAACACATTTTTCCATAGCATGTGGAAATTCTCCAGACTTTATAGACATATATAGCTGAGTATCATCTGCATAACAGTGAAAATTTACCCCAGAACTTCTAATTATGTTTCCTAAAGGCAGCATATAGAGCGAGAATAACAGAGGGCCTAGAACTGAACCCTGTGGTACTCCGTATTTTATAGTGGAGCTCCTGGATGAGCAGCCATCATAGTGGACATATTGTGATCTATCAGATAGCTACGATCTAAACCACTGAAGTGACGTACCAGAAATCCCAACATAGTTCTCAATACGTTCCAGGAGAATCTCATGATCCACAGTGTCAAAAGCTGCACTTAGGTCTAGAAGAACCAGGACAGAGATAGAGCCCGCGTCAGAGGCTAACAGTAGATCATTAACTACCTTGGCTAATGCAGTTTCAGTGCTGTGGTGGAGACGAAATCCAGACTGGAGAGGTTCATAAAGCTGATTTGTGGAGAGGTGCTCAGTGAGCTGTTGTGCCACAGCCCTTTCTAAAATTTTGGAGAGAAATGGCAAATTTGAAATTGGCCTGTAGTTGCTAAGACAACCTGATAATAGCTTGTTTGAAATCGTTGGGGACTTGGCCAGTTACAATAGATTCATGAATAATACTAAACATGGGCGGCCCAATAATAGGGAGAGGTTCCCTACAGAGTTTGGCAGGGAGGGGATCGAGAAGGCAGCTAGTGGGTTTCGAGGAGTCTATCAGCTCGATGAACGCTTCCATAGAAATAGGGTTAAAGTGAGTGAGAGCCTCAACATGCAGCATGCTTGGTATAGAGGAAAATTCAGTGTTGATGGCCACTCCTCCAGGACTAGTCTGTAGTTTGTCCTTTATTGCATAGATTTTTCTTCTCATTGGGAGAGAAATCTGAACTAACACAGAGTGTACTTTTCTTAGTGAGTTTTGCAACAGTATCAAATAGGAACTTAGTGTTGTGTTTGTTCTTACTAATCAACTTAGAAATATTCTGATCTGGACCTGATGAGGACTTGCTTGTACTCCATTTGGCTGTCCTTCAAATTGCTGGGCCCCTGAAAAGGTCCAGTGAATGGGCCCACCCCAAATAGGGCTTTACTTATATTGACGCATGTGCGTGTGTGCTCTCTCTCTCCTACATAAAACATTATGTTAACCGAGAGAGACTTACTCAGTGATGCAGTGAGCAAGCCCAAACAAAATCTGAATCCGATTTTTTTCCACATCATCTGCGGAATTCCACTAGCCTTCCTGTTCTTATGTCGGAGCGACCTAAGATGTTCCACAACAGTTTGACACCGAATATTGTCGATTAAATGTTGACAGACTTCGTAAAAAAGTATTGATCTATCCTCATAAAGATCTCCTGAAAACTCCCTGGCCCTGTCTATTGCCGTAATTTTGGTTGATAAGTGTTTCCGTGTCAATTATCTTCAGGGCTGAATCTTCGGGTTTTGGCTAACATTTTTATATTGGCTACAGTAGCTAGTCTAAACTGATACAGTAATGTTCACGTTACTGTATCAGTTTATGGGTTGACAGACTTCCTTCGATTGCTATCACAGACCTACCTACACTGATGGCAATGGGCTCTGTTTACAGGTAAAATATTTAGAAAGATTAAAGACGTAATATGAGTTGACAAGATTATTTACATTTTGCCGCAGACCAATGCATTCTATTTGAAATTCCGCAGGTTTTTGTCGGAATTCTGCACTCGCGAAATATTTAGGATGAACATGATTATTGCTGGCACTGCGGCTGGGCCGAGCCTGTCCAGGGCCAGATTACAGCCTGCTTTGAATGGGGGTGCAGTGAATTCTTTGGGGGGGTATCATGATTACGGAAAGGGATCGTATTATTTTTTATATTGATACAATTTTCGAGACTGCTTATCGATCCAAGTGTTAATCAGGCGTGGAGCCAGACGTTGTAAACATTGGGGATTAGCCCAAATTTAGGACGTATTCTGGGTTTGATGTGATGCTAGATAGTGACTTCCACAGTTAAAGATCCTGTAAAGTGGAATTGAAAAAAAGGTTTTAGTTCACCACACCACAGAAGAATGTGTTATTAACTACCCATTCAAATTCGGAAAAAAAAAACACAGACAAGTATGTTAAATTAAGCTTTGAAATCGTGAGAAAATCAGCACTCTTCTCTGCTTGAGACTGGGGGGGGCATGTCGCCTGAAGGAGCTGAAGCTCCGCCCCTCGCTGCCTTCTTACGACCCAGATAATGGACGCTACATCAAGCCGAACAAAACAGTATAGAATTAGAATTTATTTGTTCAATGAGTGAAACATACAGATACATATAAATGAATTGTTCCCCCGAGCTGTAACACAGGACTAAAAATGGAGACCAGAGACAGCAGACAGTGAGCTCTCCAACTACTTCTAGCACATTAGCTACCATTTCACCAAAATACCATCATTCTACACTGAGTAGCCTAATATCAATTTAGCGGTTTGCACTAACTCATAGCAGAGATACCTCTGGAAAAGTTATCTAGTATAATTATAACAAGCACACAGAACTGAGTGATGAACTGCTGGCTGCGGTGGATGGTCCAGGTGCGACCGGAGGAGGAACGGCCGGGAGGGCGATGCTCGGTACGGCTCCGTGCTGCAAGAGAAGCCGTGCATCCCTGAACCCCGTCTGTCTCTGGTCCATGTTAAAATTATCCGCCGTGAATGGGTCACTGCAGAGGCGGCTGTTGGAGTTTATCCGAAGCTTTCCATCAGCGTGGCTCTTCAAAAAATCAATCCTCCTATTTTTCCTTTCCTCATCAATAGGGAAATTAAATAGTGTTGCAGCGCAGCTGAAGTTCTTGCATCCAGGGAAGATGCAGTTGCGGGTGGAGGGAGACATCCTGAAGCTAGCTAGCTAGCTAGCTGATGTAGGCTACAATGACAGTACAGCAGGAGGAGCCATTCAGTGATCTGATGTAGATGGGTCAAAATGATGTAGATAGGTAATTTTTTGGCTCCGCCCATTAAAACCTGATCTGAAAACGGAAGAGAAACTGTTCTACGGTCTAACTCCACATTTCAGTGCGACAAAGTTTTGGCGCTTTGCACATGCTTTCAGGAACTAATTTCACCAGATATACTGTACTGAGAAGCAAATCATGGAATTTGCTTTACAGGATCTTTAATGCGAGCGCACACAGCGCGCATCATAAGGCAGCTGTTACGCTGCATTGGGGGATTTGTAGTTTGTGTGTTATTGGTGCTTCATTGGTGCCGGGCCATTAAAAAAATATAGATAAAATGATCTTGTACGCTTGGCCAGATGTGTCCCGCGGGCCTTGAATTTGACACGTATGCCCTAGGGGTATGTTGCGGTACTGTAGGGGGTAAGTGAGATTGATAAAATATATATATTTAAAAATACATACAAAATCATCCATGATTACTAAAATTATACTACAATAAGTTTAATAAAATGTTTATGTAAACTACATTTTATATAAAATGTTTCTATTTTAAATGTGATTGTAAACTACCTAAATCAGAGAAGAAGAATTTGATTTATGATGAATCATGCCGAGCGGGAAGCAGCCAGTTGCTTTACTGGAAACAAACAGACATTTAAATGAAATTCTGGTTAAAACGTAGCAATACTACAGTGGAGAATAATAATAATAATAATAGTTTGGTTTATTTCAGACAAACAACTTAGTTTCATACAGTTGAGCTAACAAACAAAAGCATATTTACATCAGTCTGAAACAGGTGTAGGCTGAAGCTCATGCTTATAATGCCTACCCTTTATGAATACATCTCATATCTTAAAAATAAACTAGAGAGGGTACAATTTCTGGGGAAATTGTAGGGTGTGCTTGCTTGCGTCGGTTGCAGGTGGGTCCGTTTTCCCTTCTAGTGATATTTTCAAGCATTTAGCCTACTCATATTGCATAATTCATTAAGAACACCCTTTGAAACAAGCGAACCCCCTTTGAAACAAGCTACTGTAACAACGTTGTCACTGGCAGTATTTCAGATGGAATTGCGATTCAAACAGTACCATCTGCTAACTGAAAATATGCCCCCCAAAACGTAAACAAGTTTGACATTAATTTAGGGGGACATGGCTAATTCAAAATTAGTTTGCTAGAGGCAAGCTAGCTGCTGTTGCTAGCCACACTTCACTGATGGTTTGAAAGCGCCGGAAATGAGAATGTTTCTTTTGACATAAAAGTTTAGCCATAGCTGTGGCATTAAGAAAATACTCATCAGACGCAGATCGACAACAGCTGCCGCAATCGTCAATGGAGGCTGACGGGGCTCTCACGTAGCAAACAAATCAAAGTTTTTACAGCAACCTACATAAAAATCTCACCACCTGGCTGTCTTCACAATAGTCATATCGTCATAACATTTCCCTCATTCAGTTTTTTCGTGTAAAATGGATCGAACTATAAAATTACGAAAATACTACTATGACGCTTTCTAGCATGGCTGCCGCCTAAGACTAGGCGGTCTCACGGGCGACCCGCACTCGCTCAAATTACAAAGACTTTCACGACCTAAATCAAAAATCCGAGACGGCAGTTCCACTCGAAATCGCTTTCTCAACAAAGCCCAATGGTTGGTAATTTTTGGGGGTGGCATTTTTCACTCATAATCCAAGCTCCAACTTGCGTGCTAGAACGTCTCTATCACGTTGTATCCATGCGTCGTTGCTAACGTGTAATGACGTTGTGACCTAGCTAACACTGAGCATAGACATATATATGTCTATGGCACTGAGTACCCTTTGTTGACAGAAGGCACTTTTTGCCACAAAAACGTAATTTAAGCCTAAACCGTCAAACGGAACGTTCGCGCGAATACAAGCAACTCAATCGGGACCAAGACAAACATTTTGACACCGACGTTGTCTATGTAGTGCTAAGATTCAAGTTTTTTTAGGGGTGGGAAAAGAATAATAATAATAATATATATGTGAGAGAACAATGGTTGTGCCCTTGCCGAAGGCAAAGCACACCCAATAACAATAATTATTGTCTTACATCATTATGTTGACAATCAGATCTGGACAGAACACAAAAAAAACATTAATATTCTTATGCAATAGAGTTGCACAGTCCAAATACAACAAAAGCAGCTTGTTCATCTATCACTCTTTAAATTGTTTTATATAATTTCATTGCATTATTTTTAAATAGTTTCTTTAACTTACTAAAGGTCCCACATATTTTTAGTTCCGCATGACTGCTGTTCCATACATTTACACCTTTAACGGAAATACAATGGTATTTAGCATTGGTCCTCACTTTGTTCTTTTTGAATATACAGGATCCCCTTAAGTCATGTTGGCATTCTCTTTCTGTGAACAACTCTTGGATACTTTCTGGCAACTGATGTTTTTTTGCTTTGTACATGATTTGTAATGTTTTTAGTTCTACTAATTCTTTAAATTTTAGAGCCTTTAATTCAATAAAAAGGGAGAACAGGGAGGATGGAGAAAAAAAGAAAGCCAAAATGGAGCCAATAAAATACCATCAATATCAGGAGGGGTATGTTTTGACGGGATTCACGGCAACAAACAGCAACCCTCCCCAGGCATTGTGTTTTTTCTGTGGGGAGAAACTAGCTAACAGCTCGATTGAAACCAGCACGCCTCCAGAGACATCTCAGCACCAAAAAATGTAAACTTGCTCAGTTTAGATCATCGCAGGAAACAATGCGAAAAGTCTCCACAACATCAGCCAAAGCACTGCAGGCGTCAGATGCGGTGTCACTGCTCGTGGCTAAAGCAAAAAAGCATCACTATATATAATTTATATTGGGTTTTTTTACCAAACATGTTCGGGGCCAGTCAAGGGGTACTTGAACTGCATGATCGGTTATTACATTGTTTATTTTTTGCAAATGTTTTTCATTTACAATGTTTAATAAATCTGATACTGATGGCACATCACTAGTCATAGGCTTTATTTCTATCTCAAATGTTTGGGGCCGGTCAGGGGGTATGGCTGAGAAAAAATGTGATAGGGGGTACATTATTGAAAAAGATTGAGAAGCACTGCTCTACATCATACTCCCCTTACATACTCACTGAACCAGATCTGCAGCGTGCGCTCTTTCTTTCTTTCCTTCTTTCTGTTTTCCGTTCAATTCTGCCTTGTTTATCTCCTTTTTTCTTTCTTCCTCTGTCTTTAATGTTTTTGTTTTTGTACCAAAAGGTGCTATTAAAACCCTTCGGCTTACCTTCACTCTGGGAGTCTGTCTCCGTGCTTCACACAGTGCATTGCCCATTTGCATCCATGCTTTGCCCACCCCTTAGTTCAATGTATCACCTTCCACTTTCCCTCTTTATTTATCCCTGATTCTCTCTGCCAGCTTGAGGAAGAGGAAGAAGAGGATGAAGATGGACTGGGAGAGCAGAGGGCCATGCCGGTAAGAAAGACCGGGATCATCCGTCGCCCGGGCGACCGCTGGATGCTGCGTGGCCCAGTTGAGTATGTGCCTCCAGCAACCGTGGAAGTGTTCCTACGGCGACAGGCCATTCCATTGGATGAAAACGAGGGAATCTATGTCAGGGATATTAAGACTGGAAAGGTGAGTGACTGGTGTTTCAAATCCCTGTTTCCATGATCATTGTTCATTGGGAACGTATTTACTTCACACTGATAAAGTACCTATGCTGTTAAACATGTCGACCATCCACTGATAATTTGACAGCGGTTCACAGTAGCAATAAGAGTGTGTCATCACTCCCCCAGCACGTACATCAAGCTTTTCTTTGATCCCAGGTTCGTGCCGTTATTGGCCACACCTACATGCTGACGCAGGACGAGGAGCTGTGGCCCAAGGAGCTGCCTCAAAACGTGGAGGCACTGCTGTGCTCCAGCAAGGACCCCCTGGCCGACCGATCGGACCGCCATAAGGTGGAAGACAGGAAGGTCAGGGACAAGACCATGGTGGTCTCCTACAGGGTACCCCACAACGCAGCCGTACAAGTCTACGATTACCGGGAGAAGAGGGCCAGGTAAGGATGGACATATTAACAAACTTAAACACCATGTCATAAACAAAATAAGTTTTGTAGTTTTACATGAAGGAATATAATTTAATGAACACTAGCTGTTAACTTCAAACGATCACTATTTAACAGTATTGTCAGGGTGCGCTCTGCCAGTAATTCCAGGTGAAATATTGTAAATGTTATTATTGAGTTAAACCTACAGTATAGGGCTAAGTGTTATTGAATCAAAATATCCTTGATGTAGTAAACCGTGTAATACTCCACTTAAAATTATTATAACCTTATTACACGGCTGTTCTTAATGCTGTAGAATGCTCCATTCACTTGAATGGGGCTTCCCAACGTTCTGCGGTGAACAATTTTTTCATATTTGACCGTTGCTATGCATATTTGACCGCTGTCAAGGGAAGTGGCCTTTTTGCCTTGGATTCATGTCTTTCGTATCACTCCACAAGTAGTCCGGTAACTTATCAACCCCAGCATATTCCGTTGCTTAGCGACGTCAGCTGATCTAAAAAAACGTAGCCCCCAGCGTACTCCATTGCTTAGCGACGTCAGCTGATCTGAAAAAACTCAAAGGACCAGCAGCAGCTTAACCAACAGGATGTCTGGTACTCTCGGGAGGCCATGGGACACTATTTCCTTGGACAAATGCTGTCCAAAATCAGCCAGGCAGCGGGCCTGTCCAGGAAGTATACAAACCATAGTTTGCACAGCACCGCTGTCCAACTGCTGTCCCGGGCTGGTCTGGAGAGTCGGGAAATTATGTCTGTGACTGGGCACAGATGTGAGGGCAGTCTGAGGAGCTATTGGACTCCATCCTTGACAGACAGGGAAAAGTGGAGCAGAGTCCTGTCCTCTCATTCCGGCAGCAACAGATCTGGTGAGTTATAGCTATAGCCTAACATAAACTATTTGAAATGTCAAAATTGTTCTGGCTAACATGCGTTTTTCACATTTGACAATTAATGGCAATGTACAGTTCAACATGAATAAATAAAATATTAGTCACACCAGCTCAAAAGAACTTCAGTAGATGATTGTGCAGCTGTAAAAAGCGGGATAATGCACCCCGAACTGTTTGCCCTGTCGGGGCTTATTTTCCCGATAGTGACCGGCGTTCTATACCTTATCCCTTACATATACGCTGCTCATGAAATTAAGGGAAAACGTTATCATCACAGTCTAACACCAAGTAAATTAAACTTCAGGGATATCAAGTCTGTCCAGTTAAGAAGCATAAGCAATTGTGAATCAACGTCACGTGTTTTGGTGCAAATGAAAATGACAACAGGTGCACTGGAGAGGCAACAGTTAGACAACCCCCAAAAAGGGACTGGTTTTGCAGGTGGTGGCCACAAACAATTTCTCTCTCCTTATCCTTCCTGACTGATTCTCCTCTAGTTTTGCATTTTTCTAGTGTCCTTGTCACTACTGGTAGCATGAGGTGGTACCTGCAGCCCATTCAGGTGGTCCAGCTCCTTCAGATGGCACATCCATACTTGCTGTCAAAAGAAGGTTTGCTGTGGCTCCCAGTATAGTCTCAGGGATATGAGGAGAGCTGGACAGGGCTGTAGAAGGGCATCGACTTAGCAGAAAGACCGGTATCTGCTCCAATGAGCGAGGAGCACTGCCAGAGCCCTACAAAATGACCTCCAGCGGGCTACTAGAATGTATGTTTCTTACCAAACAGTCAGAGACATACTCTATGAGGTTGGCATGAGGGCCTGACATCCTGTAGTGGGAACTGTGTTCACAGCCCAGCACTGTGCAGCTCAAGTGGGATGTGCCAGAGAACACCAAAATTGCCAGGTCCGTCATTGGTGCCCCATTCTCTTCATAGATGAGAGCAGGTTCACACTGAGCACATGACAGACTGTGAAAGAGTCTGGAGAAGCTGTGGTAAACGTTATGCTTACACCAACATCCTCCAGCATGACCGGTTTGGCGGTGGGTCAGTGATAGTCTGGTGAGGCATATCATTGGAGCGTCACGCAGACCTCCATGTGGTAGCCAGCTAGACTGCTGGTAGGTACTGGGATGAAATCCTCAGACCCATCATCAGACCTGATGCTGGTGCAGTGGGCCCTGGGTACCTCTTGGTTCAGGACAATACCCGACCTCATGTGGCCAGAGTGTGTAGGCAGTCCCTAAATGATGAAGGCATTGATGCCATTGACTTTCTCTTGACCTGATCAATTGAGAACCCCTGGGACATTATGTATTGGTGCATCCAACGTCGCCATATAGCACCACAGACTATCTAGGCGCTCACTGATGCCCTGATCCAGGTCTAGGAGGAGATCCCCCAGGACATCATCTGCCATCTCATCAGGAACATGCCCATATGTTATCGGGAGTGTATACAGGCACGTGCGGGGCATACACACTACTGAGTCACTTTATGAATTTCTGTGATTAAACTCACGCAAGTTGGAACAGCCTGTGATTTCAATTATTACTTAGATTTTTGGTGTGAGTTTGGCTCCAGCCCTCAATCAGTGATTGGGGGATTTTGGTTTCCATTGACCGCTGTTACATAATTTTGTTCTGAACTAATTACACAATTTACAGTAAAGATTATGATCTTTAATATATTTAATTCTTTACATTTACATTTATTCATTTAGCAGACGCTTTTATCCAAAGTGACTTCCAAGAGAGAGCTTTACAAAAGTGCATAGGTCAATGATCATTTCGGTTTTGTGCTTCACGGAGACATGGCTGTGCGATTTGATCCCGGACACTGCATTACAACTGGCAGGCTTTCAACTTGTGAGAGCTGATCAGGACACGGCCCTCTCCGGCAAAACGAAGGGCGGTGGTATTTGTTTTTACATCAACAGTGGCTGGTGTGTAGATGTGACAGTGATTCTGCAACATTGTTCTCCGGATCTGGAATCATTTTTTATAAACTGTAAACCCGTTCTACTCGCCTCGCGAGTTCGCGTCGCTCATTCTGGTCGGAGTTTACATGGCGCCGGGTCCACAGGTTAAAGAGGCCCAATGCATGCTCGCCGACCAGATTCTGAGTGTGAAGCGAGCAAATCCGGATTCCCTGGTTATTGTTGTCGGCAACTTTAACAAAGGTAATCTCAGCCACAAACTCCCTAAATACAGACAATTACATCAAATGCCCCACCAGAGAAAGGAACACTGGAGCAGCAGCACTGGGCCACTCTGACCATGCCATGGTCCATCTGATTCCTGCATACAGGCAGAAATTAAAGCTCTGTAAACCTGCTGTGAGGACATCAAAACAGTGGAACAGTGAGGCTATGGAGGATCTGCAGGCGTTCTTGGACTGTACTGACTGGGATATGTTCACGACTGCTACCAATAGTCTGGATGAACGCACAGATGCTGTGATGTCGTACATCAGCTTCAGTGAGAACTGCTGTATTCCAACACGCACCTGGGTGAACTTCATCAACAAAAAACCCTGGTTCTCAGCAGAGCTCAGAACGTTGAGGTCAGAGAAGGAGGAAGCATTTAGGAGTGGAGATAGAGACAGATTCAGGGTGTCGAAGAACAGGTTCAGCAAGGTGGTGAGAGAGGCTAAACGACTGTACTCAGAGAGACTGAAGCCCAGAGCCCCCCACTCCACTAACGACTCCCGCCTGGCCAACGACCTGAACGATTTTTACTGCAGATT
The DNA here is from genome assembly GCA_023658055.1 of Thaleichthys pacificus. Lineage (NCBI taxonomy): Eukaryota > Metazoa > Chordata > Actinopteri > Osmeriformes > Osmeridae > Thaleichthys > Thaleichthys pacificus. Next base: position 16,294,105 of record CM042862.1, on the reverse strand, counting down.
TGAAAGACAATTGGACTGTCCTGAACTACCCCTTCCCACCCATGAGGCCTCCCCCTCTACAGTGACGACTCTCTCCATTCAGGAGGCAAAACACCCACAAAGCAGCTGGGCCGGACTCTGTCTCTCCAGCAGGGTTGGGTAGGTTACGTTTTAAATGTAATCCGTTACAGTTACTAGTTACCCATCCACAATTGTAATCAGTAACGTAACTTTTGGATTACCCAGACTCAGTAACGTAATCTGATTACTTTCCATTACTTTTGGATTACTTTCAAAACCTAGTTTATAACCAGTTTAAGTTTCTTTACATAACCTGGAATATGCCTAAATCAAAGAACAAAAGATTTTGCACCCCAGAAACTGTTGCAGCAGGACATACAGTAGCACTCCAAAATAAATAGAAAGGTCACCCCAATTTCTGTCAATAAATCGGGGTGGTCGTGTATCGCATGCCGCACTATCTGATCAAATTGACAGTTCTCTCTACAGTCAGAGCTCGCGCAAGAAGGTGGAACTAAGGGAGATACCCTTTCCAAAACTTGTAAGGGCCTAATAGTTTGTGAAAGACCCAGAGAAAGACAAATATCCGACGAGGCAAAATCCCGGACAATTTTGGAATCCCTGCCGGACGCATTTTTTAGGTCTCAAAAAGAGGACATGTCCGGGTAAAAGAGGACGTCTGGTCACCCTAGCAAACATAACTTGCATTGTACTGATATGTTTTGGCCTTTTTCTTCCTTGAAAACAAATTGATTGTTGAAACGCCAGGTGAAAAATGCAGTTTGTTGCTGAGACATTGCGATTGCGTTTTTGTTGATTAAAGTTTTAACAAGAAACGTCACGGACAAAATGGCCAATGATAAAACAGCCAAATTTGCAATTTAAAAAGGATACATTTTTCAAAAGAAAATCGACTATTCCCCCAAATGTAAAAGTAGCGCAAAGTAATCTTCAATATTTTTCAAAGGTATCTGTAATCTGATTACATTTTTTTTTCCAGTAACATAACAGATTACAGTTACAGTTATTTTGTAATCCGATTACAGTAATACGATTACTTGTAATCCGTTACTCCCCAACCCTGCTCTCCAGCATGGCCGGATTAACCATATGGGCAATTGGGCAACTGCCCAGGGGCACCAACACTCCAGGGGCACCAAGCAACCAATGTATTTTTTATAATAAAAAAAATTAATAACTAACTACTTACTAACCGAGTGAGGTCATGCCAGGAAATATCAAACTGATGTTTTAACGTATCGACCGAGCGATAGCGAGGCAAATCCGAGGCAAAGCGAGGCAAAGCCGTAGTTTGATATTTCCCGGCATGACCGAACGGTCGAGGTTAGTAAGTTGTTATTATATGGCATTTTTAGCTCTTCATTTAAAACATGTTGTTTCGTTCAGCTCTACTCAAGTCTTCTCAGGGTGTGTTTCAGGTGTTAGCACCTAGCAACCAATCTGAAATCTGAGCAACCAAACCTAGCAATCTGCCTCTCTCTCTGTGTTCACACGTTTTCTGCTCTTTTAGAAAGTTAAGAAATGCATTATTCCTTACATAGGTTACATCAATGTATGGAAAATGTAGTGGAGCAGCATTAAGCAAAAAGTACGTATAAAAAAACAATAAAGTAAAGTACAGATACTCAGAAATAATACTTGAGTACAGTAAGAAAGTATTTCTACTCAAGGACAAATACACCCCTGTGGATAGGTATGGTTTGTGTTCTGCGGGTTGGGGGTAGGTGGGCACCAGAGAGTCACTGTTGCCCAGGGACACCATGAAGTCTTAATACGGGCATGCTCTCCAGCCACCCTCAAGCACTGCGCTGACCAGCTGTCTCCGGTGTTCACCAACATCTTCAACATCTCCCTGGAGACATGCCATGTGCCAGCCTGTCTCAAGTCCTCCACCATCATTCCCGTTGCCCAAAAAGCCAAGGCCAACAGGACATAATGACTACAGACCCATCGCCCTGACCTCTGTGGTAATGAAGTCTTTTGAGCGCCTGGTGCTGTCACACCTCAAAGCCATCACAGCCCCTTTCCTGGACCCCCTGCAGTCTGCCTACAGAGCCAACAGGTCTGTGGATGACGCAGTTAACATGGCCCTCCACTTCACCCGACAGCACCTGGATTCCCCAGCATCCTACGCCAGGATCCTGTTTGTGGACTTCAACACCATCATCCCCGCCCAGCTTCAGGACAAGCTCTCCCAGCTGAACGTGCACGACTCCACCTGCAGGTGGATCACAAACTTCCTGTCTGACAGGAAGCAGTGCGTTAAGCTGGAAACACAAGTCTCTGATTCCCGGTCCATCAGCACCGGATCTCCTCAGGGCTGCGTCCTTTCCCCTCTGCTCTTCCCCCTGTACACCAACAGCTGCACCTCCAGTCATCTGTCCGTCAAACTTCTGAAGTTTGTGGACGACACCACCTTCATTGGGCTCATCTCTGGGGGGGATGAGTCTGACTACAGGTGGGAAGCTGACAACCTGGTGATCTGGTGTAGCCAGAACAACTTAGAGCTCAATGCTCTTAAGACAGTGGAGATGGTTGTGGACTTCTGGAAGAATACAGCCCCACTCACCCCCATCACCCTGTGCGACTCCCCAGTCAACACTGTTGAGTCCTTCCGCTTCCTGGGCACCATCCTCTCCCAGGACATCAAGTGGGAACTGAACATCAGCTCCCTCACCAAGAAAGCACAACAGAGGATATACTTCCTACGGCAGCTGAAGAAATTCAACCTGCCAAGGACAATGATGGTGCACTTTTACACAGCCATCATTGAGTCCATCCTCACCTCCTCCATCACCATATGGTACGCTGCTGCCACTGCCAAGGACAAGAGCAGACTGCAGTGTATCATCCGCACTGCTGAGAAGGTGATCAGCTGCAATCTGCCTACCCTCGAGGACCTGCACACCTCGAGGACGCTGGCCGACTCCTCCCACCCTAGACACTCCCTGTCCCAGCTATTCCCCTCTGGCAGAAGGCCAGAAGGTGGCGGGTGGGGAGACTGGATGTAGGCAGGTGCAATCCCATTCACCGCTCAGAAGGTCAGTACCAGGGTCTTGAATCTGATACAGGCTGTGATGGGTAGCCAGTGAAGGGAGATGAGGAGCGGGGTGACATGGGAGCATCTGGGTAGGTTGAAGACCAGGCGGGCTGCTGCGTTCTGAATCCTCTGGAGAGGGCGGGTTGCGCATGCTGGGAGACCTGCAAGCAGCGAGTTGCAGTAGTCCAACTTCGAGAGGACAAGTGGACTAACAGCTGGGTGGAATGCTTAGACAGGTATCTCCTGATTTTCTGGATGTTGTAGAGGGTGAATCTACACGACCGGGAGACTGCAGCAATGTGAGGGAGAGCTTGAGCGAGAGCTTTGAGACCTGATGTGTGACTTAAGTGTTCTCTTGAGCATTGTATTATATTTTATATATATATTTTACAATGATTCTTAACTCAATTGTATGTTTTTTCAACATAGTACTTAGTGGTGCAATGGATCACAAAACTCACAGTTCGGATCTAACCTCAGTTTTGAGTCATGGTTCGGATACGTTTTGGATTAGCAAAAAAGGAGACATCAAATCCAATCAAATTTATTTGTATAGCCTTTTTTTACAAGCAGTGTCACAGAAGGCTTTACATACGCCCACAGAACTGCCCCTCAACTAACCTAAACCACCAAGGAAGATAAGGAAAAACTAATAGAAAGTTATTTGAGAAATAATTTTTGAAACCTTGGAAGGAGCAATTCAGTGACAGAGCCCCTCCTGCAGAGACGGTTGGTGAAAGAGAGGTGCAGAACGCAGTCTATACACAAGTGTTGAAACACAGAAATCTAAATTACACCTTGGGTCAGAGTTGGCGAATGTCATTTCAAGCAGTGGTAGCCACAGGACTGGGGTTGTGTGATCGGCGCAGCATCACAGGACAGCCAGGTAGATGGATGGACAGGAAGGGAAGTGACCAGGAACTACCTTCCATCAATGGAGACCGCTGTCCAGTTGGCGAGTAGGTCCAACGTTGGCAGACCATCATAGACCGATGTCCACTGGCGACCAGGTCCAACATAGGCAGGTCCAAAGTAGGCTGGTCCACCGGCGACTAGTGTTGCTTTCGTCAACGAAAATTATGACTAAATATCGTCGTCAACGAACCTTTATCAAGTGACGAAAACGAGACGAGACCCAACGTAAATGCTGGTCATGTGACGATGACTATAATTAAATGTATAATTCAATATCGTTGACGAATAAAAACGAGACGAAATGTAGTTTACAAAATAAAAACGAGACAAAATGTTAAAACGTTATTTCATCTCGTTTAGTCGCGTTATTATTATCAGCTAACTCATGAGGCTGTGCTTAATGTGTCTCATTTTAACGTTAGCTTTAGACGTTAGCTTTAGACGTTAGCTACTGAGCTGAAACCGACAGAGTCTGAGACAAACGTGTGTGACTAGCGTATGTGTGTTTGTTTGTGAGAGAGTGTAAAGTGGGTTACCATGTGTGACTAGTGTGTGTACTGTGTGTGTGCGTGTGTATTTGTATGAGACAGTGTAAAGTGGGTTCTTAGTTTCTACCTGACTGACTGCATGTGTACTAAGCATCCCTTGTTGGCCAAATACTGTAGCTAGTTTTGTCATTCACATAGCAATCACACTGAACTGAATTTGGCATCAACAACATGACTTTGAATACCTTATTCTATCTAGACCAATACATAAAAAAATGGTTTTGGCATTAACATGCCTCCTGAGACTACTGCTTAGACTACTTATGTGTTGATTAAAAAGACACAAAAATACAATTTTCATTGACTTAAACTAGACTAAATGTCATCAGTTTTCGTAGACTAAAACTAGACTAAAATTTCATCAGTTTTCGTCGACTAAAACTAGACGAAAATAGTCATGGATAAGTCTGACTAAAATAAGACTAAAATGCTCAGACTTTTAGTCGACTAAAACTTGACTAGACTAAAAAGAGTATGAACGTGACTAAAACGAATAAAAACGAAAATGACAGCTTGACACAAAGACTAGACTAAAACTAAAATTAAAACAGGCTGCCAAAAACAACACTACCGGCGACCAGGCAAATGTTGACAGCTCAACACCCCACACCACAGGGGAGGTGCGGAAGGGGATGTGGAGGGGGGACAGAGAGAAGAGAGCAGGAATTTGAGAATGCAAAGGAGCAACTAACAGTTACAATAACAGTAAGGGTGAGGTCCCCACCAGTCAAGTGTGAACTAGTGCAGAAGTTTAGCAGACAAAAAAGGGTATTTGATGTAGCCCTAGACAACAAGACAGTGCCAGCCGCCCAAAATCGTTACGTGAAATCTGTTCCAGGGAAGAGAAACTCTAAATAAAAATGCCCTTTTTAAACTAAACATACAAGCACACACACAAACTTTAGCAGCCGTAAAACTGACTGAACAGAAAGGTTTTTAATCTAGCTTTGAATGTTGAAACATTGTCAGCCTCCTTAATCGAAAGAGGGAGTTTGTTCCAGAGAAGAGGTGCTCTATCTGAGAATGCCCTGCCCCCAGCATTTTTTTGGTTGATTTTAGGAACCACCAGATAGTCGACATCTTTGGATTGTCCTTACTGGGTGATAGGATGCAAGGATACCAGAGAGGTAAGGTGCTACTAATCCATGGAGAGATTTGTAGGTTAGGAGTAGGACCTTGAAATCAGCTCTGGTTTGGATTTGGAGCCAGTGTAGGGAGGCAAGAGTAGATGTTATATGGTCATATTTTCTGGTTGTGGTCAGTAATCTTGCTGCTGCATTTTGCACCAGTTGCAAATTTTTGATGTAGGTACTTGGGAGACCATATACATATACATATTTACATTTAGCAGACGCTCTTATCCAGAGCGACTTACAGTAAGTACAGGGACATTCCCCCCCGAGGCAAGTAGGGTGAAGTGCCTTGCCCAAGGACACAACGTAATTTGGCACAGCCAGGAATCTAACCGGTAACCTTCAGATTACGAGCCCGACTCCCTAACCGCTCAGCCACCTGACTCCCACAGACCAAAGAATAATACATTGCAGTAGTCCAATTGGGATGTTGGGATGTCAGTTTCTCAGAATCATCCTTTTAGAGGAAATTTATTATTTTAGCGATGTTACGTAGATGTTGCAAATCAATTTAAAAAACATTTTACATGCATTTTTCTGGATTTTTTGGTTGTTATTCTGTCTTTCACTGTTCAAATAAACGTACCATTAAAATTATCGATTTATAATTTCTTTGTCAGTGGGCAAACGTACAAAATCAGCAGGGGATCAACATTTTTTTTCCTGACTGTAGGTCGAGGAGAACCAGGACAGAAATATGGCCTGCGTCCAAGGCCAATGGTAGATAATTGACTATCTTGGTGAGTGCTGTTTTAGGGCTGTGGGGAGGACAAAATCCGCACTGGAGGGGTTCATACAACTGATTTTAGGAAAAGTGTTCAGTGAGCTGTTGTACCACAACTTTTTCAAGAATCTTTGGGAGAAATGGCAGATTTGAAATTGATTAGAGATCCAGGATTGGTTTTTTAAGCATGGGCTTAATAATTGCTTGTTTAAAATCGTCAAATATTATGGGCAATGGTGAGCCATTTGTGGTGTGGTAGTAACTCATGGCCTATACTTTAAATGTTTCTGAATTTGGAAAACCTTTTACCATTGCATATGTAGTGGTCAGCTTTTGGCTGATCAGGTTGCTTTCTCAAGAATGTCGAGAGGGGAGCTGAGTCTGAGTTCAAATGCAGATTGTCTTTATTGTCACAAGAACAACGGTTACATTCGTTTAGATCTCTTCGCCAGAGAAGATCTACTAATACATGAATTCACAGTCATTATGTACAGTCGATAGGCAGTCCCATAATTTGTACCTTGACCCTGTCTGTGAGGATGTATTGATCTTAATCAGTGTATGTCAGTTTGCCTCGGTCCCAAAAGACCCTAACTTATCCACAGTGAACGTACAAAGTCTATCTGCTGTTTAGTTAATCTCTTGCTATTTGGTGCTTGCGCCTGTCCGAACAGGTCAGCCTGACATGTTCCGAGCAAGTCCCCAAAAGAGCCATTACTCAAATATGTAATGTTCGTATTGTGACCTCTGATGACGATCATTTTGATTACCTGACTGCGTCATCACTGATGCTATCTTAGTGTTATGCTTTTAGTGGCCACCTATTTTAAGGTCAACTAGTTCGACCTTATGTCTTACTCTCTAAATCTGCCACATAGGTTAGAGTGGGTGGTTAATGCAGTTTTTGACCTACCACACATACAAAATTGGAAACGCAATAACACCAAGATCCACCAGGGCCGTAAAGGAGTCCGTAGTAATTAGCCAAGCATGCACATTTCAAATATTCACAATAAATCTACTTTTCATCTTACATTCAACTATTACTCAAATTTGTGTACTGAACATTTACATTTATGCATTTAGCAGACGCTTTTATCCAAAGCGACTTCCAAGAGAGAGTTTTACCAAAGTGCATAGGTCACTGATCATAACAACGAGATAGCCCCAAACATTGCGGGTAGCCAAACATGAAGCATACATTGTGAAAACCAAATAAGTCCCAAAGGGAAGAACAATAAGAGCATGTAGTTAGACAAGTTACAATTAAACAGCGAGAAAAGGCTCAAGACGCACTAGAAAAGGCTCAAGACGCACTTGTTCCGGGAGTACAACGGCACTTAGGAATGCTTGGCTGGACCTGATGTTAGTTTCCTCCAGGATCACAATGACTCTTATTGAGAGACTTGTTGCTCTTGTTGGTTAGTTGTAACGGATTTAAATTATTGTACTCGCTGTGAAATATTTAACTGTTGATTGTTTTTCTACAGGTACACTCTTGCACTTTTTGAGTTTCATGTTGTTTAATTGTGACTTGTTTAACTGCATGCTCTTATGGTTCTTCCCTTTGGCACTTATTTGTTTTTTCACAATGTATGCTTCATGTTTTGGTTGCTCGCAATGTTGGGGTTATATCGTTGTTATGATCAGTGGCCTATGCCCTTTTGTAAAGCTCTCTCGTGGAAGTTGCTTTGGATAAAAGCATTTGCTAAATGTAAATGTAATGTAACAAAAGTGCAAGAGTGTACCTGTGGGGAAAAAAGCAAGCAACAATAATATATTTCACGCTGAGTGCAATAAATTTAAGACAGTTACAACAAACCAACAAAAGCAACAAGTCTCTCAATAAGAGACATTGTGATCCTGGAGGAAACTAACATCAGGTCCAGCCAATCATTCCTAAGTGCCGTTGTACTCCCGGAACAAGTGCGTCTTGAGCCTTTTCTTGAAGGTGGGGAGACAGTCAGTGTCCCTGATGGAGGTGGGGAGTTGATTCCACCATTGGGGGGCCAGACAGGAGAAGAGCTTGTGTTGGGACCGGGCGCTCTTGAGCGGTAGGACCACCAGATGGTTGTCAGAAGAAGACCGTATGTGGCGGGTGGGGGTGTAAGGCTGAAGGAGAGACTTGATGTAGTCGGGTGCAGTCCCGTTCACCGCTCGCAAGGTGAGTACCAGAGTCTTGAATCTGATACGGGCCGTGATGGGATGCCAGTGGAGGGAGATGAGGAGCGGGGTAACATGGGAGCATCTGGGTAGATGGAAGACCAGACGGGCTTCTGCGTTCTGAATCCTCTGGAGAGGGCGGGTTGCGCATGCTGGGAGACCGGCGAGCAGCAAGTTGCAGTAGTCCAACTTTGAGTGCTTGGACTAGCAGCTGGGTGGAATGCTCAGACAGGTATCTCCTGATTTTCTGGATGTTGTAGAGGGTGAATCTACACGACCGGGAGACCGCAGCAATGTGGGCTGTGAGGGAGAGCTCGTCATCCATGGTCACCCCGAGGTTCCTGGCAGAGGATGAAGGGGTCACCGTCGCCGATCCCAGGGTGATTGAGAGATTGTGGGAGATGGAGGGTTTGGCCGGGATGATGAGGAGTTCTGTTTTGGCGAGGTTCAGCTGGAGGTTGTGCTCGGTCATCCATGCAGAGATGTCTGTGAGGCAGGCCTCGATCCTAGCTGAGATCCCCGGATCAGTCGGGGGAACGACAGGTACAGCTGCGTGTCGTCAGCATAGCAGTGGTAGGAGAAGCCATGGGAGGTGATGATTGGTCCAAGCGAGGTGGTGTACAGGGAGAAGAAAAGGGGTCCAAGGACGGAGCCCTGTGGAACACCAGTGGAGAGCTGGCGGGGGCCTGACACTTTGCCTCCCCAGGAGACCTGGTAGGATCTTCCCATCAGGTAGGATGAGATCCACTGAAGTGCAGTGCCAGTGATGCCCATCTCAGAAAGTCTGGCGAGCAGGATTTGGCATAAATACTAAATATTGGGGGAACCCTAATAATAATAAAACTGACGAAAACAATAGGTGCCCTAGCAGCTTTGCTTCTTCTTCTTTTCATTTCACTGAAGTGTGATAGTTATATGGCAGTTTCCCATTGCTTTACACAGTCCTTTGCATTTTTGTTGAATACTGCAAGGTCTTTTGCGCTGCAAGGGTTGGGTAGTAAAGGGCAGACAAGGCAGTGCTCCATAGTATGGTTTGCTTCTCCACATTCACAGGTGGTTGGGCCAGTCTTGAAGCCCCATCTGACCAGAGCATCTTTGGGTTGTCCTGTTCTCGTTCTGAGGCGGTTGAGCGTTTTCCATTGAGCCAGGGGGTAGGTTTTCAGTAGGGGGTATTCCCATGCCAGTTGGAAGAGGGGCATTCTCAAGCTTTTCTATCCAGAGTTGGATTCTGGATTCATCCAGAGACTTTGTTAGGGGTTGGACATGGCTGTAAAAACTTTTTCTTGACTTTAGCCGTTTGGCCGAAGGGTGACATCAGAGCTGCCAACATACACGATTTTGGCGTAGCAGATACGATTTCCAGGCCCCAATTACGCTGCTACGCTTGACTTGAATATCCTACGCATTGGCTCCAGACTGCGACCAAATGGTCGCATTTTGCCACCAGTTTTTGAGGCAGTGCGATCATTTTTTACAAGCACTCGCGCATGTGCGACCTACAAATTTGTAATTTATTGGGTGTGCACAATGTCAGCACACGTTAGCAACGACGCATAGATACGACGTTCTAGTAAGACAGCGATATCAGCGAGCCCTCAGCATTAGTACCGTAGCTAAAAGTCTAGGAAAGTTGAGGCTATTTTTCGCTAGGTACCTATAAACCTAGCTAAAAGTATTGGAAAGTTTAGGCTATCTTTCGCTAGGTTCCTACGAACATGTCTTAATCTGCCAGACAAGTGGGTTCCCCTTCGTTCTTTTGGTGAGCAGTTTCACGAGCCCTTAGTTACCCGGCGTCATGGAGCCTAGCAGCTAAATACTTATTTAGCACTAGCGTTGCTACTGTATCCCTGCATGTGTTTGAGCTGTTGTGCTGTTATACTCAGCAAGTATCGTGTTGTGGTGTCGGAGGACTGATCAAAAAATGCATCATACATTTCATTTAGCTAAGACTTGCATGTACAGTACGTAATGTCACATTAAATAATGTTTTTAAACTCAAGCTTATATGGTGCGTCGCTGTATATCAGTTGTAAAAATGACAGTAAAAAAACGGACCCATCTGTAACCGACGCAGGCACACCCCACAATTTCCCCAGAAATTGTACCAGGGGCGATTCTAGGATCAGACCTTTAGGGGTGCTCAGCCCCCAATGAGAATGTGACATAAATACAGTGCCTTGCAAAAGTGCTAAACCCCCTTGCTAATATAAATCCCTAATTTCACTGGATAACAATTAATACATTTATGTATTATTATGCAAAATATTGAATGAAAAAGGATGTCCATTTCTTCATGAACTACCAGCATCAAATGATAATAAACAATATATTTAAAAAATATATATTATTATTTTTAGGGGTGCTGAGATTAAATTTAGGGGTGCTTGAGCACTCCTAAAAGGGGTCTAAAATTGCCACTGAATTGTACCATCTCTAGTTACATTAATAAATGCATTGCAGGTCAATATAAGGTGTGCCCCTAAATTTTCTGCTTGCGCTCCTAAAATTTTCAGTCAGGGGCTACTGTGCTCCTAGTAAAAAAAGTTAGTCTGGAGCCCTGCATTACCCAAGAAATCAATGTCATTCTTTTAGCAGGCAGCCACGTGCATGTGTTGACATCCAAACAGCCGTAAAGCTCACATATAAGCCGTCTTATGATTTGTCCCTTGCGTCGGCAAAGAGTCAATGCAATCGGCCCGAGGCGAACATAAAAAAAAAAGAATCTCCAGCCTAAAATGTTTTCGTCTAGCTCCGCTCGGCTTGCTACTACTTTCAAAAACACAATGTTGGCAGCTCTGGGACATCCATGGAGGGGATGGCGTTCATTGCTAGTAGCGTTTGTTTTCTCAACTCGGCTGGCAACTTCCCGTCTAATATCAGAAGGGGAAATGCCAGTGAGGAGTTGCAGATTGCTTATGGTGGGTTGGTGGGTTTCAAGCATCCAGTGATCAGGCGGCAGGCGTTGTTCAGTGCTGGGTCAAGTTTCTTGACATGGGTTGACCTCTCCCAAACAGGACATGCATATTCTGCAGAGGAACAGCACAGGGCCAGAGCAGTAGATTTTAATGTGTGTGCTGTGGCTCCCCATTTGGAGTTGGTCAGTTTCTGTAGGATGTTGTTTCGGGAACCGACTTTGGATTTTGTGTTTTTGATGTGTTCCTTAAAGGAGAGGGTACGGTTCAGGGTTACTCCAAGGTAGACAGGGTGGGTACAGTGCTTGAGTGGTGTTCCAGACCATTTGATGTTAAGTGGTTGGTTGGCTTCACGGTTCCTGAGATGGAAGGAACAGACTTGGGTCTTTGCAGGGTTGGCATGTAGGTGGTTGTGCTCATAATAGAGCAGTAACTCATCTAGGGCTGTGGTGAGGTTTGCTTCTACTGCTTTGAACAAGTTCACTTGAGATGTTACACAAAGATCGTCAGCATAGATGAAACGCTCAGTGTTCTGGTCCATTGGCTGGTCGTTTGTGTATATGTTATATTGAGGTAGGCCATTTCGTTGTTGTCGCCAGCGACTCTGCTTGTTATTCAGGTCAACAAAGAAGCGCCTGGCTTTCAGGAGGGCTCCAATGAGGTCTGTGAGTGCCAGGTCTTTTGTCATCTCTAAGATCTTTTTTAGGAGGAGATGATGGTTCACAGTATCATATGCAGCAGACATCAACAAAGACAGCTTCTGTTACCAGTCCTTTCTGGAATCCATCCTCAATGTGTTGAGTGAGCTTCAGAAGTTGGTTTGTTGTAGATTTGCCAGGTCGGAATCCAGCTTGTTGAGGGATGATGGCTGGTTCAGGAACAGGGGCAAGCCTGTTGAGAATCAAGCGTTCAAACAGCTTGTAGAGGTGGCATAGCAGAGAGATTGGGCGGAAGCTCTTTGCATGCGCTGGATCTTTGCCTGGTTTGAGAAGGGCAATAATCCTGGTTTTCCTCCAGATCTTTTGGATGGCTTTTGTCAGCATGCACTTATTCATCAGCTGGAGGATCCATTTCCTCATTAGAGGTCCAAAATGCTTGATCTCTTCAGTGTAAATGTTATCCAGTCCGATGGCTTTACTGGTTTTAAGGGTGTTGATGCTGATGTTGGGCTCTTCAGGGGAGAATGACTCAGTCAGTCCCATGGTTTGGGAGCTTAACTCGATCTATCTTGTGGCTGTGGTTATTGCGGCATTGAGTGTAATGCTGATGGGACGGTGTTGGGTCCTTGGCAGTGGCTGTATGTCCTTGGCATGCTACAAAATGTTTTGCCTCTTTTTGTGTAGTAATCCCCTCAGAGTAAAACATTACAGTTATGACTACAGCTAGACTACAGATAGCTAGCTACTGTGGTGTATCCGGCTTGCTTTGTAGTGGCTTACAGTCTCTCTAAACAGATAGTGTTGCAGTGGTGGTCTGTCAGGGCCAGCAAGGCCTTCTCTGCTGGCCTAAACATACTCATATTCTTTTTTTGTTGCTGTAAAAATGTAAATACAATTATTCTTCATAATCTTCGCCCATCTTAATGTCATTTAATAAATACACTGAATGAATACAATTTAAAAAAATCTCAATAGTCTATTCTCTTCATGTCATATTATATCCACTTGGTTGAGCTACTGACCGTGTTGTGTATTATGGTAGAGTTTTTATCCAATCATATTTCAGCTAGCTTGATATGTCAGGTTCTATGAAATCTGCCTGAGGCCTTCAGAATCAACAGAGCAGGCTCCTGTGCGCTGTAAGTGAACGGATCTTCAGTCACAGCTGCGCCAACATGTTTAATTGTTTTGCTGTTGTATATTCTCAAAAACATCAAACAATCTCTTTACTTTGATTTTCAATGAATCGTTTGTTTCATTATCGTCTCTTTGGTGGCTTATATGAAACGGCGACAATGCACAGTTTATTGGACAAACTTGTTGAAGCTTGTCATCACCTTAGGCTAGACTAGCCTAAGGTGATGGATTCTGTATGGATTCTCGAGCCATAGTGTCATATTGATGGTATTATTAGGTGTATTAATTTAGGTAGGACTAAGTATGACGTCACTGAAGGCCTAGGCGTGAAATGCACGGCCCGCCACTGTAGTGTTGTGATGGGCTCAAATAAACATCCATCCATCCATCATCTTCCGCTTGTCCGGGGGTCGGGTCGCGGGGGCAGAAACCTAAGCAGGGAGGCCCAGACTTCCCTCTCCCCGGCCACTTCCACCAGCTCTTCCTGGGGGACCCCGAGGTGTTCCCAGGCCAGCCGAGAGACATAGTCCCTCCAGCGTGTCCTGGGTCTTCCCCGGGGCCTCTTCCCAGTGGGACGTGCCCAGAACACCTCACCAGGGAGGCGTCCAGGAGGCATCCTTATCAGATGCCCGAGCCACCTCAACTGGCCCCTTTCGACGGGAGCAGCGGCTCTACTCTGAGCCCCTCCCGGATGACCGAGCTTCTCACCCTATCTCTAAGGGAGAGCCCGGACACCCTGCGGAGAAAACTCATTTTGGCCGCTTCGTATTCGCAATCTCGTTCTTTCGGTCACTACCCACAGTTCGTGACCATAGGTGAGGGTAGGAACGTAGATCGACTGGTAAATAGAGAGCTTCGCCTTTCGACTCAGCTCCTTCTTCACCACGACGGACCGATGCAGATCTCGCGCTCCATCCTTCCCTCACTCGTGAACAAGACCCCGAGATACTTGAACTCCTCCGCTTGGGACAAGATCTCCTCCCCGACCTGGAGATTGCACTCCACCTTTTTCCGGTCGATAACCATGGCCTCAGATTTGGAGGTGCTGATTCCCATCCCAGCCGCTTCGCATTCGGTTGCGAACCGCTCCAGTGAGAGCTGAAGGTCACGGCCCGATGAAGCCAACAGGACCACATCATCCGCAAAAAGCAGCGACCCGATCCTGAGGTCACCAAACCGGACCCTCTCAACGCCTAGAAATTCTGTCCATATAAGTTATGAACAGAATCGGTGACAAAGGGCAGCCCTGGCAGAGTCCAACCCTCACCGGGAACAAGTTCGACTTACTACCGGCAATGCGGACCAAACTCTGGCACCAGTCGTACAGGGACCGAACAGCCCCGATCAGGGAGTCCGGTACCCCGTACTCCCGGAGCACCCCCCACATGAGCCCCCGAGGGACATGGTCGAACGCCTTTTCCAAATCCACTAAACATGTGTAGACTGGTTGGGCGAACTCCCATGCACCCTCCAGAACCCTGCCGAGGGTATAGAGCTGGTCCACAGTTCCACGGCTAGGACGAAAACCACATTGCTCCTCCTGAATCCGAGGTTCGACAATCCGACGGACCCTCCTCTCCAGAACCCCTGAATAGACTTTCCCAGGGAGGCTGAGGAGTGTGATCCCCCTAAAGTTGGAGCACACCCTCCGGTCCCCCTTTTTAAAGAGGGGAACCACCACCCTGGTCTGCCAGTCCAGAGGCACTGTCCCCAATGTCCACCCGATGTTGCAGAGTTGTGTCAACCAAGACAGCCCTACAACATCCAGAGCCTTAAGGAACTCCGGGCGGACCTCATCCACCCCAGGGGCCTTGCCTCGGCGACCTCAGCCCCAGAGATAGAAGGGCCCCCCCAATGTCCCCAGACTCTGCCTCCACATCGGAACGCGTGTTGGTGGGATTAAGGAGGTCTTCAAAGTATTCCTTCCACTGATCCAGGACGTCCCCCATCGAGGTCAGCAGCGCACCATCCCCACCATATACAGCGTTGACAGTGCACTGCTTCCCCCTCCTGAGTCGCCGGATGGTGGTCCAGAACCTTTTTGAAGCCGTTCGGAAGTCATTCTCCATGGCCTCGCCGAACTCCTCCCACGCCCGGGTTTTTGCCTCCGCGACCGCCAAAGCCGCATTCCGCTTGTCCTGCCGGTACACATCAGCTGCCTCTGGAGTCTTACCAGCCAACAAAGTCCGATAGGCCTCCTTCTTCAGCTTGACGGCTTCCCTCACCTGGCGGCGTCCACCACCGGGTCCGAGGGTTGCCGCCGCGACATGCACCGACCGCCTTGCGTCCCCAGCTCCGGTCAGCCGCCTCAACAATGGAGGCCCGGAACATGGCCCATTCGGACTCAATGTCCCCGGCCTCCCCCGACACATGATCGAAGCTCTCCCGGAGGTGGGAGTTAAAGCTCCTTCTGACAGGGGATTCTGCCAGCCGTTCCCAGCAGACCCTCACATTACGTTTGGGCCTGCCAGGCCTGACCGGCGTCTTCCCCCACCATCGTAGCCAACTCACCACCAGGTGGTGATCAGTTGACAGCTCCGCCCCTCTCCTCACCCGAGTGTCCAAGACATTCGGCCTCAGATCCGACGACACGACTACAAAGTCTATCATCGAACTGAGACCTCGGGTGTCCTGGTGCCCAGTGCACATATGGACACCCTTATGCTTGAACATGGTGTTCGTTATGGACAAGCCGTGTCTAGCACAGAAGTCCAACAACAAAACACTGCTCGGGTTCAGATCGGGGGGGCCGTTCCTCCCAATCACGCCCCTCCAGGTCTCACTGTCATTGCCCACATGAGCATTGAAGTCCCCCAGGAGGACGAGGGCATCTCCGGGAGGAGCACTTTCCAGCACCCCTCCCAGAGACTCCAAAAAGGGTGGGTACTCTGCACTGCCGTTTGGTGCGTAAGCACAAACAACAGTGAGGACCCGTCCCCCTACCCGAAGGCGGAGGGAGGCTACTCTCTCGTCCACCGGGGTGAACCCCAACGTACAGGCGCCGAACCGAGGGGAAACAAGTATTCCCACCCCAGCTCGACGCCTCTCACCGAGGGCAACTCCAGAGTGGAAGAGAGTCCAGCCCCTCTCAAGGAGCCGATGCTGTGCGTCGAGGCGAGGCCGACTATATCTAGCCGGAACTTCTCTACCTCGCGCACCAGCTCCGGCTCCTTTCCCGCCAGCGAGGTGACGTTTCACGTCCCTAGAGCTAGCTTCTGCAGCCGAGGATCGGACTGCCAAGGTCCCCGCCTTCGGCCGCCGCCCGTCTCGCACTGCACCCGACCCCCATGACCCCTCCTGCGGATGGTGAGCCCACTGGAAGGGGGTCCCATGTTGTCTCTTAGGGCTGTGCCCGACCGGGCCCCATGGGAAAAGGCCCGGCCACCAGGCACTCGCCATCGAGCCCCACCCCCGGGCCTGGCTCCAGGGGGGGGCCCCGGTGACCCGCTTCCGGGCAGGGGCAACTGAGAACCATTGTTCGTTTTCTTCATGGTAGTTTTTTGAGCCACACTTTGTCTGATCCTTCGCCTGGAACCTGTTTGCCTTGGGTGACCCTACCAGGGGCATAAAGCCCCGGACAACATAGCTTCCAGGATCATTAGGACACGCAAACCCCTCCACCGCGGTAAGGTGGTGACTCCTTGAGTCACCACCAAAATAAAAATAAACATTTTAGATGAGTTATTGATATGTTTTACAACCGGAGGATTGATCAGAGCCGGATTTAGGGTTAACGAGGTAACTTCAGATAAACTGGATTTTCAGTGTCACAACAGTAGTTCACTTCTTACCAGGATAGCTCACCATGGTAATGCTGCACACCTAACCTGCTCCATACCAGGTTATGTTCGAGATAACAGATCAACACGTATAAAAGCACCGCCTACTGACCAACCAAAATCGTCAACCAAAGATCTTGTGGATCTAGTTGGATGGAAAACACTATTGTATTTAGAGTCAGATCTACTACTGCCCTAATGAGTGATATTGAAAAGGCCATTAATTACTGCATTCACAGAGTCTGCAATTTTCTCCCAACATTCCTTTTCTTTTTTTGGAAGCAGCAACAGTGTTGCTTTTTTGCTTGAATTATGCTCTTAAACTCTTTAGTATTTGCTTTAAATTAATGTTTGCTCTTCTTGTTTAAAGTACGCCGCCATAATTTGCAAACACGCCCCTGTGAACGCGTTGAGTTAACACTAGATATGCATCTTCTGAACAGTTTTGTCATAAATCACAAGATTGGTCTCTTCTGATTCTATTCTCTTCTGGCATACCAAGTCGAAAGATATCACATTGTCCCGTGTCTGCCATTTTGGGCGTCAGCCATTTTAAATGTTCATAAAAACCTACTTTTTAGAACTCCTCGTTTGCCATTGCTCCGATTTTCATGAACATTTGATCAGATCATCATCAGACCACAATCACCTTGATATGTCAAAATATGACTGAATTACAGCTGTTTAAACTTGGTCCAAATCTGACCATGCTTGCCGTTTACTGTTTTATACAGTAACGGAACATAGAAATTCCCAGCACTGAAAATAGCTCACTGGGATAAGACGGTCTCCTGTGAAGTGCAAGGTCATAAGTTCAAATCCAGCCACAGCCATCAAGCCTGTCATGATATTGGATTATCTGTTTAGTTAAACAGGAAAGCAATGGCCATTTTGAATGATGTCATAAAATTCAATATTTACTGAATTGGCTTATCATTACAAAAATTGGTCTACGTTTTTGGCACAATGCTTTGAAGGTAAACAAAACATTTTTGGGCCGACAAAACGTTTGCTAACAGAAATACAATAATGTAGCTGCAAGCAGCAATTAAGGGGCCAAGCTCAAAATGCTAAATGAAAATCCAAACAAGCAAGGCAGAACGAATAAAAAAATATTAGCTATTATTAATAGCATTAATATACTGTTCAATATTAATAGCTAGCTAGCATTTAATCTATTAAGGAAACCCTTTCAAAAAGGTTTGAAAGGCCTACGCACATGTTATTTTTCTGGACCGTCCGACCTACAGTGCGAGCTAGTTGCAGCAAAAAACTGTGAACGGGCATGTTGGATCCTAAAATCTGCAATGCTCGCTTTAGAAGAATGCTTGAAGCGCCATTAGGGGTCAAATTGACCCCTAATTGATAGGAGTCTACAGACAGGGACGTTGTAACTGACATGTAATGATCGCTAGATGGCACTTGTTGCACGGAGCAAAGGCACAGTCTTAAAATGAACCTGTCTTTGGCAATCTGTCATTTATTTCCGTGTTGTTAGTCAGTGATTATTTCATTGGAGCGTTATGTTGTCTAGCCCTTCAATCATTTAGCAAAATCAAACAAGTTGCGGGTTAGGCTAGACTACGGTTGGTCTAGTAGCCTGACATATCAACATTTTAAAGTCTGCTGACAAGATCACGTTGTTGTCCCCAGTCAAAAATATAAACAAACACACAGGGACATCATAAACATGAAATGGTCTACTTAAATCCAGTTATACTCGCAAAACATGTAATGTTCTTTATTTTTTGTCAGAACACAGTCCAAGTATTGAAAAAATGAGAGCGAATTGTTTGGAAATTCTAGGCTATATGGCTTACTTGATGTTAGCCTGTTGATGTTTAGCCTATTCAATTTAACAACTTTTGTGATGACAAAACGCAGCGGATAATATGTCAGAAATAATATTATACTTGAGAATGTGTATTTTGGTTTTATATACAATGATACCAAGCAATGCACGAGTATAGGCTATTTTACAGCATGCCGTTGTATAACACACTTCGAAAACGAAAGTAACTAAGTAAGTGCGTAATGTATGTTTTCTATTGCCCGGGAATTAACCTTAACGGTGCGTGTCCACTGCAGCGACGCGAATCGCTTGCCATCGCTTGCCTTCCCACAGTTCACCACGCTCGGGGGCGTTTCAAACAGATTAATGTAGAATGTAGTTCTCTAAAGTCACTGTTGTAGTTGTCATGGCCAAGTGTGCAGACTTGGGTTTACGTAGTCGCAACATCGATCAAAATACAACTTGTATACAAAATACAAAACTGTTTAATAGACATACACGTTGACATGTGTAAAAACGTTTTATTATATTACTCAAAGTCTCTGCTAATCTGTCGATACGATAGGGAGTTCCAGCCAGGCTAGCTAGCTAGTGCTAGTTACCACAGAACGAAGTTACGTAATGTGACTAGACTGAATTTGAAAGTACAAGCACCAACAACTTCGGCAACCCTGCGCCATGCATCGTTTTTTATTAACATCTCTGTACGAATACATTACATTTACATTTACATTTAGTCATTTTGCAGACGCTCTTATCCAGAGCGACTTACAGTAAGTACAGGGACATTCCCCCCGAGGCAAGTAGGGTGAAGTGCCTTGCCCAAGGACACAACATCATTTGGCACAGCCGAGAATCGAACCAACAACCTTCTGATTAATAGCCCGACTCCCTCACCGCTCAGCCACCTGACTCCCCTACAGCTTGTACGATACAGCTATGTATCGTACAAGACTGGGTAAGCAGCCACACAAACGATTAGTTTCTCCTCCACCTTGAAACCTAGAAAGCTAGAAATGTTGACCATGGTTGCTACGTTACGAGAAACAAGAAAACACTCCGATTGGCCATCGCTAGCGAAAATCGCTCCTCATTTGCATAAAGTTGAGAAAATCTCAACTCTGTCGCGTCGCTACCCACAATGCACCACGCAAGCGATTCGCCTGGCTCCATTGAAAATGAATGGAAAACATGTTGTCGCTCACATCGCGTCGCTGCAGTGGACACGCACCGTTAGACGCGTGAGTTCTAAATATTTCCGACAGTCCCCAAAGCGTAAGTTATTTTTCCGAAACGGTAGCTAGCTACCTTTAGTTAGCTTCCGGGCTAAGTTAGCTAGCATAATACTCGTAGCAATGCTACTACCATGCTAGTGTTACTTGGTAGCCTTCTCATTAGTATACTAAAGTCCATCGGAAAATATTCAGTTGGAATGTTCGAAATCGCATATATGCGACGTTACTCTGTGAGACCCGCATTCGAACAATCACATGTGCAACGCTACTCCTTAACGCAGTGGTCACCAACCTTTTTAGGCCAAAGATCACCGACCTTTGCCTTGGTGACCCGAAGATCTACCTATTGAGGCGTTGAGAGACAGAACAGACTCCAGACTGAACTTACAACTTAACTTTATATTTGGCCTTATTGTAATTGAATGAAATCAAACACTTTGTGAACAATATGAACAAGAAAAAACACTTTTGCAATGAGCAGGCTGGATATGAACGGTTTTATTTATAAACTGAAGTTACAACACAACACTGACAAATTTCTCATGTGACAAGTCAGTGTGATGGCTGTGACTGAACACTGTCTGTGAGTGCCTTGTAGTTTGGCTCATAAGCAGAGACAGCCAGTCTGAGGCAGTCTGTGAGGTGTCTGTCAGTAAGCCGGCTCCTGTACTTGGATTTGGTGATTTTCATCTGTGAAAATGCCATTTCACAGAGGTAGGTCGATCCAAAGTAGGCACTCACTTTTAGTGCACATGCACTGAGGAGAGGAAACTTCTCTCGGCTGACAAGTCCCCAAAAGTCACTGTCCCTTGACCTGGCTTTCAGCTCAATGTCATTTTGCAAATCAAGCATCTCCATGTCCACTCCACTTGGCAAAGCAAATGCTTTCTCGAATTGGTCTGCAACCTCCTCTGTATTAATAGGCAGGAATGGGTTTGAAAGAAATGCAGCAATATCCTTCATGATTTCTAACTCACCAAAACGTCGACTGAACTCCGCTGCCAGTTTGTCCAGGTGCACACAGTACTGCTCAGGGTGAAAGTCAGAAGAGTCTTTGATGGACTGTGACATTTTTTCCAGGTTTGTAAAGTGTGTCAGCGTCCCTTTCCTCAGATTCGTGGTCCAGACACAGAGTTTGGCCTTGAACGCATTCACTGCGCTGATCATGTGGAGGAGGTGCCGGTCTTTTCCCTGGAGTTCGTGGTTGAGCGAGTTCAGTTTTCCGGTTAGGTCCGTCAGAAACCCCAGGTCCAGTAGCCACGCATCCGTTGAAAGTTCCTCGTGCTCCTCGTTCCTTTTCGACAGAAACGTCTTAATCTCAGGCAGCAAGTCAACAAATCGCTGCAGCACTTTTCCGCGACTCAACCACCTGACATCAGCATGCAGAAGCAGGTCTCCATACGCCGAATCGAGCTCATCCAATAACGCCTTGAATAAGCGATGCTGAAGCGCTTTTGCTCGAATCGAGTTTACCACTTTGACCACCAGTGACATGACATGAGAAAAGTCCACAACTTTCCCAGCCAAGGCTTGCTGATGAATCACACAGTGATACTTCATGAAGTCGGGGAAATCCGGATCATTACGGCACAGTGCTATAAAACCAGCGTGCACACCGCACATTGCCGGTGCCCCATCGGTAGTGATTGCCACCAGTTTCTGAATGGGGATGTTCTTTTCACGGACATAGCTTTTAAAAACGTTGTAAATATCCTCACCTCTCGTTCTCTCTTTTAATTGGAGAAGAGTGAGGAAGTCCTCCTTTGTTGTAAAGTCCTGGAAAGCCATTCTGACAAATACAACAAGCTGAGCCGTGTCCATTACATCCAGCGATTCATCAAACTGCAGTGAAAAATATTCACAGAGTGACAAGTCCTCCAACACCTGTTGACCAACGTTATCCGACAGTAACTCGATCCTTCGTGTCACTGTTGTAGGACCAAGAGGCACAGCACGGAATGCAGCTTTTATGTCCTCTTTGTTTTTGAAGGTGCTGCAAACAGTCTCTGCGGTGACGGTCAATAGTTCCTTAAACAAATCCCCATCTGTAAAAGGTCTCTTGTGTTTAGCCAAAATGTGGCTAATACGAAATGACGCCTCAGTTGCAGCCTTACTTTGAGACGTAGGTTGTGAGAAAAGCGACTGTTGAGCCTTCAACTCCACTTTCAGCTCCTGAACTTTTTTGGCGCGGATTGCGCTCTTTGGTGGATAGCAGTCTTTGAATTTCGGATGGTTAGTGTTGTGGTGCCACTCCAAATTCCCTCGCTTAGACAGTGCCTGTGGCTGGTGGCACAACATACACACACTCTTGTCTTTTACCAAGGTAAAGATGAATTCCTCCTCCCATTCATGATGGAAACTGTAGTTTTTCGCCCTCTTTCGTGGTGCCTCTGCCATGCTTGCTAACACTATGTGGACAACACGGCCACATAGTGTTAGCAAGTAAATAAACAAACCAACGGCAACCACGCCCACAGGTATCCTGGGATAGCAGGTCTCTCAAAGGTCGTCTTCGGGAAAAAACGCCCATTTATTCTGTCGGTGAATTGCTTTGCAACACGCACAGGCCAATATGCAAATCCAGGTACAAGAGAACGCGCGTTCAGTTTAAGAATCCTCCGCGTTCATGAATTAGTCGGAGATCAGTATTTCTGAAATTATTTTGGAGATCGACAGGGAAAGTCTCCGAGATCGACACGTCGATCGCGATCGACAGGTTGGCGACCTCTGCCTTAACGGGTTAAATAGCATTCACAAAAAAAGTGTTTCTACTGTTGTTTTGTTATAAAAACTTTTTATAAGCCACATAGAAATAGAAACCGCACCACCACAAGAACATTTTTAAATCGGGGTACAAACCGCGGCTTTATTTCCTAAAAATACAGTAGACTATTACTGTACCATGGGACTCCAGTTTCAAGTGTAGATGGCGGGTTACGCAAGGGCAGTAGCGCATGTAAAACAAAAGTTGCATTTGATAAATCAAGTAGGCGGCCTATATACTACAACTAGCCTGACAGATGATTTAGAATAGCCTACGTTTTGTTCCCTTTACATCTATAGATGAAATAGAATAAATAGGCTAATCTTGGGTACTGCATTGTGCACAGGACTTATTTTTTTGTTGAGTTGGTAGCCCGAGGATGCATCTTTCAAAGATGCGATCCCATCCCCCTAATGATCGATCGCGTAGTGAATCAATGCATTTGGTCTCAACAGTTCCTTTCAACGGTGTAGCTCTAGCTTACTCAAATTCCAGTTACCCAACATTCCAACCATTCCATTCTGATAGGCCTGCCCAGAGCCATAGAAAAAGAGAGTTGCGACACGCTTTGATCTCGCCGACACGTGATCACGTGGTTCAAGTAGCTCTGTAGTTCCAAAACCCCCACTGCTGTCAACCTGTTTGAATGGTTTTCAATGCAGCTGGCTAACGGAAGTCGCTTTCTCAGGCAAATGACGAATGAAACAGGCTTGTTTAATGAAATGTTTGTTTAGTGAAATACAACATTGTGAACACTCACTGTCAGTGAAACACAGAGGAAAAAAGCTAGAGCTTTTTTTCACGTGGTTCCGGTAGCTTGCTGTATTTTAAGTCAGTTCCAACTAAAAAGCAAAAAAGACCCATAACTATTGTGTATAGTAGATAACATCATGCTACACTTAGCCAGTGTATCAGATTTTTGCTTAATGTGTGTAAAAGTTGTATTTTGATCGATATTGCGAGTACGTAAACCCAAGTCTGCACACTTTGCCATGACGTTATACAAACTACAACAGTGACTTTAGAGAACTACAACTCTGCATTAATCTGTCCGACACGCCCCCAAGCATGGTGTACTGTGGGAAGGCAAGCGATGGCAAGCGATTTGCGTCGCTGTAGTGGACACACACCGTAAGAATTTCACTTATACCATTGTCTACACACAAATGTATGTGAAACAAATGCAATTTGTATAATTAAATTATTGTTATAATTTTTCACATATATACAGTATATATATGTAGAAATTACATATTAGGTATATTTATACACTATATATTAAACTTTGTCTGAATAACAAAAATGTAACACAAGACTTGCATACGGCAGCCCTTGCGACATCTGCTGATAGGAAAGAGAATCGCAGACTTGGAATGCAGGAAAAGAAATGGCAGAACGCGCACCTGGCAGTTATTTAACAGTAAGCAGGAGTGAAATAGCCTTAAATTAGCTTTTCCCAGTGGGATTTTGGGTGATAAAACACATCAATGAAAAGTCAAGAAAGCAGGGTCCTGGAATTTGATCAAGTGCAAAGATACAAATATATATATATCTTCACTGGGTCAAAATCTTCTTGTGTTAATAAGTTGAACTGTGGTTGTTAGGCTTAGTGAAGCAAGATAACGAGAATTGGTCCCGGGTTGTTTTACTTGCTTCATAGTACAGGGCCCTGAAGTCCAGAAACCGATCTTTGTCAGAATCCAAAACACAATAAGTTAAGGTTGTGGCTGGATTTGAACATCTGACCCTTTAGTCAAAATTAAATAAATACAGAAATAAATATGGATATTAAATAAACCCTGAAATTAAAAAAAGATGGCAATCAATATATAAATATAGCATCATATAAATATATAACAATCCATTTACCTAAATAAATAAATTTACTTATTTCAAAATGACGTTTTTGTAAAGATTACATTTATTTCATGGGACTTTTATTTCCGAATGCTACATTTATTTATTGAGACTTTTATTTCCTAATGCCACATATATTTCTGAACACCACATTTATTTATGTGCTGTATTTATTTCCAATCCTACATGCGAGCAAGAGGGGCATGGTTATCTTCAGACCAAAGCAGCTGCGCAAGATCGAAGGCAGATGGGGACATCTGGATTCGAGAGATGATGGAAAACATAAGTGGTGTCAGAGATGGCATGCTGGCCTTACTAGATCAAATTGATCAGCATGGCTTATCGGGACATAATTTTGGCACACATTGAAGATGTTGTAGAGGTACTTGGCTCTACAGTGCTCTACAGAACATAGACATTGATCACAACGTCTTAAATAGTTTGAGACTTATCAAGCACTGTGTTCGTGTGCAAGACGGCAAGTGTAGAAAACCACCATGGGGCTAAAGAGATTATTCCTTTTGCTGCTGTGTATCAAAGGGTTAAGCGTATTTTGATCGTATTGTCTGGGTTAACAGCGACGATCTAAGTATTAATTTGTAATATGTAATGTCATAAGGGGCTGTAATACTGTGGTAAATATGGCTATTGCCTCGAGACAACCCAAAATACGTGATTAGCCTACATTCGGGTATTGTCTGGTGTGCCCACGGTAACCAGTTGTTTTCGATGAACCCAAAACAAAATGTTGCCTGAATGCCAAGGTAGTTAATAAATATGTGACTGAAAGAATATTTAATCCATGTGCTTGAACAGCTCACATTGTAAAGCAGCGGACTAACGATTTTATGTGTTTTTGCTCTAGTGCGATCGAATCCCACTACATGCAAGCTTGCAAAGTGTTTATTTTGTTAGCCTACAGCAGCAAATATGAGATGCGACTTGAAAATCGCCAGCAATGTTTGAGAATTTGTGACGAATCTGGTGATAGAGGCAGATGGCAGCTGCTGCTGTTAGGTGAACGCACACCTGTGCTATGGGGAGCTACCTGTATGGGGGGTGACAAGTACCCTCGCACGGCCGAAAAGCATACAATGTAGACAAGCTTTGCCCACAATGTCTGTGTCGTCTCTGGCTTTTTATCATTGGTTCCCAATGGGAGTGATGGCGGTGACGTAGTACGTGTGGGGACTTTGATAGCTGCGACGTAGCACCAAAGTTACCTTTGTAAACATTGCATTAGCTCGTGTGACGTGTAACCAGTTTGCAAAGCAGACAATCACTGCCACCGATACATCGCTACGTCTTCCATTAGATGGTATGTTAGCTATAACCGGTCTCAAGTCGGCAACTGTAGGCTAAGTGGCTGGCTAACTATCAATGGGGAAATATAAAAGGACATCATCTGTGTGGCTATTTCATTTAGCTAGTGTTGGGCTGTATTGGCAGAGACCTGAACAGCCAAACCCGTTTTGTCACGGACTGGTCATTAAAATTAGTTGACTGGTTAAAGTGGTTTGATTTAATATTGAAGAATTACATAAATTAAAATATCTGGGTTTGGGTACTGTGTACTGTGTTGAATGGGTCTTGGTCTGGAAACGTCTTGGTTAGTTGCAACTTTAAATTGACAATATTGACAACGCGTTAAGAAACTTAAGGATTGCCTCACTTTTCAATTTGAAGCATTAAATCCAAAGGTATGGGTAATGTCTTGAATGGTCTGGCTTCACTTCCGGTCTCACTAGATGATAATACCGGCATGGCATAATGGTGAGGCTAGATAGTTATAGCTAGCTGCCTTCTTATCGACCTAACTATCCACATAATGGCAGATGTAGCGACGTAGCGGTGGCAGTGATTGTCTGCTTTGTTAGATGTAGCGACAGTTGCTAGCTTTGTTAACATTACCTGGCACTAATCACCCCCATACTACCTGTACTACCTGTACATCTTGCACATAAACACGGTGCTCGATAAGTCTCAAACTATTTAAGACTTAGTGATCAATGTCTATGTTCTGCACTTATCTGCCCAAGTACCTCTACAAAATCTTCAGTGTGTGCCAAAATTATGTCCCCTGACAAGCCATGCTGATCAATTTGATCTAGTAAGGCCAGCATGCCATCTCTGACACCACTTATTTCTTCCATCATCTCTCGAATCCAGGTGTCCCTATCTGCCTTTGATCTTGTGCAGCTGCTTTGGTCTGAAGATAACCATGCCCCTCTCGCTTGCATGTGGGATTGGAAATAAATACAGCACAGAAATAAATGTGTTCGGAAATATATGTGGCATCGTCTGTACAAAAACGTCATTTTGAAATATGTAAATGTCTTTATTTATGTAAATGGTTTCAGCTATATATTTACATGATGCTATATTTATATATTTATTTCCATCTTTTTTTTCAAGGTTTATTTCATAGCCATATTTATGTATTTATATATTTATTTACCTATTTATTTAACTTTGACTAAAACGGTGTTCCATAGACCTGTAGCTTATTGGCAAAAACTTTTATCTATATTTATATGAGCTATTCACAGTGTCGGAAACTGCTACGTTCAGTGACTGTTTAAACAAATAAGTTTGTTGTGGCAGGCATTGTTAGATTTGTCCCAAGTTCAAATATCTATAATTCAGTCATCTTTTGAAATATCAAGGTGAAATGTTGCACGGTACTTCCGAGTGATGTCATCTTGAAGCCTGTTGGTTTGAAAAACCATCAGTCAAAATGAAATTAGATTTATTGACACATAGATTTGGAGGCAATGTGGACAATTACATAAATACACCCCTTTCAGCCATTTTGCATTGTATTCATTTTACCTAAGTAAAAAATGGAAAGGCCTCAAGTATACACCTGTGTACTTGATGCATCTCACTGCTCTCCGGTCCTTGAGCTGCTAACTGTAAAAATCAGACCCTTCTATCTACCTCGGGAATTCACTGCGGTCGTCATGAGTGCAGTCTACATCCCCCCCCAGGTAGACAAGGCCGCTGCTTTGGATGAACTGTATGGGATTATCAATGGTCTGGAAAATGTGCACCCAGAGGCGGCCTTCATTGTTGTTGGTGATTTCAACAGAGCTAACATGAAGAAAGTCCTGCCCAAGTACTATCAGCACATTGACTTCCCCACACGTGGAGACCAGATCCTTGACCATTGTTATACAACATTCAAGGGCAGCTACAAACCCCTCCCCCGCCCTGCTTTTGGGAAGGCTGATCACACCTCCATTCTTCTCCCTGCATATGAACAAAAGCTAAAACAGGTCAGACCGGTTGAGAGGTCAGTTCACCTATGGAGTGACGAGTGTGTGGCGACCCTCCAGGACTGCTTTGACACCACTGACTGGCTGATGTTCAAGGAGGCAGCAGATGGGGACATTAACGAATACTCAGACACTGTCTCCAGCTACATCCAGCACTGCATTGATGACGTTGTCCCCAAGAAGGTTGTCCGGTCTTTCCCCAATCAGAAGCCCTGGGTTGATGCCGCGGTCCGGGCCAAGCTGAGAGCCCGCACTGTCGCCTTTAACTCTGGGGACCCTGATGAGTACAGGAAGGCCAGATACGACCTTCTGAAGGCCATCAAAGCAGCGAAAAGGGCTTACAGGACCAAGGTGGAGTCCAGCTACCATGGCTCTGACCCCAGGCGCATGTGGAGTGGACTTAAAGCCATTACTGACTACAAAGGGAGAGGCTACAATGAGACCCAGTCCTCTGTCCTACTGCCAGACGAGCTGAACTCCTTCTACGCTCGCTTTGAGAGGGACAGTGACCCCCCTGCAGTGGAGCTACCTGAAGGCCAAGCCAGTGGTGTGCCTACACTAACTGTAGCCGAGGTGAGGCTGTGCTTTAAGAAGATCAACCCTCGCAAGGCACCTGGCCCAGACGGCATATCAGGTAGGGCCCTCAGGGGCTGCGCTGACCAGCTGGCAGGGGTCTTCAGTGACGTCTTCAACCTCTCCCTTAACCTGTCTGTACTCCCCACCTGCTTCAAGAGGACCACCATTATCCCTGTGCCCAAGAACACCAAGGTCACTTGTCTGAACGACTATCGCCCGATAGCACTGACCTCTGTCATCATGAAGTGCTTCGAGCGGCTAGTCAAATCATTCATCTGCTCCTCGCTGCCCCCCACACTGGACCCTATGCAGTTTGCATACCGGTCCAACAGGTCTACAGACGATGCCATCGCTCTGTCTATGCACACCGCTCTCTCCCACCTGGACAAGGGGAATACATATGTGAGGATGCTGTTCATTGACTACAGCTCTGCATTCAACACTATCATCCCCTCCAGACTGGTCTCCAAGCTTGTGGACCTGGGACTAAGCACCTCCCTCTGCAAGTGGATCTTCCACTTCCTGACGGGAAGGCCACAGGTGGTGAGAATCGGTGACCGCACCTCATCCGTACTGATCACCAACACAGGCACCCCCCAGGGCTGTGTGCTCAGCCCTCTCCTGTTCTCCTTGTTCACTTACGACTGTGTGGCAACGCACAGCTCCAACCTCCTTGTTAAGTTTGCTGACGACACAACCATCGTGGGCCTCATCTCTGACAGTGACGAGTCAGCCTACAGAGAGGAGGTTGACACCCTGACATCATGGTGTCAGGACAATAACCTCTCTCTTAACATCAGCAAGACCAAGGAGATGATTGTGGACTATAGGAGGCGGAAGGAGGATGAGCATGCACCCCTACACATCAATGGATCGGAAGTGGAGAAGGTCAGCTGCTTCAAGTTCCTCGGGGTGAACATCAGCAATGACCTCACCTGGTCTGTTCACACGGACAAGGTGGTCAAAGCGGCCCGTAAGCGCCTCTTCTTCCTGAGGAGACTGAAGAAGTTTGGTATGGACTCAGTCATCCTCACTAACTTTTACAGATGCACTATCAAGAGCATTCTGACTGGTTGTATTACAGTGTGGTATGGGAGCTGCACAGACAGGGACCGCAAGGCCCTACGAAGTGTGGTCCGTTCTGCTGAGTTCATCATCGGCAGGAAGCTCCCAGCCCTACAGGACACCTACCACACACGTTGCCTAAGGAAAGCCGGCAGGATTCTAAGAGACTGTTCCCACCCATCCTTCAGTCTCTTTACCCCGTTGCCTTCTGGCAGGCGTTACCGCAGCATCCGGTCGCGCACACGCAGACTGGACAACAGTTTCTACCCAAGGGCCATCAGGCTTCTGAATGGACACTGATATGGACATTGATTTACTGCACACAGTCACTTATACACTGTCACTTTCAGCTACTGGTTGCACTATCAGTAACATTGCACTACTGTACCTCACTGTACCTCGCCACTAGGCTCCTGTATGGTCATTGACTTAGTCACTGATCTGCAAATTTTCACTATTGTACTGTACTCCACTTAGGTTAGAATAGGTTATAGGGTTGAAACAGGTTTTATGTGCATTTAGGGTTAGTATAGTACACTATTTATTGTTATCTGTAATTTAGGAAGTTTTAGTATTAGGGTTAGTATAGTCGATTATTTATTGCTATCTGTATATTTAGGAAGTTTCACTTATTTAAGCTCAGCATAGATGTAAATTATGTTCCGTGTACTTATATGTTATGTCATGCCAGGTGCTTGCGTTGTCTTGTCTTAAGAATTTCAGTGCCCAGTCTAACCTTGTGTTGTTCTGTGTACCTGACAAATAAAAGACTTGAACTTGAACTTGAACTTAAGTTCAAGTCAATTGGATTTTCGGTTTGAGAGAAGAATTCTTTAGGTTTTCCCAAATGTTCACTGTACAGGAAAATCCATCGTGCGGTGAATTAGGCCTACTATTATCCATCCATCATGTATGGTGAATTAGGCCTACTATTATGTTTGTGGGGGTAAGACAATTGGACAAAGAGCATATATAAGCGATTGATAATGTAGGAAACAGCAGACAATTGTTTTTGTATTTTATTTTATTTAACCTTTATTTACTAAGGCAAGATCATTAAGAACAAATTCTTATTTACAGTGATGGCCTGACCTTGTTGGCTGAATAATCATTTGCATGAATGTACCAGAGCATTAGTGATTTTTTTTTTAATGAATGAGGAATTGCTTTTATGATGTGCATAAGTGACTAGATGATTTGGAGGTTGAAAAAGTACTTTTAAGCATTTCAATTGTGGTAAATGTTTTGTGGTACCAAAGCCACTGAGAAAAACTGTCATCACCCACTGCATCACAGGCACTGTACTATCTATTTATAATTCCAGAAATCTGTGTGTGTGTGTGTGTGTGTATCTCAGTGACATAACTGACTGCATCAAGGGAACTGTGCACTTGTGTTAGTAATTTTATACGGATAACCAAAATAGATCAGAGTAGAGGCTGGATTTCAAGTATTTCTATTTGTTACAGTACAGGGCTGTACAGACAGTAAACGAGTGCAAGATTGCACTCACTGGTCACTTTACATTGATACATTTCTCACTAGTCACTTTCAGTTCATGATTTCACTAACTTACCCCACTTGTCTTAGGTTAGTATAGGTCTTGTCTTAGGTTAGTTAGGTCTATAAGGTCAGTATAGGTCATTATGTGTATTAGAGTCTAGTATATTGTATTGTATATTGCATACTATTTTGTATATTTAGGAGGTTTATTATTATTTTATTTCTATTCTATTTTAGCTTATCATAGATGTAATCTATGTTCTTAGTACTTACATGTTATGTTATGCCAGGTTGCTCGCGTTGTCTTGTCCCAAGAATTTCAGTGCCCAGTCTGAATTTGTGTTGTTCTGTGCACCTGACAATAAAAAAACTTGAAACTGCAAAAATTTCCATCCATGTCAAAGACTAGGCATGTATGATGATTCACCTTATATATGGGTTATTCTACAGATGCACCTAATTAATGATCTAGTGCTTGACTGAACACCCATGAAGCCACTTGCAAAACTCCCTCACAATATGTGCCCAACTATTTCCTGTCAGGGTGGTGTTTGGCCCAGAGATGGTGATGCTGGGACCAGACGAGCAGTTTACAGTGCTGTCCCTGTCGGGGGATAAGCCCAAGAGGGCTAACGTCATCAAGACCATCTGTCTGCTCCTGGGGCCTGACTTCTTCACTGACATCATCACCATAGAGACAGCAGACCATGCCCGCCTACAGCTGCAGCTCTCATATAACTGGTAAAAGAGTGTTAATCTATGGTAACAGAGGGAAAGTGTGTGTTTAGCCTATATTTGTGTCTGTATTTTAATGTGTACATACTGTATCAGTATGTGTATATTTTATATGAACACTTTTAACATCTGTGAACAACACCAGTATATTTTGTTAACCAAGAAAGAGCTAGAGGAGGGGGGGAGCAGAACGCATAGATTTTGGGAGCCACCTGGTTGGCTGTAGAAGGCTATGGACAGGACATGAAAGCTCTTATTGGGTCATATCGAAAGGTCAGAGTATAGTGGCCATTTTGACACCAAGATATCAGGAATAGTCACAAGGGAACCAAAGTTATGACCAAGTGTACGCAGTGTTTCCTCTGGGATTTTTTTTAGCAGTGGGGACATTATACAATAACAGGCTTAAATGAACTGACAACATAAATTATACGACTTACAGTTCTCAAGGACACACACACGCAATCTCAACTGCAGTGTGAAGCGCGTGTCTGTGCTATTCTCCGACATGCACTTTAACAATCACTGCTGATAGACGGCCTAAAATTTTGTACAGCCCTATTTCAGATTTCGTGGCGGCAGAAATGTAGCCGTGGCGGGCCGCCACGGCTACATAGGAAACAGAGGAAACACTGTGTACGTGAGTGACTGGACGCTTCAGTCTGCTAATTTAGAATGTTGCAAAAAGAGTTCATGGCTGTTTATGGATGTAATACATTGTTTTGGAGGAAATACTTTACTTGGTTGGGTTGTTTTGACCTTTGGGAATGTAACCAGAACATTTTTGTTGGGATGTTTTGCATAATTCGACAACTCCTTGTTAGGTGAGTAGTCTCTGTTTGCTTTCACTTTGTTTACATGTTTGTGGTCAAACAAAGACGTTGATTGTGCTGTTGTGACTCAATCTTGAAATGGTTTACATCAGTAGAATCACAAGAAGTGTAGCTTTCCAATGATATATGACATGTGTAGCAGTCAAACATCATTTAGTGGTTTAGTACTTAAAAATCTGCCGGCCTGCCGTGGAAGGCTATTACTGTAATCACGGTAGGCAATATAAAGGCTTTAGACCCATCAGCTCACCCAATTAATCTCCTTCCCATGAAAGTAGACAACTGTTTAGACAACTGTTCATCTTCTAAATATATGTTGTCCCTTCTTTCAATCTCTTTCAGGCATTTTGATATGAAATCTCGAGAGGATCTGGTGGCGGCTGCTGATCTTTTCTCTGTGCCAGATTTTGTTGGTGACGCATCCAAAGCAATCGCCTCCCGTGTCAGAGGGGCTGTTGCGTCCGTGCAGTTTGACGACTTCCACAAGGTCTGACAGTTAATAGTTGCCAGTTTAAACGAGTCCTTCTTAACAATTTATTTAGGTTGTTTTCTAGGTCTGTCTTTTACGGCAGCGTATTGCTGCCACACCAGAAAAGAAAAAAACGGATCAGTATCACGTTATAACGTGATATGTTTCTTGTTATAACAAGATGTTTACCACGTTATAACAAGTTATTTTCATGTTATAACGTGCTGCAAACGTGAACATTATAACAAAATAACAACTTGAAATAACATGAACAGTTTGATGTTATAACGAGAAGTGCTGGGAGGTAGATCCCTTCCCCCAGTATCCGGTTGTGAACTGTGCACTAATTATAGGCACTTAATTGGCCTTTTGCAATGAACTACTATTACCATGGCCCAAAATACGGACACACCACTGTTGAGATTTCTACGTAATCGTGGTGTACCAGAAGAGTACCTCTCACGCATGGAACAAGAACATGTAAGTACATTTTTACTTAGGCCAGTTCTTGTAAAAACCTGTATTTTATTCCAATGTTATGTTGTGCATGGTTAGCATAAGTTAGCTAGCCAGCCAGCCTGAGTGGCACAGTCCAAAAGTGTAACCTTTTTACACTTTTTTCTTTTCTTGGCGCTCGCTCGATGAGAAGGTCACGCAACATAGCCTATAGTATAGGCTATGTAATTAAGTTGGATCAGCTGCGTAGTGTTGGTTAGGGTACTGCCATCACCAGAGTAAAAGTAAGCCGGTGCTTCAAACACACAAATCGCTGAAGGCAGCGTTTTATTTATTGTTCCCATACGTGACTATTGGGAGTCGCTTTGCATTGCGGATAAATAATAATCATCAAAAGAAGTTACAAAGTGCACAGATAGAAACTCAAGGCTCCAGTAAAGTTATTACAGTCAGCCAAACCCTGCCAGAACACCACCTACCCCTCTGTCTTTCCTGCATGAGCGTGTGCATAGTGTGGTGGGGGAGGGTGTCCCAGGTGTTCCCAGCTTTGTCTTGAGTTGTAATTATATTGTCTGTCTTCACAGATTGATGAGACGATCATTGACTGTATGGACGATGACTGCATATGGCGATCGAATAGCAGCAAGACGCTTCTGTTTGGAAAAACAAGTCCCAGTGCAAAACAATAAAAAAAAACTTTCACTTAAAACCTAAGAAAAAGATGGGTATCGATGAGAATGATGATAGGAAATCTGATCATGAGGAGGCTTCTGCTTCAAAAAAAGAAAAGTTAAGTAAAAAACTATAAATGGGCTGAAAAGAAGACCAGAGAAGTTGAGGTGGGTGGATTCATTAAGGTAAACAAGTAAGAAAACGCAGAGGAGGGGGAACAAGGACCCTCAATGTACCCAAGGAGTCCAAAAAAGCTGACATGTTATAGTATGCTAAATACCTTTTCTTCCCAAATGGGAAAAGTAAATTTGGAAGATGTGAGACACTCAGTCATGACATATTAGAACTATCAAGATGAAGCTGTATTTGATGAAGATATCACAGTTGGGGAACTATACACAGCACTAGGAATGGGAGTGTTAAGATTCTACCTGTGTTACTAAGAGCCTGATAGATGAGGATGATGGAGGATATGATGGGGAAAAATCAGATGGAAAAAATGATGTACAACTGATCAACACAAATGAATAAGATGAGCAAGTTACTCAAACCGTTGTCATCCTGTCACCAGATTGGAAGTAAGTTGATGTGACTGCATTATCAGACACATCTAAAGTGATGTTTGGCCCCTTCCTTGAAGAACCCATGGCTTGTCAACTGGATGACACGCTGATACACTTTGAAGAAGATGAGTTGTTCATCACACCCATCATGCTTCCCCCAAGCACAGCACCCATTACTGCAGACACAGTATCTATAAGTGACGAAGCAAACAGTCCTACAGCTTCATATGAGGTTGCATGTGTCAACATCAAACTTCACAGGGTCAATCTTCTTGAGGACATGATTAGCCAGTTCAAGGATCCAACACCAAAAACCCTCTGAAATACACTTATATAGATGAAAGAGGAGCTGACGCAGATGGTGCCTCTGAAGATGTGTGTGCAGTGTTTTGGGCAGAGTTTATGGACCACACAGCTGAAGGGCAAGACCTTAGGGTTCCATCACTGTCTCCTAAATGGCAGGAAGAAGAGTGGAAATCAATTGGCCGAAATTCTACTTCAGGGATTTCAAGACCATGGATACTTTCCCTGTCATCTTGCCCCTGTCTTCACAGTGGCACTTATTTTTTGGTGAGAATGAAGTTTTGGATGAAATGCTGTTTGAAAGTCTTCTCCTGTACAGAAATCAGTCAGTCAGCAGTCAGCAGTCAGCAATCAGTCAGCACCGCATTACAAAATTGTATCTTGTACATTTGTATTTTTTGTAATATTTGTATTTTTATATTGTAAATTACGGCAACCTATATTTTATTTTATTGTATATTTAATTTAATTCTAATTCCACTTAGTACTGCTAGTTTATGTACCCTTAGTATAGATAGTCCACATATTTAAATTTTAGGTCCCTATATGTTTATTGTATGCACCCTCCTGCCAAAGCAAATTCCTTTCATTCTGTACGAGCGACTCCGGACAGCGTTACATTTACATTTATGCATTTAGCAGACACTTTTATCCAAAGCGACTTCCAAGAGAGAGCTTTACAAAAGAGCATAGGTCACTGATCATAACAACGAGATAGCCCCAAACATTGTGAGCAGCCAAAACATGAAGCATACATTGTGAAAAACCAAATAAGTGCCAAAGGGAAGAACCAAAAGAGCATGCAGTTAAACAAGTTACAATTAAACAACATGAAGCTCAAAAAGTGCAAGAGTGTACCTGTAGAAAAGAAGACAAAACAACAATCAACAGTAAAATATTCCACAGCGAGTACAAGAATTTAAAACCGTTACAACTAACCAACAAGAGCAACAAGTCTCTCAATAAGAGTCATTGTGATCCTGGAGGAAACTAACATCAGGTCCAGCCAAGCATTCCTAAGTGCCGTTGTACTCCCGGAACAAGTTTGTCTTGAGCCTTTTTTTGAAGGTGGGGAGACAGTCAGTGTCCCTGATGGAGGTGGGGAGTTGATTCCACCATTGGGGGGCCAGACAGGAGAAGAGCTTGTGTTGGGACCGGGCGCTCTTGAGCGGTGGGACCACCAGACGGTTGTCAGAAGAAGACCGTAGGTGGCGGATGGAGGTGTAAGGCTGCAGGAGAGACTTGATGTAGTCGGGTGCAGTCTCGTTCACCGCTCGGAAGGTCA
Source organism: Thaleichthys pacificus (assembly GCA_023658055.1). Lineage (NCBI taxonomy): Eukaryota > Metazoa > Chordata > Actinopteri > Osmeriformes > Osmeridae > Thaleichthys > Thaleichthys pacificus. The sequence continues at coordinate 16,257,688 of CM042862.1, read as the reverse complement.
GTACCAGAGACTTGAATCTGATACGGGCCGTGATGGGAAGCCAGTGGAGGGAGATGAGGAGCGGGGTAACATGGGAGCGTCTGGGTAGATTGAAGACCAGACGGGCTGCCGAGTTCTGAATCCTCTGGAGAGGGCGGGTTGCGCATGCTGGGAGACCTGCGAGCAGCGAGTTGCAGTAGTCCAACTTTGAGAGGACAAGTGCTTGGACTAGCAGCTGGGTGGAATGCTCAGACGAGTATCTCCTGATCTTCCGGATGTTGTAGAGGGTGAATCTACACGAACGGGAGACCGCAGCAATGTGGGCTGTGAGGGAGAGCTCGTCATCCATGGTCACCCCGAGGTTCCTGGCAGAGGATGAAGGGGTCACCGTCGCCAATCCCAGGGTGATTGAGAGATCGTGGGAGATGGAGGGTTTGGCCGGGATGATGAGGAGTTCTGTTTTGGCGAGTTTCAGCTGGAGGTGGTGCTCGGTCATCCAGGCGGAGATGTCTGTGAGGTAGGCCTCGATCCTAGCTGAGATCCCCGGATCAGTCGGGGGGAACGACAGGTACAGCTGCGTGTCGTCAGCATAGCAGTGGTAGGAGAAGCCATGGGAGGTGATGATTGGTCCAAGCGAGGTGGTGTAGAGGGAGAAGAGGAGGGGTCCAAGGACGGAGCCCTGTGGGACACCAGTGGAGAGCTGGCGGGGGCCTTAATTGCGGGGGTGTCTGCCTTCTAAAACCGAGCAGCCAAATATCCAGCGTCAACACGGGACGTTGTTGGGGGTACGACACGTTCCCTAACAAATTATTCATTTTCTTGCCACTTACAGAATGGAGAAATAGATTTAAGAGATTGGCTGATTTACTCAACTAGTACTGGACATGTGTTCTGCTCTGCCTCCAAGGTGTTGACCACAAAAACAAATGCGTTTATAATAGGATTCAGTGACTGTAAGCACTCTGATCGTATAACTGAACACGAGAAGTGCTTACAGCATAGAACTAATATGCCTGCGTTATCACAGCAATTGGTACTGTCGATGCATCCCTTGTGCATCATTGGCTGCTGTAGCCTACTGAACAATCAATTGAATTTTGTATAGTTTTTGACATAGTTTTACATATATAACTAGCTGTGGTTGAGTTGATAGGAAGAGGGGTGGGAGGGGCCCATGATGCCTTTGTGCCCAGGGGCCCAGAATTTGTTAATCCGGCTCTGCACATTGGAAACGCAAGAGTTGACAAATGTGTTTGGTATCAGCAGTGACAAAATTGTTGTTTAATGTGAAAACAAAAATAAAGCTTTACAAACAAAGTTTATACTGTTCTGGGGTCTCATTTATAAAACGGTGCGTAGGATTCTTACTAAAAGTGTACGTACGCCCAAAAGCCTAAAATGGCGTACGCCCCCCAAAAAATCCGATTTATAAAACTGTGCGTACGCACACCTGTAAGCAATGTTCCCTTCACAGACTAAAATTGAAAATTAAATCTCAAATGTCTATTTATTTTTCATTTTAATTAAGTGAAAGATTGAGCACTGTTGAAGAAGAAAATTCAAATGCAAATAGGAAGATTGATTACAAATGTCATTTATGAGTCAAATAATGCAGCCACATTCTTAAAATGAAAAAGCATTTCTGCAAATGCATTTTAATTTAAATGTTGGTCATGATTTACTTCCATAATCTTAACTTGCGAAGAGGTACTCTATGAAAACTACATCTTCAACTATAAAGGTAAGTTTAAATTGAACGTTAGGCTAGTTAAATACTGTAGATGGCTAACGCTAACAGTGTACCTCACCAGGGGTCTCATTTATAAAACTGTGCGTAGGATTCTTACTAAAAGTGTACGTGCGCCCAAAAGCCTAAAATGGTGTACTCCCCCAAAAAATCTGATTTATAAAACCGTGCGTACGCACACCTGTAAGCAATGTTCCCTTTATAAATCACAGACTACCCACAAGTGTGCGTACGTGAATCTGCATTTTACCCCGCCCTAAACACGCCCATTTTTGACCATAAATGGTCAATGCAAAGCACCTCATGAATGACCCTGGCATGCGATTGTTCTTTACGGTGAATCTTGGCGCATGACAACTTCTCAGACACTGTTAGCCTATTGGCGGAGGCCCGAAAACCCCATTATTTGGTGGCCGGTGGATCACCAATAAAAAAAACAGTGCGAGTGGCGTCAAATGTGCCAGTGATACCGCGAGTCGAGATACAATTTGAAAACAAAAGTGTTTTGTTATTGAACAGTAGTCTATTGAAGTCTGGACTGATAACGAGGACGTAGAGTGTAGCGATTGCGCGGGAGCTTAGCGACTGTATTTCCAGTTTTTGACATATGATGATATATGCACAGTATTAAAGAAATATATTTAGTTATACAATGTGTTCTGCAGTTATCTAAAGGTAGGATATGTGATGTTATCCTGTATTCCATGCAGTCGGGCTCGGGCATCTCCCCCTGCTACATCCCGTAGTGGACAAGCTGATGGTGAGACATACAGTGCAGAATTTTTTTTAATTTTTTTAGTTGGATTGTACAAGGTGTTTATGGAACAATTATCACTCAGTACAAGCGCAAATAATACTGCTGGATTTAATCTTCATGATAATGATGAAATCGAGTGAAAAAAAGTGTGTGAGGAAAACAAAATATATAAATATTACGAGTAATGTTCTTCCCACATTCACTTTCTGCAGTCTGACTACAGTACGGTCATCTGCGTCGCCAATTCCAACTGTTTCCAAAATGTGCGTAGGCCTACGGGAGGGTCAGAGTTTGCATGGAGGACCGCACATTCTCCCGTCAAGTTTGTTTTTTATAAATCACAACCTTTGCGTGGAAAGTGGCGTACGCACATTTTCAGCCCCGTTTTGTGCGTACGCAAGCTTTATAAATGAGACCCCTGGCCATTCTCCTGAAACACAAATCACATGTATTGGTAAACATAACTACACGGACACACTCTTTTAATTTTTGTTGTTGTTTTATGACCACTTGTTCATATATATGTTTACATTATGCAGCCCCGCCTTAATGCTCCTGAGCTATTGGGGTAATTTATACATGTTTATGGATGTATGCTCTCAGGAAGAGATACAGCTCTATGGCTTCATCTGCTGTGGTAGGTGAGAGTAATAAGTTATCTGCCATTATAAGGCAACATAAACTGAATACAATTTCATTGCAAGGATATGGTCGTCTGTTGGCATTCTTGTTTGCAAGCCTCCTGCTTCTTGAGAAACCTCTTCCAAATAGACGAGGGAATAGTGTACATTAGAATTGGATGTCCACTTGGAGCTACTGCATGTCTGCTGTTGCGGATAATGTGGTTATTCCACAAATATGTCACTTGCTGCAGCTCTTCCTGTAGAAGGAAAATACAGTTGATAACAAAGATAAATGTAACACTTTTCATTTTGGTCAAT